>JAXIVH010000001.1:20974360-20976860 GCA_036785325.1 Urophycis tenuis
GGACGGTTTTCATAAACCATCCCATCCTTAACATGTACAGTATGTGGCTCTACAGATGCAGGCCTACAAGCAGACAACTTAGTTTACAGTAGATATAAGAAGATTCTGAGACAGCGAGACCATTTATTAAACCTTGTGTTTATTTATTAATAAAGAACATAAAAAGAAGGTGTGTGTAATCACACACACACACACACACACACACTTGCACATGTCTATTTGAATCACTGCAGACAACTGAAGCACTGCCTTCTGGGAGATGAAGTCTTTTTAAGGCCATAAAAGAATTAGGTCAGCATCAGCATACAGTGACATTATGTGCGCCAGAGGGGATGGCGAATGGAGGCTTTGCGTTCAGGGGAGGTTGAAATAAGCCAGAAAAGCTTCTTCTCTCTGTTCAACGTAGACATGCAGAGTCAGAGGGGGAAACCCAGCACTGTGCACTAGCACCTCTAGGGCTGGCTGATGTCGCGTTGCGCTGGCTTGGCTCTATGCCTCTGCGCAGTAAATCCTTGTTCCACGTTACTTGTTCCATGCGCTGATTTCTGCTAGCATTGTTAGCATCGTCAGCCCCGTACTTTGACCAAACTCCCAATGGAAACACAGAAAATGTGTGTAAAAAAAAACCCTGCCTTAAATGCCAATACTGCAGTCTGCATCTGGCGTGCGTGCGCGATTTGACACAACGCATCGGCATTCCCGAGCTATGTGGCACCTGTGGTCGAGTTAGCATGCAGCCCCGCGCCAGACTTTAGTGAGGGGAGGAGGAGGAGGAGAGCAGGCTTAGCCTGAGAAGCAGATTACACTCCATCTCAGACAGACGCACACGCACCTCTCTGTACTGTTCATTCCTGCAGATGAACTCACAATTTTAGCTCGCCGGGACAAATGGACACTGGAGATCCACAGACGCATTTATACGTGCACACGCACGCACACGCACTCACACACACAGACAAGCATACTTGAAATGAACTACTCCATCCATTTGGACAACACACATACAGCAGACCATGCACGGGACGCAAGCACACACCCCAACCGTCAGCCCCGCGGCGAGGCTGCCCGTCCGTCGACCGCAGCCCCGCGGCGTACCTACCCTCGTAATTGAGAATCACAATAGCCAGCATGTAGTCTTTGCCCAGCATCATAGTGAACTGCCTGCCTCTCGCGGTGCCTTCGTCCTGATTCAAGCACACACACACACACCCCCCGCCATCACACACACACACTCAGCCTGGTCTCAGACAGAGCGAGAGGAGGCTGCTGATGAGCATGGAAGCACACCCGGGTCAGAAGAAAAAAGAAAAGGAGACCAAGATGGCAGTTTGTGAGGAAAGTAGAAAGGCAGAGAGAGGTGCATGGAGAGTTAGAGGGTGTCACCACTTCAGCCCAGATATAGAGGTGGGGGAGGGAGGGGGAAATAAGCTGAGGAGTTATGGAGTGATGGTAAGAGAGCTGGAGAGAGAGAGAGAGAGAGAGAGAGAGAGAGAGAGAGAGAGAGAGAGAGAGAGAGAGAGAGAGAGAGAGAGAGAGAGAGAGAGAGAGAGAGAGAGAGAGAGAGAGAGAGAGAGAGAGAGAGAGAGAGAGAGAGAGAGAGAGAGACAGAGAGAGAGAGTCACAGACAGAGACAGAGACAGTGAGAGACACCAGGGTAGAAAGGGATGGAGAAAGAGAGAGAGAAAGCGGGAGAGTGAGAGCGAGAGAGATTGGGCGGACAGCGGCAGACCAGAGCTGCATATCCCCTGAAGCCCAGCTGTCTCTAAAGCCCTCTCACCACCTCTCCTACATCTGTCCACATCAACACAAGTTGTTTGCCCTCCCTTTTTCATGTCCCGACACACACACACACACACACACCCACCCACACCCAGATCACATACATGTTGGGTTTTCAATTGCTCCTGGTTTTCCCTCCTCCCCCCAGGGAAGGCGTGCTGCAGTGAGCTCCACATGGAGACACATGGCAGCAGGTGGTAAGGAAGTAAGGTAATGAAGGACTTAGACAGATTCCAATGTACAAGTGCATTACTTAACAGGCTAACGGGAGAAAATAACAGAACAACAACAGCGCCCATAAAGAGATGAATGACAAGAGTGTGTTTGACAAATGTCTGAAGAAATATGGGGTTTTACAGCTAAATAAGAAAGGTCCAAATCAATGATTACTGTCTGTTTGAGAAAGCAAGACCACCAAGGAAGACATGTATTCAAACAGGGGTGTGTGTGTGTGTGTGTGTGTGTGTTAGTACCACACTGCTCTTCTAAACCAAACTTCCCCAAGGGGAAGTTTGACACGACCATGACAAAGCCACATGGACTTATGGACTGAGTAAGACATGTAGACAGACAGACAGACAGACAGACAGACAGACAGACAGACAGACGGACTGGGAGAGAAAGTGAAAGAACATGTAGTAGTTAGGGTTGGGCGGTATCCAAATTTTGATACCGTTAAATCTTCTCCACATTTTACCGGGGTATACGGTATTACCGTGAC
>JAXIVH010000001.1:20981860-20986860 GCA_036785325.1 Urophycis tenuis
GGTCAGTGAATGCATGTGCATGGTTCTGTGTGTGCATCTACCTGGCAGGTCAGTGAATGCATGTGCATGGTTCTGTGTGTGCGTCTACCTGGCAGGTCAGTGAATGCATGTGCATGGTTCTGTGTGTGCGTCTACCTGGCAGGTCAGTGAATGCATGTGCATGGTTCTGTATGTGCATCTACCTGGCAGGTCAGTGAATGCATGTGCATGGTTCTGTGTGTGCATCTACCTGGCAGGTCAGTGAATGCATGTGCATGGTTCTGTGTGTGCGTCTACCTGGCAGGTCAGTGAATGCATGTGCATGGTTCTGTGTGTGCTTCTACCTGGCAGGTCAGTGAATGCATGTGCATGGTTCTGTGTGTGCATCTACCTGGCAGGTCAGTGAATGCATGTGCATGGTTCTGTGTGTGCATCTACCTGGCAGGTGAAGGGTCGCGGCCCGGGGCTCAGAGGGCTACGGCTGGAGATCTAAACACCACAGAAGAAGAAGAACAAACAGAGGGAAAAGGGGGTCAGACTCAGTGGAGGAAGAATGTAGAGAATCCTCAACATGTCACACGGTGCCCTGCGGTCCAAAGCCTGTCATGTGGAACTCAGAATGCAGCTGGTAGCCATGAGGACACCGCAATGCTGCAGAGTGCTCAAGACCCCCACACAGGATTATGAATGTGTGGTCAGGTTTCGTCTCTTCATGCCTGCAGAGACGAACACTCAGCCCGCCTGTGGCTGTATCTCGGAGAGTGAGCGGAGAGTGAGCTCTAGAGCTCTGTATGTGACGTTGTTTATTTCCCTATCAATCAGATTGATAGAGGTATTGCCACACAATAATCTATGATAAAGTTTTGCTAGCTTTCAAGGATGCTACCAGAAGCATGGTGTCACATGCATGCATATATCTTTTCTGGGGCATTTAAGGAGATAAATAATAATACATTAGAGACGTATAGCGCCTTTCAATGTATCCAAAGGCACTTAGAAAGTGATTAAGATGAAGTCAGTTGATGACGTTGGTTTGGTAATGATCAAGGTGTGCAGGATGAAGGTGTAATGTGAGGGGTCGGGGGTCATACCAGAGAGCTATGGACTACGAGGAACTCCTGGTTGGGGAACATTCATGATGACGATGGTGGTAGAAGCCCCGTTCTTCGACCAAATCAAAAGGGTTTTTTATTAGGCCAGCAGCTTCCTGGGAGAGAAATATAAAGCCAGAATAATGACACAGAGAACGGGGAAGAGAGAGACAGGGGGGACAAATAGACCAGCATCAATTACTCACATCATATGATCAAAGATGAATACACAAGGTGTGTGTGTGTGTGTTTGCGTGTGTGTGTGTGTGGGGGGGTTCATTTGGTAGAAAGGTCAAATGTCTTCCCTTGCTGCAGTATGACCAGGCCTTAAGCCTTCTCTGCCTGGAATCATCATAAAAACCCATGTCAGAAGAGACTAGTTTCAAATTAAACTACCACGCACGCAAGCACGCACACGCACGCACACAAACACACACACAAAATCAATCCCAATGTTAATCTACAGCATCTACTATTCCAACAGTTCAAACATACTACATCTTCTCTGGACACCCTTCCCACCCGCAGGCTCCAAAAGAACCATTTCGGTGTGGGTCGCACTCAAAAGAAAATACAAAGCCATGTTTGAAAAACAGATAAACGTGTGCAGTCGCACAGTGCATACATGTAAAGGAAATCAATAATTCACAGTGCAGAGTTTCATGGAATGCATAAAGGGAAGCCCCAACACGACACTCAGACGTTAGTTCACTCAACAACGACCCGTCTAACTGCGTGTGTCTACAGCGAGCGGGAGAGCTGCGTCTGCCAGACTTTGAACTGTAATGGTTTTCCTCCGCGTGCAGGCGTGGGACCGCTAAGCAGCCAAGTTGCCGCAGGCGGGAAAGAGCTTGAGGAAGGTGTGAGGAACGTAAGGACGGATTAAGGCTCCACGGACTGCCACGTGTCATCCTCCAGCCGAGGGAGGCTGAGGCTGCTGCTGCTGCTGCTGCACACACACACTCACACACAGACAAACAGACACAGACACACACACACACACACACAGACAAACAGACACAGACACACACACACACACAGACAAACAGACACAGACACACACACACACACACACACACGCCTCCCCGATAAACCTGATGCATAGAGCGTCACCATAAAAAAATTAAAACATGTTACGTTCTGAGATTAAATTATAAGGCACGCTTTACAATTACAATGCTAGACTCTTGGGAGTCCTGCTCCGACAGGCCCACATACCTGTGTGGTGCGTGTCGGTGTTTGAAAAAAAAAAAAAAAGTCCCATATCTTTGTTGGGGACTCCCTGTGTGCTTGTAAATGTCCCTGGTTATGAGACAAATAAAGGATTTTCTTATCTTATTTTAATCAGTCGGAAAGCACTGCAGAGGGTGGTGAAAATCGCCCAACGCATCACCGGTTCCCCACTCCCCTCCATCGAGGCTGTTCAGAGGAAGCAGTGCCCGCGTAAGGCGTGCAGCATTGCAAAGGACAGCTCTCACCCCAACCACAGACTGTTCACCCTCCTCCCCTCTAGAAAGGACAACTCTCACCCCAACCACAGACTGTTTACCCTCCTCCCCTCTGGAAAGGACAACTCTCACCCCAACCACAGACTGTTCACCCTCCTCCCCTCTGGAAAGGACAGCTCTCACCCCAACCACAGACTGTTCATCCTCCTCCCCTCTAGAAAGGACAACTCTCACCCCAACCACACACTGTTCACCCTCCTCTCCTCTGGAAAGGACAACTCTCACCCCAACCACACACTGTTCACCCTCCTCTCCTCTGGAAAGGACAACTCTCACCCCAACCACACACTGTTCACCCTCCTCTCCTCTGGAAAGGACAACTCTCACCCCAACCACACACTGTTTACCCTCCTCCCCTCTGGAAAGGACAACTCTCACCCCAACCACAGACTGTTTACCCTCCTCCTCTCTGGAAAGGACAGCTCTCACCCCAACCACAGACTGTTTACCCTCCTCCCCTCTGGAAAGCGCTACAGGTCCCTGGGCACCCAGACCAGCAGGTTCAGGGGAAGCTTTTTCCTTCAGGCTGTCACCCTTCTGAACTCCACACCCATATGAACATTGCCTGCCCCCCCCCCCCTCCTGCCCTACTCATCTCCCTGCTGTACCACCAGATCCGGGCATGGCAGCGCCTGCACCTCCCCTCCCAGCACCACCCTCCCTCTCTCTCCCGTTCCACCCTCACAGGGAGGCTGGACCAATGTCCGGCCCAGAGGACAGTCACCCCCTCGCCACACCCCCGACTACTCCTGTGACCCCAGTAAAAACAACCCCAACCATCAGCACCATCAGCACCAGCCACGTGAGACGGCAGCTCACAAGGATCAGGCCTAACAAGGCCAGAGGACCCGATGACATCAGCCCGAGGGTGCTCAAGATCTGTGCGGAGCAGCTGGCAGGAGTGTTCACGCACCTTTTCAGCCTCTCCCTGAGGCTGAAAAGGGTGCCAACTCTATGGAAGACTTCCTGCGTAGTCCCTGTGCCGAAGAAGGGTCGTCCCAACGCTCCAGGGGACTTCAGACCTGTGGCACTAACGTCACACGTCATGAAAACCTTTGAGAGGTTGGTTCTGGACCATCTCAAGCCCAGGGTGCGCGACTGCCTGGACCCATTGCAGTTTGCGTAACAGACCCACATCGGCGTGGAGGATACCATCATCTACCTGCTTCACAGAGCTTACACACACCTGGAGAGGCCACAGAGCATGGTGAGAATCATGTTCTTCGACTTCTCCAGTGCTTTTGACACCGTCCAGCCAGGACGGCTGGCTGAGAAGCTCCTGGTGATGCAGGTCGATCCTGACATGGTGGCATGGATTACGGACTACCTCACGGACAGACCGCAGTATGTCAGGCTGCGACACTGCTTGTCAGACATGGTGACTAGCAACACCGGCACACCCCAGGGAACTGTACTTTCACCATTCCTGTTCACCCTCTACACCTCGGATTTCTGCTACAACTCCCGAACATGCCACCTGCAGAAGTTCTCGGACGACTCCTCCATTGTTGGATGCATCACAGACAACGAGGAGGAGGAGTACAGGGAACTGGTGAAGAACTTTGTGGGATGGTGTGACGGGAACCACCTTCAGCTCAACACAGGGAAAACCAAGGAGCTGGTGGTGGACTTCAGACGCAGAAAGAGTCCCCCATTACCGGTTTCCATAAAGGGGGAAGAGGTGGAGATGGTGGATACCTGCAAGTTCCTTGGGGAGCACCTAAACAACAAACTGGACAGGTCTGACAATACCGAGGCCCTCTACAGGAAGGGACAGAGCAGGCTGTTCTTCCTGAGGAGGCTCAGATCCTTCAAAGTGTGCACTAGGCTGCTACGGATGTTCTACCAGTCGGTGGTAGCCAGTGTCACCTTCTTCGCTGTCGTGTGCTAGGGAGGAGGCATTGGGAGCGGTGGGGCCAGTAAGCTGAACAAGCTGGTGAGGAGGGCGAGCTCCGTGGTGGGGATGAAGCTGGACTGTGTGGAGGCGGTGACAGAGAGGAGGATGAGGGGAAAGCTGCAGGCGATCCTGGACAACCCCTCTCACCCTCTCTATGCCGAGCTGAGGCAACTCAGGAGCACGTTCAGCCATAGGCTCACTCAGCCACGTGCTTCAAAGCGCTCGGGGGGCTCTTTCATCCCATCAGCTATCAGGCTCTACAATACCTCAACCACCCGCTCCCAACGTCTCGGAAGCGCCAGCACCACCAGATAATGGATTTGTATACCACACCACACACCCCAGACTGTTTTCTAGCCATTTTCATCTTAGGTCTGTTCATCTCATTGATAACCACTGTCCATCTGTCATCTTTCATTGTGTGCAGCAGGCTGCTACGGATGGTCTACCAGTCTGCGGTGGCCAGTGTCACCTTCTTCGCTGCCGTGTGCTGGGGAGGAAGCATTGGGAGCGGTGGTGCCAGGA
>JAXIVH010000001.1:20991860-21154360 GCA_036785325.1 Urophycis tenuis
TTTTCGAGACAGCATTAGAGAAGATATGAAAAGGGAGCTAGCCGACATGAGGGATTCAACACAAGCTAGGTGAAGTAGCAACCGACCTTAAAGCTACAACCGAAAGAGTGTGCGAAGCAGAAGGCCGTATAGCCGACATAGAAGAGTGGACCGTGGACTTCAAAGAGGCGCTGAATCAGTCACTGCAAGTCCAGGACAGATTACAGATGAAGCTTACAGACCTGGAAGCACGTTCGAGGCGTAATAACATACGCATTTATGGCATCTCAGAGGGAGCTGAGGAAAACAATATCCAGCAATTTTTTGATAATATTATCAAAAAAGAGATACGGCCCCTCGCTGAAGTCGAACTTGGAATACAACGGTGTCACAGAGCGCTCGGCCCTAATCCCCCAAAAGAGGCACAACCCAGGTCGGTGGTTGTATACTTTCAGGAGTTCAAAACCAAAGAATTGGTGCTGCATTCTGCATGGAAGAAGAAGGAGATCTACTACGGTGACAGGAGGATTTATTTCAACCATGACTACCCCGCAGAAACACTGGCAAAAAGAAAGGCGTATATGCAGATTAGGAGACTTCTGCGGGAAAAGGGAATCCGGTTCCAGACACCACCGCCAGCCAAGCTACGAGTTTTCTTCGACAGCGGACCGGTGATGTACGGGAGTGCAGCGGAGGCAGCGGAGGATCTGAAGAAGAGCGGATTCCGGCTTGAGCGTGAGAGCACTGCTGAACCCGGGATCACGGAGAAAATGCGGAAAAATACCTGGCAGCGTTCGGCGAAGACAGCGAGCACCCAGTCCCACCAAGAGAGGATTAAGGAAAGGCTGCGAAGTTTCCAGCGGCCGTGATAGATCCAGTGGTGACGGAAACGGGAGGTAACAGACTGTTTAACGATCTTGCACGGTAAGAGCAGAGACTCGACTGAGAGCACCAGTCTAATTAGAAACGTTAATAACACTGGGACTGGGGGATGGAGGTGTATTGTATGCTTACAGTGTCTGGGTGTTAAAACTACATGCCACCTGTTGTTTCTTGTAGCGGCATCCCCGCTCTCCATTAAGACTGAGCCACATTTGTTTTTGTTTTCTCTCCATTTCTCATTTTCATTTTCATTTAATACACAATTACCAGATTCTAATTTCATATGAGGCTAATTTTTTTTTAAATTTTTTTTTTAAATTTATTTATTACTGTGTAGGATCGCCCTTAGCCCATGGAATGAATATAGTTGACCGACATATACGGGGAAGAGATCGGACGAATTTAGTGCACAAATACGCCCTTGGAGCAGGGATATTTTAGATTGCACTGAGGGGGGCTCTGGTGACTCACTAGACTACTCCCCCCACTTCAAGAAGTATTGAATTACTTCAAAATGGAGGTCTACCTGTGTTTTTTCATTTATTGCCTTGTTTTATCTTGCTATGTTTCAAGTTTGTTTTATAATTCAAAAACAGTTCAAGTTTGGTCATCAGTAAAAGGTCATTCACCTACATGTGTTATCTGTGGATTTAAATGCAATGTCAGGAATATAGGGTAGTTACCCTTAATGTAAATGGCTTACACAATCCAATCAAGAGGGGCAAGGTTATTGCAAAGATGAAGAGAGAGAAACTGCATGTAATATTCTGGCAGGAGACCCATCTCGACAGGATTGAACATGAAAAGTTAAAAAAATATGGTTTTAGAAATACATTCTACTCATGTTACAAGAAAGGGAGAAAAAGAGGGGTAGCAATATTGATTCCTAATAGAGTGAATTTCCAAGTGGTTTCTGAAATCTGTGATAAAGAGGGTCGGTATGTAATTGTCAAGGGGTTCCTTGAACAGAAAGAGGTCACACTAGTTAATGTTTATATACCACCTGGCCAGGATAATTCCTGTATTAGAGACATTTTTGATTTGATTGCTTCTGAAGCCACCGGGGTCTTAATATGTGGAGGAGACTTGAAGATGCAGCTACAATGTAAGCTAGACTCCTCTAACACATCAAAGAGATATACTCCCAACGCCAGAGTAACTAAGAACATGTTGACAGAGCTCGGGATGATTGATGTATGGAGGGAGCTCCATCCAACAGAAAGACAGTACACATTTTACTCAGCAAGTCATAGAGTGCACTCAAGAATTAACTATTTCTTTACATATAACTCTGACAGACACAGACTTAAGGAGTGCAGTATAGGGATTCGAGATGTCTCTGACCATTCACCTGTTTACCTGACCCTACACCTAGACAATAAGAAGAAAAACACATCTTGGCGACTTAATACAAGTATCTTAAATGATAATACATGTAAGAACAATGTACAAAAGGAATTTAAAGACTACATGGATCACAACAACAATGGGGAAGTATCGCCAAGTGTTCTGTGGGATGCTGCTAAATCAGTGATCAGAGGAAAGATTATTGCCTACGCATCACATAAGAAAAAGGAAAGAGACAAAAAGCTGTCTGATTTACAAGAAAATCTCAAAGTGTTAGAGCGAGAACATGTTGGAGGGAAGGATCCCCACATCCTAAATAAAATTAACACCATCAAAAAGGAATTAAATGGACTCTATGAGAAGGAATTAGAGAAAAAAGCCAAGTTTGTTAAGCAGAGATGTTATGAGAACGGCCCTAGGGCCCTAAAACTCCTGGGGCCTCATTTATCAACCGTGCGTAGGAAAAGTTCTAATTTCGTTCGTACACATGAAATTTAGAATGTGCGTAAGTACAAAAAAATCTGCATTTATCAAACGTGCGTACACGGGTCGTACGCACACCAGTAAGTAATCCGTGATGATAAATCCCACCTGTTCTCAACTACCATGCTCGTGCACGGTTAGAGTCATTTGCATTCAGAAACGCCTCCAATTGACCATATATGGTAGCGGCAATCCCTTTAATAATACGTCAATGCCAGCCATCCTCAATAGCTCCTGCTTGGAGCTGCGCACCCACCTGCAGGATGAACGAATCGTATGTTCCTTCCAGGCCACCGGGCAACAACGTTTAGTAGAGACATATTGGCATTAGATTATTTGTGTATTCATTAAATGAAGTCCTTTCCTGTTAACGTAACTGAATTCATTGTGTGATGGTGCTTTTATTGTGATGTGTGTGCAATCTATATGGCTCCAATTATATTTGCGAATCCAGCGACGGCGTGGAATTAACGGGAACTGAATGTAAAGTGGGGCTAGAGAAATGATTGCATCCAACACTGCTGGCATGATTCTACTCAGTGTCGGCTGTGAAATGCCGCATGTTGAAATGTCCCGGTGGCCAAAAATCCCAGTGTGGACAGGAGCTGAATGTGCACTGGGATGGCTTTGGTTCGTTTGGTCTCTCGCTCCAATATAGTATGTTGTAAATCCCGGCATAAATCCACAAGTATATTTTTTGGGAATCTATACCTACTGAGAAGCCACTCTGTGCTCTGACTGAGAAAATCCACACACTCTTTGAAAACGCGCTCCCTGCAAAGCGCACGGTTCTCAATTTTCCAAAAGTGCAAGATGCGCCATCGTCCTTATTTCAAGTAGTCTTTTTTAGGTTGTCCTGTCCCAGCTGTCTTTTATAGCTTGTCATACCAATTATTCAAAAATGTCTGCTAACTTACTAAATGAGAATTGTTATTAATTAGAGGATACAGGGGATATGTGTGACGTTTGTGATTGCTGAACACTGCGACTCTTAACGGGTTCTCTTAGCAGTTTCATTATTCTACCACTAGGTTTTGTGCGTACGCATGGTCAGAGTTGTGCTTAAATTTACGCACGTTCCTACGCACAAGTACAAGTTGATAAATCCCATACTTTGCGTGGGAATGTTCGTACGCACTGCGTAAGCACAAATCTGTGCGTACGCACGGTTGATAAATGAGGCCCCTGGCTTGGAGGCTAAGGAAGCAACAGACAGAGAGCTCCATATTTGAACTACTACAAAAAAAACTACTACAGAGAACTATATAGGGAACCAAATACAACTAGCCCTCAGGAAATAAATACATTTCTAGAATCACTGGACTTGCCCTCAATAGGTGAAGAACAGAATAAAGCCCGAACGGCAGAAATTACAAAGGAGGAATTAGAAAAGGCAATTTCTAAGCTGAAGGCCAATAAAGCACCGGGAACGGATGGCTTTCCAGCCGAATGGTATAAGGCCTTTAAGGAGCAAATAATACCCATACTTTTGGACTGCTTTAACTACACACTTAAAGAAGGTGATCCACCAAGAACATGGAGGGAAGCAATAATTTCAGTTATTCATAAGGAGGGGAAGGATAAAAAAGAGTAGTGCATATAGACCCATTTCTGTACTGAATATTGATTATAAGTTGTACGCGTCCATACTGGCTAAAAGACTAGAACATATAACACCAGAACTAGTGGATACAGATCAAACAGGCTTTGTGCGCGATAGACAGACGCAAGATAGTATTAGACGGGTGCTGCTGCTGCATGTGCTTGATCATGTGACTAGGGGAATAACAGAGCTGCAGTACTCAGTCTAGATGCCGAGAAGGCGTTTGACTCGGTTCGCTGGGAGTACTTGTACCTAACACTGAGAAGATTTGGATTGAAAGATGACTCTATTAGATGTTTTAAAACCCTATACCTCTCTCCAAATGCCAGAATAAAAATTAACGGACATCACTCACAGCCCATTGAGCTGGAGCGAGGCTGCCGCCAAGGATGTCCTCTCAGCCCAGCTCTTTTCTCTTTATTTATTGAACCCTTAGCACAGTCGATTAGGGATGATCGGCTAATAAAAGGAATAATGATCAGAGGCTTGGAGCAAAAGATTTGTCTTTATGCGGATGACGTATTACTGCTTATAACAGCACCAGAGGTCAGCATCCCTAGGTTGATGTCTACACTAGACATCAACCTCAGGAAGACATGCTAAATAAATTTGATTTTAAATGGAACTCAAAGGAAATTAAGTACCTGGGGGTTCGAATAACTAAAGATCTATCCAAAATATATGAAAGCAACTACGGCCCCATAAGTAAAAACATCAAGTCAGATATTGACAGATGGTCTCAACTGCCCTTAGACATGCACAATAGGATAGAAACAATACAAATGAATCTACTTCCCCGACTCTTATATCTTTTTCAATCCCTGCCAGTAAGGGTTACACCAAAACAATTTAATGAATGGGATAAGTGGATCTCAAGATTCATATGGGCGGGTAGAAGGCCAAGGATTCAATTTAAAACACTGCAACAGCCTAAAGAGAAAGGGGGTAGATCACTACCATGCTTAGCAGACTACTATAGGGCAGCGCAATTAAGACCACTGGCATGCTGCTGCGATCCAAATTATACAGCAAAATGGAAGGATTTGGAAATTTCACAATTAGATATACCGCTACAATCTATACTGGGTAGTAAAATACTGTATGAGCAGCATTCTGGTGGCCTGAATCAATGGTCTAAAGTTTGCCTTCAAATTTGGTTAAGGAATGTAAATCACCACTATTTGAAAGACAGTCTAAACTGCTGAGATGGGTTGCTTTTGACCCCGATTTCAAGCCTGCAAGGATTGACGGGAGGTTTAAACATTGGTACAGAAGGGGAATCACTTCTTATTGTTCAATTTTATTGAAGGGAGAATTTGATAGTTTTCAGAATATTTCGGATACATATGGATTGGAAAAATTGGATTTCTTTAGGTATCTTCAAATCAGGTCTTATTTTAATGATGAGATAAAAGCAACAGAGGAATGTGAGCCTAACTTAATTAACATATTCATTGACATGTACAAAAAAAAGGACAATAAGAAACTTGTTTCAAAACTGTACTCCCGTATTTGATCTAGTAAGAAACACTCAACAGATAAGGTTAGATTAAGGTGGGAGAAAGAATCCTTAACTGTTATCACAGAAGAAGAGTGGTTGAATATATGCTCTGTGCAGTTAACTTCCACTAGATCCGGTCTTTGGAGCGATTTCTGCTGGCGGAATCTGATTAGATATTTCATAACTCCTAAGTTAAAATCTGTACAGACAGGGGAGAAAGTCAGTGGTTTATGTCGGAGGAAATGTGGAGAACAACTAGCAGACCATTTTCATATATTCTGGAGCTGCCCAGCTTTTCAGCCTTACTGGCAAGAGATCATGCGGGTAATCCAAAATATTTTTGGCGATGAAATTCACTGCTCTTTTTCCACAATCTATCTCGGCAATATTGCACCTCATTTACTGGTGCGAGACAAATATCTTTTAAAAATATTATTGGCAGCCAGCAAGAAAGCTGTAACCCGAAAATGGTTGCAGGCCACACCTCCAACAGAGACAGACTGGATAGATATTGTGACAAATATCCAAAATATGGAAAGGATGACCTTTTCTCTAAGTCTACGGATGGATAAGTATTTGCAATACTGAGAAAAATGGATTGTGTTTGTGGCCACAAGAGATGCTCACTGAGCCATTACTGTTTGAACTGACTTGTATCTCCATCAGTATTATGTCTGTAAGAATGTGTAGGTGACCAACTGTTTGTTTTATGTTTTTCTGTATGTTGTATGTTGTTTATGTTCTTCCTATAAAAATAAAGTACAAAAAAAAGAATAACAAATACGTCGAATACAACAATTGATCTAATATTTACTAATAAACCTGAAAGAATTTCCAAGACTTTTAATCTATTATCTGGCTTGTCAGATCACAATTTTATCCTGTGCTCGAGGAAAATCAAGACGAAGCACCAAATGGCATCCACTAGAGGTCAACAATACTATTTCATACCCAAAAGACAGCAACAATTATTGAAAGAGGAAATCCAAAATGAAGATTGGTCTAATATTCTAGAAAATAATGATATTGAGACCTGCTCAGAGTTTCATTAAAAAAGTAAATGACATTGTAACGCACTTTACAAAAAAAGGTAAATCCAAGCAACATAAAAATGATCTGCCCTGGGTGAACAATAAAATTATAAAACTAATGAAAAACAGAGATAATGCTTTAAAGCAATCTCTAAGAACAAGAACTGCAAGTGACAGACAAATTTTTACATCACTACGAAATAAAGTACCGTATTGAGGATGACTCGCAAATCGAAAGCAGAGTTTTTTATTGAGACAACAAAACGGGCAAATGGTAATGGAAAGCTAATATGGAACAATCTAAATACATTATTGAGGTGGGACAAGTCTAACTATCTCAGTGATCTACAGCTCCAGGTAAATGGTGAGCTAACTAACAATTTAGACACCATTGTAAATTAACTCAACAGATTTTTCATTAGCTCAGTTGAGGAACTGACAATGCAGTTTAAATGCTCACAGATACCTCACGATCCTGTTGATGCAAGCAAAGCAATATTTAACATACAAGAAATATAGGGCGGCATGTAGCTCAGTGGGTAGAGCGGGTGGTTAGTGGTCGTCCACTAACCGTAGGGTTGGGGGTTCGATCCCTGCGATCCCCACTTCCAAAAACTGTCTGCATGTCGAAGTGTCCTTGAGCAAGACACTGAACCCTGAACCCCAACTTGCTCCCCGGGCGCTGATCATAGCAGCCCACTGCTCCTACGTTCAATATGTACAATAGGATGGGTCAAATGCAGAGAACGAATTTCGTTCCCGTGTCATGGGAATGACAAATAAAGACCACAAGGTCCCAATAATTAATTAATTAAATATCTCTCCCAGAGGTAATAAAAATAATCTTATCCCTAAGAAATTCAAAGGCCAGAGATACATTTGGTCTTACTAATGACTCATAAAGAGGCTCTTGCTGACCCAATTGTACATCTTGTAAATCTTTCCATAAAACAGGGAACAGGACCATCAACATGGAAGATTGCTAGGGTCACCCCAGTCTTTAAGGCTGGGGACAAGACAAAATCTGAGAACTATCGGCCAATTAGTCTTTTACCCATAATTTCAAAAGTAGCAGAGAAATGGGTTATCAAAAAACTGACAGAACACTTAAATAATGATTATGCCACTCTTAATCCAATGCAGTTTGGGTTCAGGAAATTTCATTCAACAGAGACGGCTACTTGCTATTTCCTAGAAAACTTAAAAAGCCTGCTGGATCAGGGCGGCTTTGTAGCTGCGGTATTTTTAGATTTAAAGCGTGCTTTTGACACCATTAATCATGACTTGCTTATTGCCAAATTAACGTATTTTAACTTTTCAAATAATGCCCTCTGTTGGATGAAATCATACCTGTCGGACAGAAAACAGGCAGTTCAAATTGGTGATTCTTTGTCTTCATATCTCACATGTTCTGCTGGTGTACCACAGGGGTCGATATTGGGCCCTGTTTTATTCAGCCTGTATGTCAATAACTTACCAGATGTCTGTAGAAATATTAAAATGCAACTATATGCTGATGACGCTGTATTGTACTGCCATGCCAGCTCTATCCAAGAAGCTGCTGCAATACTCTCAGGAGCCATGGTGCCAGTTTCCCATTGGCTCCAAAACTGTTGTCTAAATCTGAATATAAAGAAAACTGTTTGTATGTTGTTCTCCCGACAGTCAACAGAGGGACAGCAACCATCTGTCATGGTGGGTGGAGAGAGACTTGAGGTGGTTGAACATTTTAAGTACCTTGGTGTAATTTTCGATTCTAATCTTAATTTTAAGCAACACATTAAGAAAGTTAAAAACACAATTAAATTTAATTTATCAAATTTCAAGCATATAAGACCTTTCCTGACTATGGAGACAGCAAAGACTTATATGCATGCAATGATATTTACTCATATCTCCTACTGCTATACAACATGGTCACACACATCCGAGAGTACTCTTAAACCAATCAAGTCTCTATTCAAGACAACACTTAAAACACTAGACAAAAAACCTATATACTATCATTATTGTAAAATTGTTAATAAGCATAAAATCATGGACCTTGATAGTCTTCAGCTGTTTTTGGATGTTTGTCTAATCTATAAGGTTTTGAACGGTCTAGCCCCTCCACCACTACAGAACTACATGAAGAAAAAATCCTCTGGAGTAAACACCAGAGCACTAACCAGAGGTGACTGTGAGATACAACGGCGCAAGACCAAATTTGGCCAAATGGTGGTGTCCATCAGAGGAACACAGTCCTGGAATATACTACCACTTTATGTTAGAGACTGTACCAATTACAGCACCTTTAAAAAGATCCTTAAACAGTGGTTAGTAGCAAGCCAGACCTGTTCTCATGCATAACTTTTTTGTCTTTTCTAGTTTTCTATACTGTCTTTTAATGTGAATTAATTGTGCAAAACTGTGTTTTATCTAGTTGTATATTGGTGTATTGTTTGTATGTCTCTGACTTGCCTTAGGACAACGGATGTGAATTAGCATTTATGCTAACTCCGGCATATTTACATTGATGCTTTTGCTGACATGTTGATTAATATGCATTGTCCTAATCAAATAAATAAATTAAATTAAATTAAAAATGTGTATAATGATGATGATGATGATGGGGGGACGGTGTGTGTGTGTGTGTGTGTGTGTATGTGTGTATGTGTGTATGTGTATGTGTGTGTATGTGTATAATGATGATGATGATGATGGGGGGACGGTGTGTGTGTGTGTGTGTGTGTGTGTGTGTGTGTGTGTGTGTGTGTATGTGTGTATGTGTGCATGTGTGTATGTGTGTGTATGTGTATAATGATGATGATGATGATGGGGGGACGGTGTGTGTGTGTGTGTGCGCGTGCGTGCGTGCCTGCGTGAGACCATGGCGTTGATATCTGGCGTTTGGTGACCGTGGGCGTGTCACAAGGCCCTGCATCGACAGTGCAGGACGGGGGTGACGTCACCACTGGCTCTCTGGCCCTCCTGAAGTCACATTGGGAGGTGAAACAACGCTTAACATCACCGACGAGGGGAGAGGGAGGGAGTAGAAACACTGGATGACAGGAGAAAAAGTAAGAGAGCGAGTGACTCATCAGAAAAGGAATGTTTCCTCCAAGCCAAGAGGACTATGGATACCGACTCTGTTCCTCTCTGTTTTATAGCTAGTCTACTGCCCTTCGTCTCATTCTACTCCCTTTCACAAAACACTGTCCCTCTGTCTGTACACCCTTACGAAACACTGTCCCTCTGTCTGTACACCCTTACGAAACACTGTCCCTCTGTCTGTACACCCTTACGAAACACTGTCCCTCTGTCTGTACACCCTTACGAAACACTGTCCCTCTGTCTGTACAGCCTTACGAAACACTGTCCATCTGTCTGTACACCCTTACGAAACACTGTCCCTCTGTCTGTACAGCCTTACAAAACACTGTCCCTCTGTCTGTACACCCTTACAAAACACTGTCCCTCTGTCTGTACAGCCTTACGAAACACTGTCCATCTGTCTGTACACCCTTACGAAACACTGTCCCTCTGTCTGTACAGCCTTACGAAACACTGTTCCTCTGTCTGTACAGCCTTACAAAACACTGTCCCTCTGTCTGTACAGCCTTACAAAACACTGTCCCTCTGTCTGTACAGCCTTACGAAACACTGTCCCTCTGTCTGTACACCCTTACGAAACACTGTCCCTCTGTCTGTACAGCCTTACAAAACACTGTCCCTCTGTCTGTACACCCTTACAAAACACTGTTCCTCTGTCTGTACACCCTTACAAAACACTGTCCCTCTGTCTGTACAGACTTACAAAACACTGTCCCTCTGTCTGTACAGCCTTACAAAACACTGTCCCTCTGTCTGTACACCCTTACGAAACACTGTCCCTCTGTCTGTACACCCTTACGAAACACTGTCCCTCTGTCTGTACACCCTTACAAAACACTGTCCCTCTGTCTGTACACCCTTACAAAAACACTGTCTCTCTGTCTGTACAGCCTTACAAAACACTGTCCCTCTGTCTGTACACCCTTACAAAACACTGTCTTACAAAATGTCTTCCGCTCAAGACTAGCCGCCTGTGCGTCGGACCGCTGGGTTTGCGATGGATCGCTCGACTTATCTTGTCAGCCGAGACGTCAGATCCCCTCGCTTCACGTGTGAAGACCGTCAGATCCCCTCGCTTCACGTGTGAAGACCGTCAGATCCCCTCGCTTCACGTGTGAAGACCGTCAGATCCCCTCGCTTCACGTGTGAAGACCGTCAGATCCCCTCGCTTCACGTGTGAAGACCGTCAGATCCCCTCGCTTCACGTGTGAAGACCGTCAGATCCCCTCGCTTCACGTGTGAAGACCGTCAGATCCCCTCGCTTCACGTGTGAAGACCGTCAGATCCCCTCGCTTCACGTGTGAAGACCGTCAGATCCCCTCGCTTCACGTGTGAAGACCGTCAGATCCCCTCGCTTCACGTGTGAAGACCGTCAGATCCCCTCGCTTCACGTGTGAAGACCGTCAGATCCCCTCGCTTCACGTGTGAAGACCGTCAGATCCCCTCGCTTCACGTGTGAAGACCGTCAGATCCCCTCGCTTCACGTGTGAAGCATCGTGGCATATTGTGCAATTTAGGACAATTGAATTTCATTTGAATCTGAATCATATCACATGTAATGTGATGAAATGCACGTCGACCTCTCTCATTTCACCGGGCTTGACATTTTTTGTTTATAATTGGAATTTCCCAAAAAGTTGGGGCACAGAAAATAATTTCAACATGGTTTATTCGCTATGATTAAGCCGACACATGGAGAAAAAAAAGGCATTGCGAGGCGACCGGCTCATTCTGATCAAACGTTCAGTTTACTGTGATCACACAGCGCTAATGACAGGACTCTTACTGAAAATGTGCTTCTCATCCTTTGTCAAATTGGCAGTAGAAAGTCCATCAAGAATAAAATAAAAATGTGTTTCTTTCTCACACACACACACACACACACACACACACACACACACACACACACACACACACACACACACACACACACACACACACACACACACACACACACACACACACACACACACAGGATATGATCAATTCCCAAAGCCCTTGGTCTGATGGAGAAGCCAGTGGTGTGGACACGTCATGGCGTTTCTGATTCTGCATTCCTACAGTCACTGTGTCCAATCATTGCTCAGGAATGTTTATATCCCAGCCAATGCCTACAGACATCACCGTCACCTTCAATAACACATTCTTACTTGAAATAGTTAAACTAAATCGAGTTGAGTTTAGTTCAAAAACTGATAAGAGCAATATATATTTTTTCAGGTAGTTAAAAAAGATGTATACTATCATATCAAACAAAATATACAATTTATTCATACCTTTTAATATGCGGTAGCTTCCCAAGTAAGATTGATGAGAAAAAATATTAGCTTATGCTAATGTGGAGCAAGATGGGCCACATTGCCTACCTCGGACTGAGATGAGAAAGGGAAGGGAAGAATAATTAAGCTAATTGTCTTCAAATCAATCCTTTTATGCCCTGAAGTAGCTGAGATTATGCTCAACACAGTGGGTTTTCCTACCTCCCATAATGTATATTTCAACAGTTCAGGATCACTTTTTTTTTTTTAGTTCATATTCACACACAAGCAATTACAGCATTTGAGAAGGCCTGCATGTACATAATGTACCAGATAGTCCTGTGAAATCAAGCAGAGATGACCTCTAACTCTGGCAGGCCTTGACCCTCAGATACAGCCAGTGGGAGCCTTGGGAGGGTAGCTGTAGTGTTGTAGTGTTCTGGAAGCTGTAGTGTTGTATTGTTCTGGAAGCTGTAGTGTTGTAGTGTTCTGGAAGCTGTAATGTTGTAGTGTTCTGGAAGCTGTAGTGTGTGTTCTGGAAGCTGTAGTGATGTAGTGTTCTGGAAGCTGTAGTGTTGCAGTGTTCTGGAAGCTGTAGTGTAGTGTTCTGGAAGCTGTAGTGTTGCAGTGTTCTGGAAGCTGTAGTGTAGTGTTCTGGAAGCTGTAGTGTTGTAGTGTTCTGGAAGCTGTAGTGTTGTATTGTTCTGGAAGCTGTAGTGTTGTAGTGTTCTGGAAGCTGTAATGTTGTAGTGTTCTGGAAGCTGTAGTGTTGTAGTGTTCTGGGAGCTGTAGTGTTGTAGTGTTCTGGAAGCTGTAGTGTTGTAGTGTTCTGGAAGCTGTAGTGTTGTATTGTTCTGGAAGCTGTAGTGTTGTAGTGTTCTGGAAGCTGTAATGTTGTAGTGTTCTGGAAGCTGTAGTGTGTGTTCTGGAAGCTGTAGTGATGTAGTGTTCTGGAAGCTGTAGTGTTGCAGTGTTCTGGAAGCTGTAGTGTAGTGTTCTGGAAGCTGTAGTGTTGTAGTGTTCTGGAAGCTGTAGTGTTGTAGTAGATAGTAGTAGTAGATAGTTTTATTTGTCCCCAAGGGGAAAGTCATTTTCACAGACAGACACTGTCATTACACTGAACACAAGAAAAGACACGCAGGACATCACACTACAGGGACAGAAGAAACACAGGACATCACATAAACAGATGAGGCGCAGGATTATCGTCCCAGGTTATTAAGAGTGTTCTGGAAGCTGAAGTGTTGTAGTGTTCTGGAAGCTGTAGTGTTGTAGTGTTCTGGAAGCTGTAGGTGTTGTAGTGTTCTGGAAGCGGTAGTGTTCTGGTCAGAGTAGACGTGTTTCCCTCAAACTGTCAAGCACATTTTATGCAAACTTTTTCAATGTTGCCTAAAAGAATGTTTCCATCAACTGGTTTGGAGTGAATAACGTAGGCAATGCAAAGCGTAGCTTCCTCAGAATATTGTAGTATACACTTTCATTTTGTAAATCTGAGTAGATTGTGGATTTCCATTGGAATCAATATAAAAATGGTTGTGAGGTATTTTTTCATGGAATATTTTGGCATTTGTTGACACCAGCCATATTTTTGCACCTTGTGGAAATATCTGGGGAGATGTGCAAGTTAAATGTTCTCCTATGTCAGATCTTATTCTGGTGTTTCCATCTCCCATCAGACATTTAGTAGCTTCTCAAAACAAGGCCAAAAAACACAGCGCAAGTGGCCATGAAATCTATTTTGCAAAATTGACGTTTTATCATCAACCTTTTGGGCTGCTGGAGGTATGGCTTCAGAGTCCCTTCTAGATGCTTTGAGTGGTCCACCCTGTGTATACCATGCATACTGATAACGCCCTCACAGTGCCACAACAGACAGAAGAGGAACACCCAGGGAGTCTGGGAAAACCGACAGTTCGCAAAACACTCATGCAGAAACACACATGAAGCAAAGGAATGAGCAAAACCAACTGTATTGATGTATGTGGGCTGCATGGGAGACTCGCGCGCGTGCGAGAGAGAGAGAGAGAGAGAGAGAGAGAGAGAGAGAGAGAGAGAGAGAGAGAGAGAGAGAGAGAGAGAGAGAGAGAGAGAGAGAGAGAGAGAGAGAGAGAGAGAGAGAGAGAGAGAGAGAGAGAGAGAGAGAGAGAGAGAGAGAGAGAGGTGCAATAGCGTTCAATTTTGCACCCTACAGGATGAACAGGGCCTCTGTGCTCCTTCACTGTTCAAACACACCTCACGCCTGTCTGCCCCCTGCAACAACAACATACGGGTGCACACGCACACACAAACACACACTGAGCCTGACACATTGACAATAACCCTATTGAGGGGCATTAGGAGAGTGAGAAAGTGGGGAGCAACTGCAAGAGATGGAGAGCAAGATTGACAGGATGTGCATGAGGACACACAACATGGACAGTGCACACACGGCGATGTGATTACCCAGCCTAGTTGACAGCATAGGATGAATTGAACCACTACAGTCCTGTATTCATCATTCAGCAATCCTGAACACACCATTAGAACACTATCACCATGCAGGAATACATGCTCACACACACACACACACACACACACACACACACACACACACACACACACGCACACACGCACACACGCACACACGCACACCTATATAATGTGAAGGGCACATTTGTAGGGTCAAAGTCGGGAGCCAATGATTATGTTTCACACTAACAACAGTGACTATAACAGATCCCTAGTCCTACTCATTAACTGATACCCCCCCACACACAGACACAGACACACACACAGCTAGGGTACACTGGGTGCTTAAGGGAAGGTGGCAGTTAGCTATCAAATGCTAACATTACCAAACTGCTAAATCAGTGGCCATTGGTGAGGCGCCCGCAGCCATTCACCCGACTGGGTCGGCGTTGTTTCCAAACGCTAACAACGCATGGACCGTCTCCTTCCAAAGAGGAGCAATCATTGCGTTTTCAACCAGGTCAGGTTTGCCAAAGGAGGAACGCACAGGAGGGTCTGCGGCACTCGGCCCAACACAGCCCAGAAAGGTCCGCCTCACTTTTTCCACAGTCAGCAAGTCCTGAGGTTGGACGTCAGCAACGCACAAATTGAGGAGAGGGGAAGGCGAGGGTGAGAGAGGGCGAGAGACCCAGGGGATGACAAGAGGAAGTCACATATAGTATTGGGAAAATAAAATAAAAAAGGAATATGGAAGGGAATCACATTAGCCCATCCAACAAAATTAGCAATAACACACATGTATAACATTACCATGTCTAGCCAGAGATGAAAAGAATAGAGGCATGAATAAGAACATGTGTGTGTGTGTGTGTGTGTGTGTGTGTGTGTGTGTGTGTGTGTGTGTGTGTGTGTGTGTTTAACAAAAGCATTCACTGTAATGTGTCACAACTCTTATTAGGCCAAAACAGCAACATATTTACAACTCTAAAGCTAAATCTGAGCAGGACTCATGGAAACTTTTGGGGTTTTAAAGAAAAGGACTATTTTGTAACACAATACCTGGGTTTCTCCCCCTTTCTTTCTTAAGCAGTCGGACCAGTCATTTGTGTATGGTGTTATTGATGGTTAAGCCGTGACATATACAATGTCACGGCTTAACCATCAATAACACATTCCTCTTCAACACACACATGTCCAAATTATAGTTGTTCACATGCGACTTTCTTGGTTATCCATCCATTATCCATCCATATTAAACATAAACAGGCAACTAAGTGAGTCCATGTTTGCATTAAAACAACAATCCTGCTATCTGGAGGGCCCAACAAGTATGGAAACAATTAGCTAGCTGGTGGAGTGTTCAGGACCCAGCAACCATAGAAAGACAGACACACACACACACACACACACACACCACAAAACTCTACGGTGTCTGTTTCACAACGAATAAGCACTCGTTTGAGCTTGGTACAGGGCACTATTGGATGTAATGCATGGAGCCTTGGAATACACTCTTCTCTGTCTATTCCCATGTCAGCTACACAAGTTAGAAAACTGCTACATCTCCCTGTAGGATAGCAGAAGACATTCTGCGCAATTACTGGTTTAAAGCCAGCGTATTTGCCTTTGAACACCGACTCATTTAGAATAAACGTCAACCTCCAGCACACTTCTTCGAAACTCCAACCCAGCAATAATTTGATGGCACGGCAGTGGTCAATGGCTGCCTAACACTACCATAAAGGCTCACAGCCCACTTGTTTGTGAATGTCTTAAAGCAAGTGGCACGTCTCACGGTTAAAGGTCATCGGGCAATGACAACAAAAGCGACATCAATAATAGTAGCAAAGGGGGTAGTTCGTTTTGTACGCCCGGCGTTTCCGAGCAAATCCCCGGTAGCTGCAGCCTCTCCCAGCTTTCCGCACTGGCGACACAACGGGGGCCCGGTACCAACGCAACGCCTCAAGAATATGAAAAGTTATTCACTCACCGCTCGTCCAATTTATTGCGCTTTGGTCAAAATAAAACAACGCTAACGGCGCCGCGGTCGGTGTGCGGTCAGAGGGACATGTAGACGGCGGACAACGTACTCTCCTCGCCCCGTTCAGCTCCGTCCCGTATCCGCTGCGACGTGTTTTCCTCTTGGTCTTCTCTGCTCGGTCCTCCTGCTCGCTCCTCCTGCTCGGTCCTCCTCCGCCGCCTCCTCCCTCCAGATGCCGAGGCTCCGCGGGGAGCGACGTTGCACCGGAAGCAGTAGCGCCTAGGCTCCGCGGGGAGCGACGTTGCACCGGAAGCAGTAGCGCCGCACCCCCCCAGGGAAGGCTCTCTCTCGGGGCTTATTACCATAGATATATACTTATTACTATATATATATATATATATATATATATATATATATATATATATATATATATATATATATATATATATATATATATATATATATATTGTGACGGAGTGCCCGTCACCACAGTTGACCATGCGCTCTGGCTGCCATGCCAAGGTGTTTCGGTCAAGTTGCTGGTTTGGTGCCCCGGAGACCCGAGTTCAAAACCGGGTGGGGGGACTGCCTTGTCCCTTCGCTACATATATATATATATATATATATATATATATATATATATATGTAGCCAAGTGAATACTGTACTGTAGTTTTTTGTGTCAGCGGTGCCCTAATAGAATGTATGTAACTTTAAAGGGATATTCCGCCATTTTTGGAAATAAGCTCATTTTCCACCTTCCCTCGAGCAAAACAATCGATCTTTACCCTTTTCCCGTTCATCCAGCCGTTCTGTGAGTCTGGCGGTACAACTTTTAGCTGTAGCTTAGCATAGATCATTGAATCGGATTAGACCATTGGCATCTCGCCCACTTAGAAGTGACTACGATTTCCGGAATTTTTCCCATTTAAAACTTGTCTCTTCTCAAATTTGAAAGTGCAATAAGACCGACGGAAAATGAAACGTGGCGATTTTCTAGGCTGATTTTACCCGGAACTATACTCTCATTCTGGCGTAATAATCAAGGAAAGTTGCAAAGGTACCATGGGCGCAGTGATATGACGCGCCTCAAAGTATAGTCCCGGTATACCACCGGTAATAGCAGGTAATCACGTTGGTTGTATTGCCGGAAGAAGCCTACAGGGACTATTGAGGCGCTGCGTCATATCAAGCGGGCGAGATGCCAATGGTCTAATCCGATTCAATGATCTATGCTAAGCTACAGCTAAAAGTTGTACCGCCAGACTCACAGAACAGCTGGATGAACGGGAAAAGGGTAAAGATTGATTGTTTTGCTCGAGGGAAGGTGGAAAATGAGCTTATTTCCAAAAATGGCGGAATATCCCTTTAAGGCCAGCTAGGTCGGGAATAGCGCTAAAATGGAAAATCACATGAGACTTGAATACGCGCAAGTTGTCTTCTTAGCACATGCAGTGACGGATACGGGTATTTTCCTGTGAGAGTGTGTGAGGGGAACTGTGTGATAGAGAAACGTGTCTGTCTGTAACTCTAGTACGTGACCGAGGGAACGGGTTGGAGCATAACAGTAACTGATGACTGACGGACATTTGTGACTGAAGACTATTTCTCGTCGGTCGAGGGTGTGGTTGTATGGTCTCCGGTGTGTCGGGAGCCGCCATAAACGACCGCGGGTCAGCAGGGGAGACGGAGAGCTGTGTGTGCGTGTGAGTTGCATCCAGGGTGAAGCTACAAGCTAGGGAATAAGGCCACTACTGTTGTTTTGTACTACTGTTGTTTTGTTGGTACGTAAAATATTCAGATAAGAGAGGAATGTATTTATTTAATTTTTTTGTATTTGACATGTAACAACCATCTCTCTCATAAATTAGATAATTAATGCTGACCCATTGACAGGGCAGTTGGGGTATTAAAGATCCTACAAAAAAGTATTTCTGTGTCTGGTCCCATCCTTTGATGACCCGGTCACACTAATTGGTGTCAGAAGTGGGATACCCTGTTTAATTTTGAGACCTTAGTCAGATAGAGACATTACATAGAGTAGACAAACAACAGTAGTGGTGAAGACTGGACCAGCGTGTGGTGTTCCGGAAGTGGCTGTACGGGGCTGGTGATCCAGGACGAGTGGTGTCTGCATCGCTGACGTGGATCGCTGGAGGAGCTGATCGTCTGGTGTCCCAGTCTCTGAGACTGTTAGACTGAGAGACATTGAACTTGCTATTGACTGTGTTATTACCCCGTGATAAAGAGACCATAAAATGTCAGAAGAAGACAGGGGAGCGGCTGCTCCTGGAGCAGAATCCAGCGATGAGGAGGACAACGCTGCTGTTTCTGTGCAGGGGGATGAAGGTAACCCTTTGGTACAGCTACAGTCACAGTTCTTGGAACTGAGTAACATGACGACATTATGTCCAGTATTGCTAGTCTGGGTGATGTTCAGACAAGATCTATTGTGTACATTCCAAGAGAAAAACACATTGTACCATTTAGTGGTGAACCAGGGAAAGATGTTCACACTGTAGATGAGTTTATAGAGGAGGTGGAGAGGGCGATGAGGGTGAGGGGTCTACGCAGCGAGGAACAGGTAGATTTCATCCTCTCATTGCTTAAGGGTTCAGCCCTAGAGGAGGTCAAACTGTGCATGAGGGGACAAGTGAGGCAACCCAATGATCTGTTCTCTTGTTTGAGGGGAGCCTTTAGAAAAGCGCAGTACCCCGCAGCTGTTGTATGCTTTCTATGCCCGTAGACAGTTAGATGGGGAAGATTTAAGAGATTATTCCCATGCACTCTCGCAGCTGCTGAATTCGGCCCTCCAACAGTCCTCTGATGCAGTAGCTGACCCTCAACTAGCACTTAGAGACCAGTTCATTGAAGGTGTGCGTCACTCCGCCCTTCGACGTGAACTCCGTAGACTCGTTAGAGAGAAGCCTGGGTCTAATTTGTTTGATGTTCGAGAGGAGGCGATCATGTGGGCTATCGAGGACCGTCCTCGGAGCTCAAATATGGCGAGAAGTAGAAAACTAGTTGGTGTTAGCCCCAGCGAGGTACAGAGCAGAAAAACCTGACCACTGACTCACCGACTGACTTGAGTTTGACACTGCAGGAAGCAGTTAAGATAATTGCTCAGCAGGGTAAAGCTATTGGAGAACTAACCGATGCAGTTCGCGAGCTTACAACACAGAACCTCAGCTCAGGAGGTGGTAGCAGGAGCAGTAGACCTAAAGTCCAGCCTAGATACACAAGTGATGGTCAGCCAATCTGTTTGCGCTGTGAGGGGGTGGGGCATATTGCTAGACATTGCACTACACTACGTAGACCATGGAGCACCGCTAATGTCACACCTGCAGTACAGGGAAACGAGAGCCCTCCATTGCTATGAGCCGGGCAATGCGAGGTAAGTCAGAAGGCTCAGCATACACCTTAACCAAAGAGCGGTTTTAAAAAAATGCTGTTGGTAAGTGCCCCGAGGTAGAGATTCAAATAGATGGTGTCCCTCTTAGATGTTTGTTGGATACAGGAAGTAATGTTAGCACTTTGACAGAAAGCTTTTTCAGAGACCATGGGTCTGTCTCAATTCACGTACTTGCGCACTTAAACTTCCTTTTTTGAGTGCATAGTGCGTTCAGAAGGAAGGGGGGGGAGGGAACGCCAGCACTTTCCAAAAAAATCTGATAAAGATTGCGGACGACACCTGTGGACCGTTGGCCCAGACAACTCCTTTTAAATGTAAGATATAACGTTACACATCAATCGAAAAGTGGTTATTTTTCGTTATGTATCACCATTTTATTGTTAGACAGATGTATGACAGATGTCATAAGCGATTGTGAATGGTTTGTGCTGATATGCTTATACGTGAATGCTAATACGGGAACGAACGCTTGTATCGTCATTTCCGGTAAGTGCAAAACGGGAGTGCTTCATTTGAGACGGTACTTCTTAGACGGAATTCACGCACTACATCAGTAAGTACATAGTGCACACAGTAAGTAAGTAAGTAAGTAAAATTTATTTTTAAAGCACATTTAACCACAGTTTGCACTGACCAAAGTGCTGTACATAGTGCATAAACTAGCAGATTAAAAAAAAAAAAAAATAGAGTAGATATAAGTAAAAAAAAAACACATACGGCACAGTGATTTAAGCTAGATTTAGACATGAACAGACAACACAGACAGCAGGGTAAGACAATTAGGGCACAGGGAAGGCCAATGTAAAAAGGTGCGTCTTGAGCTGGGTTTTGAAAAGTGTTATTGAGGGGGCATTTCTGATATTGAGTGGCAGTTGGTTCCATAGCAGAGGGCCAGCAACAGAAAAGGCTCTGTCACCTTTTTGTTTAAGCCGGGACCGTGGGACATGGAGGAGGCCTTGGCTGGAGGATCTGAGGGACCTGGGGGCTACATGGGGGTGAATGATGTCAGCTATGTAGGTGGGTGCCAGGCCATGAAGAGCTTTAAAAACCAACAGCAGTGTTTTAAATTCTATTCTTGACTGTACTGGAAGCCAGTGCAAGGAGGCTAGGACAGGTGTGATATGTTCACGCTTTTTTGTATTGGTGAGCAACCTAGCTGCTGCATTCTGGACCATCTGGAGCCGTGCCACCAGTGTCAGAGGGAGACCAAGGTAGAGGGAGTTACAATAGTCTAGACGGGAGGTTATGAAGGCATGGATGACTTTTTCCAGATCATTGTATGATAGAACAGATTTGAGTTTGGAGATTATTCTTAATTGATAAAAACTGGTCTTTACAACAGATGAAATTTGCTTGTCCAGGTGAAGATGAGAGTCTAAAATAACACCCAGGTTACGTGCATGGGATTTCACATAGGGGGCAAGGGGACCGAGGTTGGCAGGGATGGAGTTTTTCGATCTTGAGGGCCCAAAGACAATGACTTCAGTTTTGTTATTGTTTAACTGAAGGAAGTTGTTAGCCATCCAGATTTTTATTTCTTCCAAACAGTCTAAAAGAGGCTGCATGGAATTGCCAGACTTAAGTGGGATTTACAGTTGGGAGTCATCTGCATAGAAATGGAATGAAATATTGAATTTCCTGATGATGTTACCTAGGGGGAGCATGTACAGGCAGAAAAGTACTGGACCCAAGATGGAACCCTGGGGGACACCATAAGACAGAGGGACGGATGATGAAGTGTACTGGCCAATGGATACCGAGAAAGTTCTTTGGTGGAGGTAGGACTGAAACCAGTTAAGAGCTATACCCTTAATGCCAACCCACTGTTCAAGACGCTGTAGTAGTGTGCCATGGTCTACAGTGTCGAAAGCAGCGCTGAGATCCAACAGGACCAGAATGGCGTTATCACCTGAGTCAAGGGTGAGCAACAGGTCATTAGTCACCTTTAACAGGGCTGTCTCAGTGCTATGGCGTGCTTTGAAACCGGATTGGAATGGTTCTAGGATCTCTGTTGAGTTGAAGAATGGAAGCAGCTGTGTTAACACCACCTTCTCCATGATTTTTGAGAGAAATGGCAGTTTTGAGATGGGCCGGAAGTTATTAAGACATTTTGCAT
Organism: Urophycis tenuis; assembly: GCA_036785325.1. Taxonomy (NCBI): domain Eukaryota; kingdom Metazoa; phylum Chordata; class Actinopteri; order Gadiformes; family Phycidae; genus Urophycis; species Urophycis tenuis. The sequence goes on from JAXIVH010000001.1 coordinate 21,013,993, forward strand.
CCAGATTATGCTTCTTAAGCATAGGCTGGACAACCGCATGCTTGAAACATATTGGAACTGTGCCGGTGGCAAGGCAGGAGTTAAGTATAAATTGGATGGAGGGACCAATAGCATCAAAGGCATCTTTGGTGATCTGTGAGGGGATAGGATCGTGTGGAGCTGTTGATGGTTTCATGTTGTTTACAATGTCCCATAGATCAGTGCAGGACACTGTTTGGAACTTGTCGAAAGTAGCTGTAGTAATGGGGATATGAGGTGGAGTGTCAGCTGCAGCAGGTGTGAACTGTGCTCTGATGTGGTCAATTTTCTTAATAAAGAAATTCAAGAACTCTTCACAGCTATTGGTAGATGCCTCGATCTCTGGAGAGACTTGGGGATTTACAATTGAGTTTATGGTGTTGAATAATATTCTGGGGCGATTTGAATGTTTGCTTATGATGTTTGAGAAATGCTTAGCCTTAGCTCTTTTTGCTGCAGCTTGGAAATTGGCCAGGGAATTTCTGAATATTTCTAGAGAGACTAGAAGGTGGTCTTTTTTCCACTTGCGCTCAGCTCTTCGGCAAACCTGCCTAAGATGGCGGGTGGAGTCGTCGAGCCACTGTTGAGGTTTGAAATTAGGGCGTCTGAATTTAAGAGGGGCCACAGTATCAAGGATAGCTGAGCAAGATGTGTTGAAGAGGGATATTAGCTCATCAGGGCTGGAGCAGGGATCATGGGCAGTGATGGAGGCTGTGATAGCATTTCCCAAGTAACATTCAGAGAACTTATTTGCGGTAAAAGAGTTAATATGACGAGAGTAATGGCCAGAAGATCTGGCTGTAGACAGTGAGTTAAGTAGTTGAACATTGAACACAATAGGCATATGGTCAGAGAAGGATGCATCCTCAATGCTTATGTTATCAACAGAAAACCCATAGGATAGAATCAGATCGAGGGTGTGGCCATGAACGTGGGTCGCCTGGTTTATATGCTGGAGGAGGCCGAATGATTCCATTACATGGCAAAACTCACTAACCAAGGGTTTGCCTGGACAACAGACATGAATGTTAAAATCACCCAAAATCAACAAACGGTCATAAGATGATGCAAAACGAGACAGAAAGTCTGAGAATTCTTTTATGAAATGTTTGTCTGATTTGGGAGGCCTGTAAACAAGTGCGCACATCAGTGGTGCAGTCGCAGATTCTACTTTTACGCATTGTACTTCAAAGGAAGAAAAGCTCCCGGCAGAGAGTGTTTGTACCTTAAGCCGATTTTTAAAAATCAAAGCCACTCCACCTCCTCTTCCCGAACTTCTCGGAGTGCTTATGAAAGAGCAGTGTGTGGGGCAGAGATCGCCAAAAACAGATGTTTCACCGGCGCCGGAGCCAATCCATGTCTCTGTTAAAAACAACATGTCCAGATTTCGCTGTGTGAAAAAGTCGTTTAAAATAAAGGTCTTGTTAGACACGGACCTGCAGTTTAGTAGCGACACTTTAGCCGCAAGGTAATCCGAAGGCTGTGGAGTTTGAGAGCGTTGCAATGGGCGAATGTTCAGTAGGTTCACCCCGCCACTTCGGATGCGTAGCCTGGGTGGAGCTGCAGGGCAATCGGGCGTCGTTGAATGCGCAGGAGAGATGGAGAGATGGCAGGAGTATCTCAGATCCCACGATGGACGAGCCAGGTAGAGGCCTCTGCTTCCTGCAAAGTTTATGGAGGGCCGGCAAGTTGATTGTTGCGCGAGGGAGACACTCGCAAATCCCCTGATCCGCACTCGAACACCGCCGCGATTTCCTCGCTTTCTGCGCCGCTTCCTGCGGTGGTAAACGCAACAGGGGAGCCGGCGAACGCAGTCCGCTGGAGAGTTGATGAACGTCGGGTGACGACTGGAGTGTGGGCCGAGGCATCCAGTGGATTGTAGCTTTAAGGAGCTTTGGATATGTATCAGAATAGTGCGATCATAAGTCCTGAGGGCATTGGCGCGATGCCGGAGCGACATCAAGAGGAACACAGACAGACACAACAGAACTCTGACAGGTAGGAGCTGACGGCAGGCCGCCAAGCACACTGGCGCCATCTTGCTCCTGTAAACCTGTTTACAGTGCACGTACGGAAGTGTACTCGTGGAAGTACGTGTATTGAGACACACTCCATCTCCATGGAGAGGAAGATGACATGCACTGCACTGCTAAATGGCTTAAATTAACAGCTGCAAACAAGTTACCGATGCCATACTTAGGCTACGTTGAGCTTGACATACAGGTGGGGGAGCTTACCATCCCAGAGTGTGGTTTCCTCATAATCAAAGACGATGACACAAACGAACCTGACTCTTCTCTACCTGGCATCAATGGAATGAACATTGCTAAACGGTGCAGGCAGTTAATGCTCTCAGAGTTTGACACAACACTACGGGGTGAGCTGGACTCTGTTTGGAGAGAAGCTTTCAGCCGGGTTCAAGAGTCAGAGCGCATTGAGACGATGTCTGTGGCTCGTGTAGCTGGCAGACAGAAAGTACATGTACCTGCTTCATCAGTTTCTACCGTCCATGTAAGGGGCCGTAAAACCCAGACAGAGAGTGGGGGCGTCATGTTTGAACCGGGGAACGTTCCACTTCCTGGTGGGTTGATAGTTGTTCCTACAGTGATATCATCCAACAATCACATTTTTCCAGTTCAAGTAGTCAACTTTTCACCAGAAGATGTCTGGCTCTCCCCGAAGACTAGGCTTGGTGTTCTTAGCCAGTGTCAATGTGTTGAGGGTGACCCCTACGAGGTAAAGTTTCAGAGTATCTCTGCTAATCATGAGGAAGTGGTAATTAACCGTAAGGATGATCAGGGAACCAGCAGTGACACACAGACTTTACTTGACCGCTTGCACTTAGGAGGTACACCAGAACAGCAGGCAGAGCTAGTGGAAGTTTTGGTGAAGTACGCAGATGTGTTTGCAGCTAATGATGAAGATCTGGGATGCACTGATCGCGTAAAACATGAAATCCCACTGGTGGATGAAACACCGGTCTCCCAACCGTACCGCCGTATACCACCTAATCAGTACAAAGAGGTTAAAGAGCACATTTCTGACCTGTTGAGGAAGGGAGTGATTCAGGAGAGTTCAAGCTCATATGCTTCACCAATCGTTCTTGTGCGCAAGCCTGATAGAAGTTTGAGGCTATGTGTAGATTACCGGGGGCTGAATTTAAAGACAAGGCGTGATGCCTTCCCGCTTCCGCGCATCGATGAGAGTCTGGATGCCCTGAGTGGTGCGGCTTTCTTTTCAACCATCGATCTCGCAAGTGGGTACCACCAGGTTTTTCAACTCAACTCAACTTCACTTTATTGTCGTTGCACAAGAAACACAGAGTGATTTTTGGCAGCGAAATGTCGTTGCTATGGTTTCCGGCAGACACAGAGAATGAGCAGTTGTATTATGTATAAATAGATCTATAAGAAAAATAATTAAAAAAATACAGAAATAGAAATATAAAACTATGATCAATGTAAATATATAAATAAAGTGCAAATTAACTGGATATAAGTTACAGATACAGTACAGACAGTACTAGAAAAAGTGTCAGTGTAGGTATGGGAATAGTAATGTGGAACATTTTAGCAGCAGGGTGGAGATTTCACACATTGATAGGGAAGTATTGCACTGTATTGAAAGTATTTCACTGAAATTGGTGGGGGGGGGTTATTTAGCATTGAGCAGTCTGATGGCTAGGGGTAAGAAACTTTTGCTGAGTCTGGCTGTTCTGCAGCGAATGCTGCGGAACCTTCTGCCAGACACCAGCCGGGAGAACAGTCCTTGGTGGGGGTGGGTGTTGTCGGAGAGGATCCTGTGGGCTCTGGACAAGCAGCGGCTGTCTGCTATGTCTCGGATGGGGGGAAGAGGGGTCCCGATGATCTTCTCCGCTGTCCTCACCACTCTCTGCAAAGGCTTCCAGTCAGAGGCTCTGCAGCTCCCAGACCAGACGGAAATGCAGCTGGTCAGCAGGCTCTCGATGGTCCCTCTGTAGAAGGTGGTGAGGATGGGAGGGGGGAGGGAGGCTCTCCTCAGTCGCCGCAGGAAGTGCAGGCGCTGCTGTGCCTTCTTCGCCAGGGAGGAGGTGTGGAGTGACCAGCTGAGGTTGTCAGAGATGTGCACCCCCAGGAACTTGGTGCTTCTCACAACTTCCACAGCTGTGCCGTTGATGAGGAGGGGCGTGTGGCTGGGTCTGGATCTCCTGAAGTCCACGATGATCTCCTTTGTTTTATCAACGTTCAGGACCAGGTTGTTCACCTTGCACCAGTCCACCAAGTGTCGCACCTCCTTCCTGTAAGCCAGTTCGTTATTGTCCTGAATGAGGCCCACAACAGTTGTGTCGTCCGCGTACTTCAGGATGTGGTTGCTGTTATACCTTGGACGACAGTCGTGGGTCATCAGGGTGAAAAGCAGGGGGCTCAGAACGCAGCCCTGGCGGGAGCCGGTGTTCAGGGAGATGATACTGGAGGTGTTGTTCCCCACGCGGACAGACTGGGTTCTGTCGATAAGAAACTCTAGCATTACACATGGGGGTATTGAGTCCCAGGGGCTCCAATTTGCATACCAAGTCCTGGGGGATGATCGTATTGAATGCTGAGCTGAAATCCAGGAACAGCATCCGTACGTGGGTGTTCTTCTCCTCCAGATGCTCCAGGCTCAGATGGAGAGCAGAGGAGATGACATCCTCAGTGGAGCGGTTGGGCCGGTATGCAAACGGGGCCGGGTCGAATGATGGGGGGAGTAAGGAGATGATGTGGTCCTTGACAATCCTCTTCATGATGGTGGATGTGAGTGCAACGGGGCGAAAGTCATTAAGGCATGTGATGGCAGATGTCTTGGGCACTGGAATTATTGTGGCTGACTTGAAGCATGGGGGGACGACGGCCTGGTTCAGTGAAATGTTAAAGATGTCTGTGAGCACGTGGGCCAGCTGGTCTGCACATTCCTTGATCAGCCGTCCTGGAATATTGTCAGGGCCTGCAGCTTTCCGTGCGTTGACCTTCCTCAGTGCTCTCCACACATCAGTGGTTTCGAGCCTGAGTGTCTGTTCATCAGGATGGGGGGTGGCTTTTCTTGCAGGGTTATTGTTCAGTGCTTCAAAACTTCCGAAGAAGTTATTGAGCTCGTTTAGGAAGCTGATGTCATCCTGGCGGGGTGTGGGTGTGACTTTGTAGTCAGAGACAGTCTGGATGCCCTGCCACAGTCGTCTGGTGTTGTTGGGGTCCTGGAAGAAGCCTTGGATCTTCTGACTATGGGCTCGCTTTGCTACCCTGATGGCACGGTTCAGGTTGGCCCTCGCTGATCTGAGTGCCGTCTACGTCCTTAGTCATCCAAGGTTTCTGATTTGCCCGGGTGATGATTGTCTTTATGACTGTAACTCCCTCCATGCACCACTGAATGTAGTCCATCACAGATGCAGCATACTCCTCCACATTGGTGTGTTGGTTCACTGTTGCAGCCTCTCTGAACATGCTCCATTCAGTGCACTCAAAACAGTCCTGCAGTGCAGACATAGCTCCTTCAGGCCACACTCTCACCTTCTTCACAGCAGGCTTTCCCCTGATGAGCAGGGGCTGGTATGCAGGAATTAGCATAACAGAGAGGTGGTCTGAGGAGCCCAGGTGGGGGCGGGGGGCTGCTCTGAATGCCTTCTTGATGTTTGTGTAAACCAAGTCCAGTGTGTTCTGCCCTCTGGTAGCAAAATCCACATGCTGATAAAAACTGGGAAGCACAGTCTTCATGTTGGCCTGATTAAAGTCCCCCGCAACAATAAAGACACCCTCCGGCTTTGTGGATTGCATGTCATTGATGACACGGTAGAGAACACTCAGGGCTTGTTTTGTGTCGGCACTGGGTGGAATATAAACAGCAACGATGGTGACGCTGGTGAATTCTCGGGGCAGGTAGAATGGTCTGCATCTCACAACCATAAACTCTATGTCCACAGAGCAATGGCTGGAGATCAGTGTGGCGTTATTACACCAGCTGTTATTGATGTAGATGCAGACACCTCCCCCCCGAGTTTTACCTGTGAGAGCATGGCTCCTGTCGGATCTGAATGTTGTTAGCCCGTCCAGGCTAATGGCGGTATCAGGGACAGATGAGTTGAGCCACGTCTCGGTGAGAATGAAAACGCAGCAGTTTCTTGTCTCCCTTTTGGTGTTTAGGTCCAGCTTCAGGTAGTCCAGTTTGTTTTCTAGGGAGCGAACGTTGGCGAGCAGGACTGATGGAAGCGGCGATCGGAACGGTTAGCTTTAAGCTTAGCTTTAAGTCCGCCGCGACAACCACGCTTCTGTTTCCTCTCACACCGCCTCCGATGGCTCCGTGGGCGGCCTGTACTGAGGGGAGACTCCGCTGCTTTGTAGGCCGCTGGGTCTGACCGGCGTAGCAGACCATGGCTGTGTAGAACGGTCCGAGTCTCCGGGCTTACATGATCAAAAGTCCCAGATTTGCACAACCTAATCATGACCTGCCGGTCATATACTGTTCTAACGCAGTTTCGCTTATTTGTTGATACTTAAAGGTCCCATATTATGCCCCGTTTCCACAAATTAAAATAGTTCCCAGGTGTGTCAAAGACATGTCTGTGACATGCTTTGGTCAAAATTGCCTTTGGATCAAATATTGTAGGTCTCTCTTCATCACCTAAAAACAGCTCTGTTCAAAACGGTCTGTTTCAGGGCCTGTCTCTTTTATGTAAATGAGCTACACCAGACCACGCCCACCTCTCTGCGAGGGGCATGGTCCCTACGGAGCCGAGCCTCGGCTCCATAGCCATGTGCTAATGTTTACAGACTGACTCGGCCAATGGCTGGCAGAAACTCTGTGGTTCAACCTAGAGTAGGCCTACTATAGAGAGACTCTAGTCTCTCTAAAGGACTCTAGTTCAACCCTACCAGTTTGAGCCTGAATCTGACCCAGAGGGAGAGACGCCGGCTGAAATTCAGCCGGCGTCATTCAGAAACCTCCTGCGGCTGCCGCAGGAGGTTTCTGAATGGTAAGTTACATATATCATGCGACTTTATATATTTATTTTTTTACGTTCTGTGTGTTATTACACTGTTACTTACATGTTAGCTCCTGCTAACGGTTACGTCTTCGCTGTATCTTTGTTACTTCGAGCTTTTTTGGTGAATGAGCAATTTTGTAAATAGTGTAGTAACATTATACTTATCTCTCTTGACTGTATTCTTGCTATCTCCTGATAAATGTATAATGTAGAAACTAGTAGGCTATCAAACGATGCTTGCATAGTAGGCCTAACCTAAATTCTATATTTTGCAAAGTTTGTGATTGTTTTAGCAGAGGTGTTTCATCGTAACAGCACCCTGACGTTTGTTGTTCTAGGTCTTTAGGATTTACTTTTGTATTTCAGCATAAATATGTCTGTCTGTATCAGTAATGTGTCATTCTGGTAGAAAATCGAGGCAGTGTAATGTTGATTAAAATGCCACTGTTCTCCATCTGAACATTATTCAAATGTCACAAGTTTTATGCACTTGACATGGTTAGGAAAATCTTACTTCTTATCCAACTATGCTTGTGTACTTGCATTCAAGTGAAATTCTAACTAATTTTCTTTTGACAGGTGTTTTTTTGTGGAAACTGCAACACCATGCCCACAGAGCAGGAAAATGGTTTATTTCATACTTATGAAACACAATGGCATTTATTGTTTGCAGTACCTTGTTTGCAGGTTACCAGACGGCTGCAGGAGGTTGAGGGGAACCTGAAATGCATGGTGGACCATCCTGGATTGGAGCCTGTATGCCTCAATGTATACTCGCTCCAGAATGCAAGCCAAATTTACAGGGCACAGTGTAGACACTTTTTAAACATTTATTGACATTGCATTACTAACAAATAAATTATAACTGTGCTAATCAAAACACAGTAGCATAACAAAATAATATATATATATATATAATAGATGTGTATAGACAAGAAAAAAAATGTACAACTCCACATAAACACATTAAATGTTCAACGCAACGAAGCTTCTGGTGGCAGTAGGGGCAGGAGGAAACATGTCAGCCCGATGGGATGGATGGCAGGCCGGTGTTAGAGTAGGTTGACGGGTACCACGCAGGTGTAGACTCAGGGATGGAGAATCTGTAGAAACACAGAGAGTGTGTGAAAATAGTTTAGTGGTAGTAGAGGAGAGGAGAGGAGGGATAGTGCTCTTAGTAGCCATATGTTTTAGCAGGCAATCCATAAAAATAAAATGGGATACAAAACAAAAAAGTAATTGCTATATCTTGTCCAATTGCTTGAAGTCGTTACAGGTACCTTGCATATCGCTCTTTTGTGAGCTGGTGTTGGGGCTGTCTGGGACGCAGAATCCGGGTTGTCATCCCAGCTTGTGTGGTCCTTCGAATCCAAACGGAGTTTACTGATGCCACAGGTCACTACGTGGGATTCAAACAGCTGCTTGATTGAAGTGGGACACATAACCAGCAATGACCTCCTCCTTGTCTGGCCGCTCAAACTGTGCAGCAAGGTCTTCAGGAACAGGGATTGCCAGGACTGCATCAGTGTAGGGTGCCGGGTCCATAAACACCTTCTCGAAGATGAGGTCCATCATGTCCACTACATACCCTGTTTTATACAAGAAATGCACAGACATTGTTTACTTTTTTCAGAGACTGAAAGTGTTTTGCTCATTACCTCCTGACACTTTATCTAATTTATTATTTTTCATAAGGTTTGTGTGTGTGTGTGTGTGTGTGTGTGTGTGTGTGTGTGTGTGTGTATTACTTTATACAGTTATTTATTGTTGAAATGTTTATAGATTGTAAGTGCAACAATAAAAAAAAAATCCTTTAGTTTTGGTATAAAAAATTAAAAAGTAAACTCTTACTGTATGTTGGCTCTGTCTTTAGGGGTTTTGCTCTACACTCTCCCTTCAATGCCTTCGGGAAGTGCACCTTGAAGAGGGGTACACCTTGGTCCGTCTTTGCTTGTGGTCGGTTGGCGTTTTCGTTGTAGTACATTGCCGCCAAGTAGAGTCTGTAATAACAAAAGAAAAAAATCTAAAATGTCAGAAACTTTATTATATTTATGATAACATGTAACTCCTTACTAACTTCTTCCCAAGTAAATGCAGCCTAATGAAGCTGGCTGTTTACCTGCACTCCTGTAAGAAGCCCGTAGAGTCTTGAAGGACAGCTGTGTGCCTACACAACGTGTTTCCATCTCTGTCTGGCATGCAACATCTCTTGATGCAGGAATCTGTGCCATTGATGTTTTTGATGAGCTGGTCTATAACAAGCACACAGGGGTTAGAAAAAAACATCTTCTCAGAACAAATGTAATCATCCCTCCCCCCACTATGTATCTGAGAACAGTGAGAACCATTTTTTTCACATGCATTTTAATATACCATTGAATAATGACTGAATACATAAGGTAAGCAACAAAACATAGTTTGTTTGTATGCACAGGACAGGCCAGGACAGTCTGATGACAGAGAGTTCTGAGGTTGAAGTCCTATAATAACAAAATGCACCCGAGACACTGACATGTCTGTAGCTACGACATGTCCGCTATTCTGCTGCAGCAGAGGAAACTCTGCTGTTCTCAGCTCCACGGCCACTCGTGGCCACGACCGCTAAAATGCGGGACGATACTGTAAACCGGTGCATGTTTATCAAAGCTTGGTCGCCGTGCAGAGGCACCATTCGCTTTGAGCTGCGTTCAAAACGCCTCAGGCAGTGATCACTGCTCCAGTATAATGGGTAAACCTGAAACTCACCCAGTGATAAACGTTCCGCGGTGCAAAAATAAGGGTGATTAAAATGCGTTATTTTTGTGTCATTCATTCATCTTAATGAACGCGTTAAAGTCTCGGCCCTAGTTTTAACGTAACTTTAGTATAAGCAGACTATGTCGCGGCCCAACAGTACTTTATGCTAGCTGCCATGCTAACAGGGGCCGCCAAGCCGGCTAAACAGTAAATCAGAATAAAATGTTCAAACTTACAGCTTCCACGTTCGTAGTTGGATCGCGGACAGTTGGTACCGATCCATTTTTAATCCGCAGGGATTTAGCAAATCCAGTTTTATACTGTCCCTCGTTGATGAAGCAGTCCGACGTGAAATGGTTAGCACACACATACAGCACTTTGGGAACTGCTGTAGGGACATCACCATCAAAAATGAAATTCATCCATTGAGTCCTCAGAACCTCCGAAGAGGGAGGTTTATAAAGAGTTGTGTGCTCATTTGTGCAGCCAACAACAGAGCAACCACATCTTCCAGCTCGTACATTCGCCATTGTGCCAACCGGAGCAACGCTAGCGAGCGGAATAATGGCGGTGTTTAGAAACTTTGTTAGGGGCGTGGCAAACCTTCACCGGAGGCGTTGCCACCAGCCTGAGGGGAGCGGCCGAGTCTGTTGCTGACGTCATTTGCAGACCATTTCTCAAACAGCCCGTTTTAGCGCACATTTTCTAAAGACTAAGAAAGCAAAAAAACGAGAGGATGAACTTTTTTCATATCAGGACGGATTGTAGACAGGCCGGGGATGCATATTATTGATAGAAAACCGCTCTAAAGTGCATTTTGCATAATATGGGACCTTTAAAACACTGATTTTTATGTCGATATTGGCGATAATGTGGCTTTGTTGCCGGAAGCCGAAGCAGCCGCAGCCGTACAGGGTGCCGCCATCTTTACATCAGGTTTTGATGCATGAGAAAGATAGAGACAAGACAGCGTTCACGACACCATTTGGACTATACGAGTACTTACGGATGCCCTTCGGGCTATGTAACGCCCCTGCAACGTTTCAACGGTTGATGCAGGCTACGATGAGTGATTTAGCCTCCCAGATTGTGTTGATTTATTTAGATGACTTGCTTGTGTTTTCTCCGACCTTTCAGTACCACTTGGTGAGACTTGAGACCGTTCTGAAAAGGTTGAAAGAGACAGGTCTAAAGGTTAAGGTGGAAAAGTGCCATTTTCTCGAACCTGAGGTTAGGTTCCTTGGCCACCAGGTCTCTGCCCAAGGTATAGACACAGATCCAGAAAAGATAAGTGCAGTGAAGTTATGGCCCATTCCTAGCACTGTAAAAGAGCTTAAAGGTCATTTTTGGGGTTTTGCAGTTATCATAGGAGGTTCATAGAGGGGTTTTCACAGATTGCAGGGCCTCTCCATGACGTTGTAACTGCATGTGTCAAGGAGAGCAGCCAGGTCAGGGCTAATCAGCTGTTCAGGTCATCTTGGACACCAGAGTGTCTACGAGCTTTTGAGCATTTGAAAGAAAGGCTAACCAGTGCTCCCACACTAGGCTATGCAGATTTCACTCTTCCTTTTATACTAGAGACAGATGCTAGCAACCTGGGTTTAGGCGCGGTTCTGTATCAAGAACAAGGGGAAAAGAAGACAGTCATAGCATATGCTAGTAGGAGGCTCAGAGGGGCAGAAAGGAATGATAAAAATTATAGCAGCATGAAGCTTGACCTCCTAGCCTTGAAGTGGGCAGTCATCGAAAAATTTAGGAGTTATCTTTTGGGGTCAAAGTTCACTATCATCACCGATAATAACCCCCTGTGCCACCTCTCCACCGCCAGTTTAGGAGCCATTCAGCAGCGCTGGGTTGCTCAGTTGGCCGGGTTTGATTTTGATGTAAAGTATCGCCCCGGCCGGTATAATACTGCTGCTGATGCCCTATCTCGGCAACCAGGAAGTGGTGAGCCAGAACCCAATAGTGAGGATGCAGAATATGATGGATGTGTAGCCATATGTAACACTCTCAGACCAGGCACAGCCCTAGACTTAGCTCTAGTGACAGCCGGTGTTGAGTGCTGTAAGCTCACACAGTTAACTGCATCTGAGGTCAGTGAGACAGGAGCTAGCAACGCGGCCCCGGATAACACTCCCACACTCCCTGGATATTCCAAAGCCGAGCTCCAGGGCTTCCAAGAGTCCGACCCGGCACTCAGAGTTTTGAGAGGGTTCTGGGATAAACAAAGGAAACCAACTTACCAGGAAAAGAGAACTAAGCCAGTCCGCTCCTTGTTGAAACAGTGGTCACGACTGCAAGAGAAAGATGGACTTTTGTACCGAGTGATTGTAGATGCTCATACTGGAACCTGTCATCAGCTACTGCTGCCAAACTGCCTCAAGGAACAGGTTTTCAAAAGTGTACACAAACAAATGGGACATCAAGGAATTGAACGGACGTTGGGCCTGTTGAGACAAAGATGTTTTTGGGTGGGTATGCATGGGGATGTTTAGCAGTGGGTGAAGAGATGTCAGAGGTGTGTGTTAACAAAAATGCCACAGCCAAAGATTCAGGCACCCCAGACTCCATTCCTGGCCAATCGCCCACTCGAGGTAGTTGCTATGGACTATACCACACTGGAACGTGCCACAGAGTGTCGTGAAAATGTACTTGTGATGACAGATGTGTTTACCAAGTTCAGTCAGGCCTTTGCTACACGTGATCAGAAGGCAGATACCACTGCTAAAGTCATCCTGAAAGAGTGGTTTTAGAAGTATGGAGTACCAGAACGCCTGCACTCTGACCAAGGCAGGAATTTTGAAAGCGCCGTGATTGCTGAGTTATGCAGATTGTATGGAGTGAAGAAAACCCGAACAACACCACATCACCCTCAAGGGAACCCCCAGTGCGAGCGGTTCAACCGCACTCTGCATGATCTTTTGCGTACACTTCCCCCTGAGAAGAAGCGGCGTTGGCCCGAACACCTGTCAGAGCTAGTGTATGCGTACAATGTCACGCCACACTCGACCACGGGGTATACACCCTATTATTTGCTGTTTTGAGTTCACCCTCATCTTCCTATTGATGCACTGTTAGGCCATGAACAGGAGAACGGTGATAAACCAGACTGGTTGGCTGTACACCAGGAGCGTCTTCAAGATGCGCATGCCAGAGCAAGAGAAAGTGCTGAACGAAAGGCTGAAGGAAGACTAGCTCAGCAACAAGAGTGTGTGTACTTTCCAGATGTTGAGGTGGGACAGTTGGTTTATCTCCGCCATCGTCCACCAGGAAGGAACAAGATCCAAGATGCTTGGTCAGCCACGGCGTACAAGGTTGTGGAGATCCAAGGAACCACGTACACAGTGGAGCCCCTAGAGGGTGGGCCGGTAAAAAGGGTGCATAGATCTAACCTGCGGCCATGTGTGGGTCCTGTGCCAGCGCTGAGGGGACGTCGCGATTCAGCCACTCCTGTGGATGAACCTGCCCCAAGTCAAGAGTTAGGGATGGAGTTCATGGAGCCAGAGTTCATTTTGGAAGAGAAAGTGACGTATCCAACAGCTGAGCCGGTTACAACTCAGGAGTTTGACAATGTGGATCCAGTGATTGTTGAGACGGAATACCATGAAGAGACTGAGAGTATGGTGGAGAGAGAGGATGGATTTGAGAGGCAGATGGTTGACGGGCCCGAGGAGAGCTTGGAGACGGAACCATTGCCCTGTTCTCATCCACATTTAGGGTCTCCCTCTAGGCCTGCAGAGAGGCCGGTGCCTGCTCCCCGGAGGAGAAAGGAAGAAACCGTCAGTGGTAACACACCCATTCCCCCTCCATGAAGGAGTCAGAGAACAACAGCTGGAACGAACAGAAACCCTTTTAGCTTACCCAGGTCTGCATACCATGCAGTGTCCTTAAGTCCAGATTTACTGTCTTAGGTGTTAGCAGGCTTTGTCCTTTATTCGTCACAACTTAAAGGGATACCTAAGTCACCGAGGACGTTGACTTGTAGCAGGGGAGAATGTAGCCAAGTGAATAGGGGTTACTGTAGTTTTTTGTGTCAGCGGTGCCCTAATAGAATGTATGTCACTTTAAGGCCAGCTAGGTCGGGAATCCCGCTAAAATGGAAAATCACATGAGACTTGAATGCGCGCGAGTTGTCTTCTTAGCACATGCAGTGACGGATACGGGTATTTTCCTGTGAGAGTGTGTGAGGGGAACTGTGTGATAGAGAAACGTGTCTGTCTGTAACTCTAGTACGTGACCGAGGGAACGGGTTGGAGCATAACAGTAACTGATGACTGACGGACATTTGTGACTGAAGACTATTTCTCGTCGGTCGAGGGTGTGGTTGTATGGTCTCCGGTGTGTCGGGAGCCGCCATAAACGACCGCGGGTCAGCAGGGGAGACGGAGAGCTGTGTGTGCGTGTGACTTGCATCCAGGGTGAAGGAATAAGGCCACTACTGTTGTTTTGTACTACTGTTGTTTTGTTGGTACATAAAATATTCAGATAAGAGAGGAATGTATTTATTTTATTTTGTTGTATTTGACATGTAACAACCATCTCTCTCATAAATTAGATAATTAATGCTGACCCATTGACAGGGCAGTCGGGGTATTAAAGATCCTACAAAAAAGTATTTCTGTGTCTGGTCCCATCCTTGGATGACCCGGCCACATATATATATATATTTATGGATATATACTTATTACCACGCGTCTCCTTCGCTAATGCCACACATTTCGTTACGTCCCTTATACGTTACGTCCGTTACAGGCTATGCCCACTATCGTGGTTTCAAACGCACAAATGCAGCGGTAACAAATAATGTGTTCGTGGTCTTTGTATGAATAGTTGTTATAGGCTACCTTTGCCTTTTTTTCTTTTCATTTTTACCTTTGTATATTTTTGTCAATTTATGTTCCTTTCTTGTTGTCCTTTACATTTTATTTGTACTTGTCTCATGCACTGGTTTGCATTATGTTGACTCGTATCTTGATTCGTTGTTTATCGCACGATAAAAAAATTAAAAAAAAAGTTTATCAATGTAATATGAATGTTATAATGTGGCTAAGCCAGGACTAAAGGCATTTAATTGGGACATTTCATGAGTGTAAAGAAAGGGTCTCTGGTGGCGGATCTGACCTCACTCAGAGGGTCACGACCACGGTCTTAATCTTGAATGATGCCATCGCCTACCTTTCCTCCAGTCAACAAACTAATGTGACTGATCTTACGGTCTTAACCAGTGGCGGCTGATGAAGAATTCTCTCGGTGGGGCTGTGCCATATTCAGTCAATTTCAGTAACCATCCCAATACATCAGTGGGGAACCCTCAGGGCCTTCTACGCCTTCAGAGAAGGCCTAACAAAATTCTGGACCAAAACATATTAAATAAGAAATAATTATTATTATTTAATTATTTTTCATTATTATTATTTTTTTTTTAAATTTATATCTTGTTTAATTTAGTACAATACATTTAATAAATTTTCTCTCATCTCTCACGTCTGCAATGAAATGGTTACGGTCCCTAAAACATGTTATCCAATCAGAATCGTCCGTCTCTATCTATCTGGCTCATTAATTGGTTAGGCCTTCACAAATCCTGCAGAAGGCCTAGCTATGTGTTTTGGTCTGGAGAGTGAGGGTCAGATTGACCAATCACGGTTCGATTTCAAGTGGGCGGGACAAAAAAAATAAGACCTTAGGCCTTCACGAAGTCCTAGTTGAGTCTCACCGTTCTCACCACTCTGCCGCCTCTGTCACAGAGGTAAATCTTGGCAGAGTGGTGAAAGTGGTTGATAGATTGAGATTCAAAGTTAAATGGCGGCAGATGAGAATTACGTTGTGGCTAGCTTGATCGGATCGCCTTTTTCAAGGCGTCCTTTCACAGAAAAGCTTCAACTAATAAAAAACGGAAGACCAACTCCAGAACTGGCATTAAAAGAAAAGGGTAAAAAAGTGGAAAGGCATTTCAAGACCGACAATTATCAGCGGTATCCATGGATGGCGGGCTGTAATAAAACAAACAGGCTGTACTGCTGGAGTTGTTTGCTTTTTACGACTGAAAAGTCATCCACCTGGGCCAGCAGCGGATTTGTCAGCCTTACAAATCTGACAAAGTCAGCCCACCGACATCAAGATTCGGCAGCACACCTGCAAGCGACGGTCAGTTTGAAAACTTTTGGGGACACAAGAGTTGATCTTCAGCTAGATGAGCAGCGCCGAAATCACACTACGGCCCACAACAACAAGGTCAGGCAGAACAGAGAGATCCTGAAACGTCTCATCAATGTCGTCACGTTTCTTGGAAAGCAAGAGCTGGGATTTCGAGGACATGATGAAAGCAAAGAATCTCAAAACAAGGGGAACTACTTGGAGTTGCTGGGGTTTTTGGCGGAGTATGACAGCCCTCTGCGCTGTCATCTGGATTCGGCCACTGTTTTCATCGGGACCTCCAGCAAAATCCAGAATGACCTGATTCAATCGGTGGCAGATGTACTGACAGAAGCAATGAGGGAGGAGGTGAGGAACACGCCTTTTGTCTCCGTTATGGTAGACGAGACAACTGACGTAAGTAACACCGCTCAGTTGTCTTATGTCCTGCGTTACACCACTGACGGTGGTGTGAAGGAGCGCTTTTTCCAGTTTGGTGTTGTCAGTGGCGATAAGCGCGCAGAAGCCATAGCCGGTCAAGTTTTTGAGTTTCTGGAGAACTGCACCTGCACCACTAAAGTAATTGCCCAGTGTTACGATGGAGCTGCAGTCATGGCCTCGGGACTGAATGGGGTCCAAGCTAAAATAAAGGAAAAAATTCCACAAGCTCTCTTCGTTCACTGTTATGCGCACTCTCTGAACCTCGTCATGTCTCAGAGTGCTGCTAAAATCAAAGAGTGCAAAATTTTTTTCTCCCACCTAAGTGGCCTCGCAGCCTTTTTCTCAAAATCAACCAAACGCACCAAACTCCTGGATGAAATATGCCAGCGAAGACTGCCCAGAGTGACTCCAACATGGTGGAACTTCTCATCGCGTTTGGTTTGCACTGTGTACGAGCGCAGAGAAGAACTATTGGAGCTCTTTGAATTCATTGTTGACAACCACAATGATTTTGATGACGATGCTGTACACAGCGCTGATGGATACATGGCACTGCTGACGGGCTTCGAGTTCTGCTTCCTCCTCGCCACATTCAACTCAGTGTTTGCCTACTCCGACGTGCTCTTTGGGATCTTGCAGAACAAGGAGTATGACATGCAGTTCTGTTTGTCCAGTATCAATGACTTTTGCAGCACCACAGAAAGAGAAAAAGGCAAATTTGACTCTATCTATGAGGACACTGTGCGCGAAGTCGGGGGTCCCAGTGGGCGCAGGGCACGGAGAGTTGGAGATGTACGAGCAGCGTACCTGCAGCTGCACAGTCAAATCCTGGACAACATTCTGACTCAGCTGCGGAACAGGTTCAAGGATCATGAAAAGCTAATGTTCCTTGCCCTTCTGGACCCCAAGAAGTTTACCTTATACAAAGCAAACTTCCCCAACGCCGAGTTTGAGAGTCTCGCTGCCAACTACGGGCTGCACTTCGACCTCCCCAGGCTCAACACTGAACTGACGGTCATGTACAACATGGCAAACTTTGAGGCAAGGAGCCCATCAGACCTGCTGCACTTTCTTACACTGAAAGAGCTGACTGAGAGCATGCCGCAGGTGTATCACCTCACCTGCCTGGTGCTGACCATCCCCGTGTCCACCTCCTCCGTGGAGCGGTCTTTCTCGGCTCTGAAGCGCATCAAGACGCACGCCAGGAACAGTACCGGACAGGATCGCATGGGAGCTTTGGCACTGATGTCCATAGAGAAAGGACTTCTTTTGGAGCTCAAATCGAAGGACAAACTTTATGACGCTGCCATCGCCCACTTTACGAAGAAAGACAGACGAATGGACTTCGTTTTCATGTAAGGTAGGCCTATGTTATAAGCCACCGTGATTTCATAGCGCTGTCCATGGTGATTAAATGAGCCTCGGTGTCCGTGTCAGCAGCGTCACGGGGCGACATTCTGGGTGACTTCATTTTATATTTTCTGATTTTGGCTTTAGAATATGTTTATATATGTAGCCTATGTTTATTTAATGTTGATGTTTCTTGTTGCGGATAATGTTATTGATGTTATGGTCTATTTTTTACATCCTTGTCATCTTTAATTAAAGTCGGATTGCGTTTGTTTAACCCTTTCAATTCATCGTAGGCTACTGTTGCTTTTTTCCGCTATGATTTTTTTTTTTTCCGGCGGTGGTGGCTGAGGGGCCCAGCTGTAGTGCTCACGGTTCGCCACTGCAATACATTGAACACAAACTGCAGGAAACGAGTGCTCCGTGAAATAGTCAATAATTATTTAATGCCAATATTAAAAAGTTCAGGCATTCTAACACAAAACATAAACAACATATTGCACAAACACAAGCTTTCAAATTTTTCATTTGAAATTGAATTTGTAGCTCTATGAAATTACAGTAAACATTTTATATACCCCTCCTTGAGCCGCAACCTTAACGTGGTGGAGGGGTTTGCGTGTCCCAATGACCCTGGGGGCTATATTGTCGGGGGCTTCATGCCCCTGGTAGGGTCACCCAAGGCAAGCAGGTCCTAGGTGAGGGTCCAGACGAAGAGTGGCTCAAGGACCCCAATGATGAAGACAAACTTTGGAACTGGGTTTCCCTTGCCCGGACGTGGGTCACCGGGGCCCCCCCCTGGAGCCAGGCCTGGGGGAGGGGCCCGTTGGCGAGCGCCTGGTGGCCGGGTCTATGCCCGCGGGGCTCGGTCGGGCACAGCCCGAAGGGACGACGCGGGACCCCCTTCCCATGGGTTCAGCACCCGTGGGAGGGGCCAAAGGGGTCGGGTGCCATGTGAGCTGGGCGGCAGCAGGAGGTGGGGACCTGGGCGGTCCGACCCTCGACTGCAGAAGCTAGCTCTGGGGACGTGGAACGTCACCTCTCTGGAGTCCTTAGAGGGGGTGTTGGAAAGCGCTCCCTCTGGGGACTCCCTTGTTCTGCTGGGGGACTTCAACGCCCATGTGGGCAATGACAGTGAGACCTGGAGGGGCGTGATTGGGAGGAACGGCCCACCTGATCTGAACCCGAGTGGTGTTTTGTTGTTGGACTTCTGTGCTCGTCATGGATTGTCCATAACGAACACCATGTTCAAGCATAAGGGTGTCCACATGTGCACTTGGCACCGGGACACCCTAGGCCGCAGTTCGATGATCGACTTTGTAGTTGTATCATCGGACTTGTGGCCACATGTCTTGGACACTCGGGTGAAGAGAGGGGCGGAGCTGTCAACTGATCACCACCTGGTAGCGAGTTGGATCCGATGGCGGGGGAAGATGCCGGTCAGACCTGGCAGACCCAAACGTACTGTGAGGGTCTGCTGGGAACGTCTGGCTGAATCTCCTGTCAGAACGCGCTTCAACTCCCACCTCCGGGAGAGCTTCAACCATGTCCCGGGGGAGGCGGGGGACATAGAGTCCGAGTGGGCCTTGTTCCGTGCCTCCATTGTTGAAGCGGCCGACCGGAGCTGTGGCCGTAAGGTCGTCGGTGCCTGTCGCGGCGGCAACCCCCGAACCCGCTGGTGGACCCCAGCGGTAAGGGATGCCGTCAAGCTGAAGAAGGAGTCCTACCGGACCTTTTTGGCCTGTGGGACTCCTGAGGCAGCTGATGGGTACCGACGGGCCAAGCGGAGCGCGGCTTCGGCGGTTGCGGGGGCAAAAACTCGGGTGTGGGAGGGGTTCGGTGAGGCAATGGAGAATGACTTCCGAACGGCTTCGAGGAGGTTCTGGACCACCATCCGGCGTCTCTGGAGGGGGAAGCAGTGCTCTGTCAACACCGTGTATGGGGGGGACGGGGCGCTGCTGACCTCGACTCGGGACGTCGTGAATCGGTGGGGGGAATACTTCGAAGACCTCCTCAATCCCACCAACACGCCTTCCACTGAGGAAGCAGGGTCTGGGGACTCAGGGGGGGACTCTCCTATCTACGGGGCTGAGATCGCCAAGGTGGTTAAAAAGCTCCTCGGTGGCAAGGCCCCGGGGGTGGACGAGATCCGCCTCGAGTTCCTAAAGGCCCTGGATGCTGTGGGGCTGTCTTGTTTGACACGACTCTGCAGAATCGCGTGGACATCCGGGGCAGTGCCTCTGGATATGCAGACCGGGGTGGTGGTTCCCCTCTTCAAAAAGGGGGACCGGAGGGGGATCACACTCCTCAGCCTCCCCGGTAAGGTCTATTCGGGGGTCCTGGAGAGGAGGGTCCGTAGGATAGTCGAACCTCGGATTCAGGAGGAGCAATGTGGTTTTCGTCCCAGCCGTGGACCAGCTCTATACCCTTAGCGCGGTCCTCTAGGGTGCATGGGAGTTCGCCCAACCAGTCTACATGTGCTTTGTGGACTTGGAGAAGGCGTTTGACCGCGTCCCTCGGGGAGCCCTGTGGGGGGTGCTCCGGGAGTATGGGATACCGGGCCCGCTGATACGGGCCGCCGGGTCCCTGTAGTCCCGGTGCCAGAGCTTGGTCCGCATTGCCGGCAGTAAGTCGAGCCTGTTTCCGGTGAGAGTTGACCTCCGCCAGGGCTGCCCTTTGTCACCGATTCTGTTCACAAGTTTTATGGACAGAATTTCTAGGCGCAGCCAGGGCGTTGAGGGGTTACGGTTCGGTGGCCTCAGGATTGCGTCACTGCTTTTTGCGAATGATCTGGTCCTGTTGGCTTCATCGGGCCGTGACCTTCAGCTCTCACTGAAGCGGTTCGCAGTCGAGTGTGAAGCGGCTGGGATGAGGATCAGCACCTCCAAATCCGAGGCCACGGTTCTCAGCCGGAAAAGGGTGGGGTGCAATCTCCGGATCAGGGAGGAGATCCTGCCTCAAGTGGAGGAGTTCAAGTATCTCGGGGTCTTGTTCACGAGTGAGGGGAGGATGGGGCGGGAGATTGACCGACGGATCGGTGCGGCATCGGCAGTGATGCGGGCTCTGCACCGGTCCGTCGTGGTGAAGAAGGAGCTGAGCTGAAAGGCGAAGCTCTCGATTTACCGGTCAATCTACGTTCCTACCCTCACCTATAGCCACGTGCTGTGGGTAGTGACCGATAGAACGAGATCGCGAATACAAGCGGCCGAAATGAGTTTCCTCCGCAGGGTGTCCGGGCTCTCCCTTAGAGATAGGGTGAGAAGCTCGGTCATCCGGGAGGGGCTCAGAGTAGAACTGCTGCTCCTCCGCGTCGAGCGGAGCCAGTTGCGGTGGCTCGGGCATCTAGTGAGGATGCCTCCCGGACGCCTCCCTGGGGAGGTGTTCCGGGCACGTCCCTCCGGGAGGAGGCCCTGGGGAAGACCCAGGACACGCTGGAGGGATTATGTCTCTCGGCTGGCCTGGGAACGCCTCGGGATCCCCCCGGAAGAACTGGACGAAGTGGCTGGGGAGAGGGAAGTCTGGGCTTCTCTCCTCAGGCTGCTGCCCCCGCGACCCGACCCCGGATAAGCGGAAGAAATGGATGGATGGATGGATGGAAACAATCAAGAAAATAATCAGCAGATTAATAGGTAGTGAAAATTAAGGACTAAAAAATACTAAGGTCAACTGTATACAACTGTATACAACTATATACAGGGTTTTTCCTGGCTCAAATTGAGGCAGAGGTGGCACCATCCTGACCATGCGCCATGACGTGCATGTATTTAGTAAATTCAAGCAGCGGCCTTGGCCGCTGCTGGAACAAAGGTCGTGTGCCTGGCGGCTCTTTCCACGGAAAGAGCCGCCAGGCACCGAACGTTCCGGGAGGGCAGGTTGGTTCCCCCGAACCCAGGCTTCTCGTCGAGAAGATGGTGTCAATTGCGCTGAGAGACCAGTTAATCAATTCCATAATTTGTAGTTAGGAGAGCAGTGCGGAGAGAGTCTCTTCAAAAGTATAGACAGTAGACTAGACAAGACAAGAGGAGCAAGCAAGCAGGGAAGATAAGGGAGAGGAGGGAAAAAAAATGCGACCGCCTTCGCAGAGAGCTAGAGAAGAGCACCGGCGTTAGTAACGCTAGTAACGAAGTACCGGCGTTAGTAACGCTGTTACTTTTTTCAGTAACAAGTAATCTAATTGATTACTCATCTCATTATTATAACGCCGTTATCGTTACTTTAAAAAAATATGTTGCGTTACTACATTGAAGGCAGATGTTTTGCATCGGACCTCTGAGCCGAGTGACAGAGAAAATCTTGTTCCTCCCTTGTCCTTGGTGAGGGCAGGAGCACGAGACAACCGCAAAAGCGATGACGATTGGCTAGGGTTGCGTAAAATTCTATGGTAAGCCAATCAGAGGGGAAGTTAGGCGGGTGCTTAGTCTGCTTACTTACGCTGTGTGCGCATCAAAGTTGAGCAGCAGTAGGCTACGAGAGGCGGACTAAAGACGTTAATGTGAATCAGCTAGAAAGAGATGGCGAGCCCAAGTAGTCCAAAAACAGCTTTCTTTAAATGGAAATATAGCCATTACTTTTCCCTCCAAGAAATAAGGGGACAAGTGTAAGCGTGAAATGCACATGGAGTCAAGTTCCTGTCCACGTCGTTCTCGAGTAATTCCAATTTAATGAAGCATCTTGCAACTATACATACATCCACGAAATTAGGCACTTTTCAGTAATATTGAAAGCACTTATTATTCGAGGAATAATTATTCGAGGAAGAAATCACTTCCATTGCGTAAAATCATACGTACAGTGGCCCTCATTTATCAAACGAGCGTAGCCCGCTGAACATGGGACACACTGTTGACTGCAACAGTGATTTGTTTCCATATGGCGTTTTTTTGCTTGCCCTTAATTAGATTAGATTAGATTCAACTTGATTGTCATTGTGCAGAGTACACGTACAGAGACAACGAAATGCAGTTGGCGTTCTAACCAGAAGTTCAAATGAGCGATAAAGGTGCGGGTTGAAATGCAGAAATGCTGACAGCCTGAGGGAAAAAGCTTCCCCTGGATGCCAGCTTTTAGGCTACCAAATAAAATGAGACGGTGCACATCAACAAGTGACACGAGTGTCTCCATTTCTGTTTCTGAAAAATTCAGCTTCTTCTTTGCCGTTGGATGTTTCTCCATATCGTAAAAGTTAGGGGCGAGACTTCTGAAGACGTGCTTTTATAGGGGCGTGTTACGTTAAGTACGATTGATCTCAGCCGCCGTATTTATCAACATCAAGCTCCTTCGTACGCTGGGATTGGTGTGATACGAAAGTTTCGTAAATCTCACGTGGGTCCTATCGTAAGATGAATCATATGCATTCAATAAATATCAAGTTCCAAAAGATATATTGTGTAGTCTCACATTCCCACAGCAATGTTAAAATTGTTTAGATTTGTGCACTGTGGATTTCAGTCTTCATTTCATTATAATACTCAGATTTATCATAAATAATTTAACACACATGTTTTTTTTAGGTTCGTTCAAAGAGGGATGGAGATGGGGTCCAAATTAGTATTTAAAAATTATTTGAAAGTAACGCAATAGTTACTTTCCAAAGTAACTAGTTACTTTTAGAGTTTGTAACTCAAATACTAATTTAGTTACTTTCTGGGAGAAGTAACTAGTACTTTAACTAATTACTTTATTAGAGTAACTTGCCCAACACTGCTCCTCAATGATCTTTTTACATATGGAGCATTTTGCTTTGCATTTTTTCCGTTGCAGGTGAACTCCTCAAAGGCAAATCAGACAATCTTAGGGGCATTGTCTCCAGGCATTTTGGTGCCGTGTTAGTTTCAGTTTGTATGTGAACATGACGTTACGTGTGATGTATGACATGAAGCAGTAACATTCCCTTGCACTAGATAATAAAATCATATATCAAATTATAGAATAATGGCATATTACAATTATAGCCTAGTGGCATAAAAAAGTCAAGTCCTCGTCGTAATTCTCGAGTCCCTAATGCAGGAGTCCGAGTCAAGTTCGAATCATTCAGTGCTCAAGCCCAAGTCAAGTCACGAGTCTCTAAATTTAGCTCACGAGTCGGACTCGAGTACTACAACACTGTCTCCAAGTAAATGTTGCATTTTTTCTTGATTAGTGAGGGTAATAAATCATCTGTTTATGGTTAATTTTTGAAAATGACTTGGTTCTAAATTCTTTGTGTATGTTAGTTTAATAAAAAGTTCTGTTTCATTCTCTCTTCTCAACCCACACTCACCTTAGACACTCCTCCCCTCCACTCATGCACAAAATGGACAATCAGACAAACAGAAATTGTTTAGACAACACAGAAAACACAGAAAAATACATGTATGAAAAAAGTGAGGTAGTGTGTTGTTGCAGTGCAAACTAGACGCTCTAAAGTGACAAAGTGGAGTGTGCAGTCCCTGAGTCAGAGTTTAAAGTTTGTGAGTGGTGGTGGGAGGGAGATGGTCTGAGGTCAGATGATGCTGGTGGGTGCGAGGTTAGAGTCTGTCGCAGGGGGCAGAGGAGGGAGGAGGGCCAGGGGCAGAGCAGGGAGGGAGTTGAGCCTCCGGACAGCCTGGTGAAAGAAGCTGTCTTTGAGCCTGCTGGTTCTGGCCCGGAGACTCCGCAGTCTCCTCCCCGACGGCAGAAGGCTGAAGATACTTTGGGATGGGTGGGTTGGGTCACCTGCAATCCTGATGGCTTTGCTGGTGAGGCGGGTGGTGTAAATGTCCAAAATGGGGGGGAGAGAGACACCGATGATCCTCTCAGCTGCGCTCACTATGCGCTGCAGTGTCTTGCGGCAGCACACGGTGCAGGCACCGTACCACACAGTGATGCAGCTGGTCAGTCTCTCAATGGTGCCTCTGTAGAATGTGTGCATGATGGTGGATGAGGCCCCAGCTCTTCTCAATTTGCGGATTGATAGGAGAGCAAGGAGAGCAAGAAGCGGCAGCCAGAAATGCGCCAGCGTCCTCTCACGTCCGCGAAAAAACGGTTGATTCAGTTCACCTCAACAAAGCACTCCTCCGACCGCACCACCCCATGAAGACTGTAGACCAGGTAATCACTGACATGCCAGGGGCCAAAGTGTTCAGCATCCTTGATGCAAAGTGTGGCTTCTGGCAGGTGCCACTTAGCGAGGAGTCATCGAAGCTGACCACCTTCATGACCCCGGTGGGCCGTTATGCTTTCCTGCATATGCCCTATGGAATATCTACGGGCAGTGAAGTGTTCCAGAGGTGCATGGAGCATCTTTTTGAAGGACTACCATGTGCAATAGTGGTGGATGACATCTTGGTCTGGGGCTGCTCCAAAGAGGAGCATGATGTGCGTCTCCGCCAGGTCCTAGACAAAATACGAGCTCTCAATCTCAAATTGAATCCTGCCAAGTGCCGCTTTGGTGTATCTGAGGTCTCATACGTCGGCCACCTCCTCACTGACCAGGGTATTAAACCGGACTCTGCCAAGACAGCTGCGGTTCGTCTGATGGCTCCCCCGGAGGACAAGCACGGTGTCAAAAGATTCCTAGGTATGACAAATTACCTCTGTCAGCTCTTGCTCCAAGATGTGGACTGGAACTGGCAGGAACACCACATGGCAGCATTCCTCAATCTTAAGGAACTTCTTACCAGCCCTCCTGTACTCCAGTACTTCGATGTCCAACACCCTGTGCTTCTGTCTGCAGACGCCTCTCAACACGGCCTGGGTGCCGTCTGCCTGCAGAATGGAAAGCCAGTGGCGTTTGCCTCCAGGGCCCTTACGGAGACAGAATCCCGTTACGCCCAAATAGAGAAGGAGCTGCTTGGCCTGGTCTATGCGTGTCAGAAATTTCATGACTACATATATGGCCGGCCTGTGACTGTTGAGACTGATCACCAGCCTCTCATTACAATCCTGCGAAAACCACTGCACTCAGCGTCTGCACATCTTCAAAGGATGATGCTTAAACTGCAGCGTTACAATCTCAATGTCATTTACAAAAAGGGCAAAGAAATGTATGTTGCAGACACCCTTTCCCGTTCATACCTGCCTTCGACTGACCGAGCCGATATGGAAGACGACTATGATGTCATGACAGTGGATGTACTCTCCTCAAGGAGACTTGAGGAACTCAGACGAGACACATTGGCAGACCTTGTGTGCAGGCGCCTGCCAGATATCATCACTACAGGCTGGCCGGACTCACCAAGAAAATTGGCACATGACTTGAGACCTTTCTATGCCATGAGAGAGGAACTCACAACTGACAATGGTCTGCTACTCCGTGGTCAGCGCTTTATCATTCCACACACACTGCAGCACTATCTATCTACTTTGCATTTTGCACCATAAACAGCTATCAAGGACACTAGTATGCATACAGGTTCTCACTCGTCACCGACCTGACTTAAGAGCTCGTATTTAATCTAATTTATTGTTTATTGTTTATTGTGTATTGACTTAGCCAGGCTCTTACTGCACATCTATCCCCTGTACTGCTGGTCACTGTGAATTTCTCCTAAGGGGGATTAATAAAGGAATATCTTATCTTATCTTATCTTATGTCAAACAGCTGCATCAGGGTCATCCGGGCCTTGAGGCCACGAAGCGTAGGGCCAGAGAAACTACCAGGACATTGACACTGAGGTCTCCATGCAACGCCCTTCGACCACATCAAACAAGTGAGCCCCTACAGCTGCACGATCTGCCCGACCTGCCCTGGGCCCTCACTGCGGCAGATGTTTTTGAATGGGGAGGAAAAGAACATCTCGTGCTTGTCGACTCTTACTCAGGCTGGTATGAAATGGACCAGCTCCCAAACATAACCAGTGCAACCATCATAGCAAGGATGAAACGCCACTTCTCCACCCATGGCGTACCTCAACAACTGATGACAGATAATGCAACCTCATTCACAAGCAGGGAATTCCAGGAATTTGCTGGCACGTGGGACTTCCGCCATGTCACCAGCAGTCCCCACTACCCTCAGTCAAATGGGCTGGCTGAGAGGACTGTGCGCTCAACCAAACATCTGCTTGAGAAGTGTGCACGCGATGGCTCAGATATCTATGCTGCACTCCTCAATCTCCGGAACACCCCAAGAGACGGACTGCCATCACCAGCTCAGCGTCTACTGTCACGACACACCAAGACCCTCATCCCCATGACCAAGGCCATGTATGTGCCCAAAGTGGAGACACAGGTCCGTGCTGCTCTGGCTCGGGCCAGAATGAAGGGAAAGGCATACTACGACAAGTCGGCAAGAGCACTAGTGCCTTTACAAACGGGTCAAACTGTGAGAATGCAGACAAACACAGGGTACGACAGGCTGGGAACAGTGCTGGGAACCGCTCAACAGCCCAACAGCTATCTAGTCCAGGCTGCAGGTGCCACATATGTGAGGAACAGACGCCACCTGCTACGTACAACTGAGGACTACACATCTCCCACAAGAGCAGAGGCCTCATCTTCTACTGCTACCGATCCTCCAGCAGAGCCCCAGACGGCCTTGGTCCAGCCCGGAGCAACACAGACAGAAGAGACTGTCACCAGCCGATCAGGCAGGGTGTCTAAGCCCAACTCTCTATACAAAGATTATACCACGTAAACATGGACCTTGGGTATGTGTCCTACGTACATCATGACTGTTTCAGTTTTTTTTTTTTTCTCTCTCTCCTCTTCAGCCTTCAGTTCCCCAGGCTGCTATGTTTAAAAAAAAAAAAAAAAAAAAAGGCAGGTTGTTAAATGTTAAAGATCTGTTGATATGATCTGGCATAGTTGTTTCACTTGTGTGGGTCCTTTCACCCAATAGGAAGAACACTACGCAAAAGCACAGTTACTATAATATAGCTGTCTAGATATTATCTGGCTGTTATATATTTCTTTAAGAGGGGGGATGTAGATGTATATGGTTGCCCGGCAACCATCCCTAAGTTCCTTCTCAGGAAGTGACGTTCTCGGGGTCTGGGAATCATGGTTAGATTCATGTATGGAAGCTGCAGATAAGCACATGAATAAAGTACCTCTGGTTCTCAGTACAACCTAAGTGTCGGTTAATTGTGCACACATCTACATTAGCATTATGTCTCACAGCTTTATCATTTCGTTAACTTTGATCATCAATAACTAAACTGCTTGGATCTATCGGAGTATAGCGTGATCGCGTTCTCTTTAACGTACAACACCTGGGAGCGGACGTAAACACAGTGCAAGAATACAGCATAGCGATAGCAGACAACATGAAGCGTACAACATGAAAGCAGACAAGAAAACAGTGAATTAAGAGAGCTTACCAAGTCGCTGCATACCGGGTTGGAAGTAAGTACAAGTAAACCAAATCTCGCGCTTCCTTTTCACGGGTAAACACCGGTCACATGGACCCACAGCACACCCCTCTCTACACTATTTGGGCTGCTGAACCTCAAACGGTTTTCAATAAGTTTTACTTGCAGCATTTGTAGCTCTGGATTAACGTACACATTTGAATGAAACATGTTTACTAGAAATAATGACACAACACCACAGAAAACACAACACTTACTGTTTACTGTTTACAATTGCACATCTGTTTCCAATTGCATTTTTATTTAGATTTTTTTGATACTTAGATTTTTATATATTTATATTTATATTTGCATGCGTGTCTAGGGGGATCGAGGGAAACGGCATTTCGGTTTTGTGTATGGCCTGTACATTCATGAAAACTGACAATAAAGTTTACTTGAATCTTGAATATTTCCCCATTATCTACTCTAAGCTATTTTCATAAATAATCTGTCAAATCATTTGTACCTTCATCTGTGACTGGAGGCTACATGTCTAACATCACCAACTCAACAAGCCATACTGCCTGGCTGTAGCTGTCATCAAGGGTGCGTTATCACGGAGGTTTGCTTACATACCAGTAACATGTCAGTAATGGCGTCGCCACAAGATGGCAGCCTAGACATAACGCTCGTCGGATTCGTGTATATTGCCTATGCCATTGGCTGGCCCTGCTACTCTCCTACAAAGCCGTCAATGGAACTGCCCCTACCTACCTCCAAACATTAGTGAAACACCACACCCCTGCTCGAGCACTCCATTCAACTAAATTTACATTTAGGGCATTTGGCAGACACTTTTATCCAAAGCGACTTACAAAAAGTACATTTGTCATAAGAAGGTGAAACATTTCATTGCTGCTAATACAGTAAGAAAGTCACCAGAACAAGTTTCAAGCATTTAATTGCTAGTATACAACATCTCTGACTAAGTGCCAAGTTACAAAGAGCGATCAAAGTGGCAAATTACAAAGAGCGATTAAAGTGCCAAGATTAAAGTGATAAGACCATCAGGGTAGGGTTATGCAGGGTTCAGGTGAACAAGTGGGTCTTGAGTCTCTTCTGGGAGATGGGGAGTGACTCTGCAGTCCTGACATTGGCAGGGAGCTCGTTTCACCACTGCGGTGCCAAAACAGAGAAGAGTTGAGATTTCGCCATCCGACCTCTTCCTCCTTTTAGTGATGGAGGTACCAGTCGACCAGCTGAGGTAGTTGAACGGAGTGCTCGAGCAGGGGCGTGGTGATTCACTAATGTTGGAAGTAGGTAGGGGCAGTTCCATTGACGGCTTTGTAGGCCAGTAGCATTGTCTTGAATTTGATGCGAGCCACTACAGGAAGCGCTACAGGTCTCTGGGCCTCCGGACCTGCAGGTTCAGGGAAAGCTTTTTACCCTCCGGAACTCCACAGCACTCCACTCCACCACCGGCACTCCACCAAAGGCTCGTATGTGTGAAAGTTGGCTGGGAAAAGACGGAACAGTAGGCTAAGTCATGTCGGCGATTTGGGCATATTTTAAGATAAAGGATGACGACAGGAGTAAGGCAGAGTGTAAGATCTGTAATGCTACGGTGTCGAGAGGCGGAAAGGAAAATACTTCCTTTAAAACAAGCAATCATCAATCAATCTTAAGACGCACCATAGTGCTTGCTAGCGGCACAAGACCGAAGCAGCCAGCCTTAGGACGTCTTGCAAAAGCAAGAGAAAATGTCCAAAGACAACTCACAAGCAATAAAAATAACAGAGGCACTTACTCACTTCAGTGCTCGAAGACCAGCCACTTTCAGTTGTTGATAATGTCGGGTTTTGCCGTCTTCTAGAAGTGCTAGAGCCCATATATGAGATTCCCAGTGGGCTCTACATCACCGATGTGATGTTGCCAAAGGTGTATGATAAAGTGAAAAATCACGTTGACGCGCCGTGATCACGAGTTTATAGTCATTTGACAACATAGTTTGTTGATTTGTTTAGCCTTTCCGAAGAAACATAGAATAGAATAGAATAGATCTTTATTGTCATTGCCACATGGGCAACGAAATTAAAAGTGCAATCCAGTCAGTGCATTGTTAAAACTATAGTAAAACACTTGTTAAAAACTAGTATAAAACAAACAAAGGCATACATTCATTAAGACCAGTATAAAATGAAGGACCCGCATTCATAAAAACTGGTATAAAACAGAGTATGCGTTCGTTAAAACTAGTATAGAACAAGATCATTCATTCAATGAACAAAGAAACATGGTTAGCAGCAACATATTATTTAAAAGCAGCATTAAGTGTGACTACTGCAGTGGGATAAAAACTGTTTCTGAATCTGCTGGTTCTTGTTTTGAATGCTCTGTAGCGTCTACCTGACGGCAACAGATGGAACAGGGAGTGTCCAGGGTGAGAATTGTCCTTGATGATGTTGTGTGTTTTTTTGGAGGAACGGGATCTGTGTGGGTCTTCCAGGGAGGGAAGAGGGCAGCCGACGATCTTTTGTGCTGTTTTTATGACCCTCTGGAGCTTTTTCCTCTGCTCTGCTGTACTGCTGGTGTATCACACACATATACAGTACGTTAGAATGCTCTCTATAGGGAATAGTGGGAAACATGGGAATAGTGCCACATGGTTTATGTACTTGAAAGAAGGAGACTTTTGATAACTGAAACATGATAATGTGCTTATTAAGCAATAGTTCTGATCACTTTTTGTGATTATTTTTGTTGTTATTCCCTTTATCTCGTTATATTTACATTTAGTCTTTGAAGGCTTTTTTTGTTAAAACCAGAAAGCTCTGTTTAGTTTTGGCTTGGAATAGCCTGTTCATTTGGTATAGCCTTACTAAAGGCTTGACATAATCTTCAGAGGAGAAAATAAAATCTGCCTTCAAATGAATTGCACTTCTTTCGCTCTTATTATAGTAAACGGAGACTTTAATCATGTAAATATATCAAAGACACTGACTGACTTCAACCAGTATGTAACCTGCAGCACCAGAGGAGATAAGACCTTGGACTTACTGTATGCCAATGTTAAGGGGGCATACAGTGCAACAGCCCTCCCCCCCCTGGGCAAATCAGATCACGGCTTGATTCTACTGTCTCCTACATATAAGCCTCTTGTGAGGAGACAGCCCATCACCACCAGGGCTGTGCAGCAGTGGTCTGAGGAGGCTGAGGAGGCCCTGAGGGAGTGCTACAAGACAACAGACTGGAGGATGTTTCAGGAAGACTACGGTGATGACATTGAGGGTCTCACTCAATGCGTCACAGACTATATAAAGTTCTGTGAGGAGAGTGTTGTCCCCACCAAGAAGGTCCGCTGCTTCCCCAACAGCAAACCCTGGATCAACAGGGACATCAAAGTCCTGTTGAACCGTAAGAGGAGAGCCTTCATGGTAGGAGACAATGAGGACACACAGAGGGAGATACAAAGAGAGCTGAGGAGGGAACTGAGGAGGGCTAAGGCCTGTTACAAAAGCAGGATAGAGGAGAAGCTGCAGAAGAACAACTCCCGAGAGGTGTGGGCAGGGGTGAAAACCATCACCGGCATAAAAACTGCCGGAGGATCACAGGAGGGGACAAAGGAATGGGCCGATGAGTTAAACCTGTTTTTCAACAGATTTGACTCACAAACTGGGGCCAGACCTTCAACCCCCCTTCCCCCCTCCTGCCCTACTCATCTCCCTGCTGGACCACCAGATCCGGGCATGGCAGCGTCTGCACCTCCCCTCCCTGCACCACCCTCCCTCTCTCTCCTGTTCCACACTCACAGGGAGGCTGGACCAATGTCCGGCCCAGAGGACAGTCACCCCCTCGCCACACCCCCGACTACACCTGTGACCCCAGCAATAACAACCCCAACCATCAGCACCATCAGCACCAGCCACGTGAGACGGCAGCTCACAAGGATCAGGCCTAACAAGGCCAGAGGACCCGATGACATCAGCCCGAGGGTGCTCAAGATCTGTGCAGAGCAGCTGGCAGGAGTGTTCACGCACCTTTTCGGCCTCTCCCTGAGGCTGAAAAAGGTACCAACTCTATGGAAGACTTCCTGCGTAGTCCCTGTGCCGAAAAAGGGTCGTCCTAACGCTCCAGGGGACTTCAGACCTGTGGCACTAACGTCACACGTCATGAAGACCTTTGAGAGATTGGTTCTGGACCATCTCAAGCCCAGGGTGCGCGACTGCCTGGACCCATTGCAGTTTGCGTACCAGACCCACATCGGCGTGGAGGATGCCATCATCTACCTGCTTCACAGAGCTTACACACACCTGGAGAGGCCACAGAGCATGGTGAGAATCATGTTCTTCGACTTTTCCAGTGCTTTTGACACCGTCCAGCCAGACCGGCTGGCTGAGAAGCTCCTGGTGATGCAGATCGATCCTGACATGGTGGCATGGATTACGGACTACCTCACGGACAGACCGCAGTATGTCAGACTGCGACACTGCTTGTCAGACATGGTGACTAGCAACACCGGCACACCCCAGGGAACTGTACTTTCACCATTCCTTTTCACCCTCTACACCTCGGATTTCTGCTTCAACTCCCGAACATGCAACCTGCAGAAGTTCTCGGACGACTCCTCCATTGTTGGATGCATCACAGACAACGAGGAGGAGGAGTACAGGGAACTGGTGAGGAACTTTGTGGGATGGTGTGACGGGAACCACCTTCAGCTCAACACAGGGAAAACCAAGGAGCTGGTGGTGGATTTCAGACGCAGGAAGAGTCCCCCATTACCGGTTTCCATAAAGGGGGAAGAGGTGGAGATGGTGGACACCTGCAAGTTCCTTGGGGTGCACCTGAACAATAAACTGGACTGGTCTGACAATACCGAGGCCCTCTACAGGAAGGGACAGAGCAGGCTGTTCTTCCTGAGGAGGCTCAGATCCTTCAATGTGTGCACTAGGCTGCTACGGATGTTCTACCAGTCGGTGGTAGCCAGTGTCACCTTCTTCGCCGTCGTGTGCTGGGGAGGAGGCATCGGGAGCGGTGGGGCCAGTAAGCTGAACAAGCTGGTGAGAAGGGCGAGCTCCGTGGTGGGGATGAAGCTGGACTGTGTGGAGGCGGTGACAGAGAGGAGGATGAGGGGAAAGCTGCAGGCGATCCTGGACAACCCCTCTCACCCTCTCTACGCCAAGCTGAGGCAACTCAGGAGCACGTTCAGCCATAGGCTCACTCAGCCACATGCTTCAAAGCGCTTGGGGGGCTCTTTCATCCCATCGGCTATCAGGCTCTACAATACCTCAACCAGCCGCTCCCAACGTCTCGGAAGCGCCAGCACCACCAGATAATGGATTTGTATACCACACCACACACCCCAGACTGTTTTCTAGCCATTTTCATCTTATGTCTGTTTATCTCATTGATAACCACTGTCCATCTGTCATCTTTCATTGCATGCACCAGGCTGCTACGGATGGTCTACCAGCCTGCGGTGGCCAGTGTCACCTTCTTCACTGCCGTGTGCTGGGGAGGAAGCATTGGGAGCGGTGGTGCCAGGAAGCTGTACAAGCCGGGGAGGACGGCGAGCTCTGCAGTGGGGATGAAGCTGGACTGTGTGGAGGCGGCGACAGTGAGGAGGACGAGGGGAAAGCTGCTGGAGACCCGGAACTACCCTCTCAGCCTCACTATGCCGAACTGAAGCAACTGTAGCAACTCAGGAACACGTTCAGCCACATGCTCACTCAGCCAAGTGCCTCAAGTGCTTGGGCGCTCCCTCATCCCACCAACCATCAGGCTCAGGAAGCTCCAACACCACCAGACAAAAGACAAATGGAATGGACTGAACTTCACATTCACACACACCACACACCATGGACTGTGTCCTAGCCGTTGTTATTCCAGGTCTATTCATATGTTGTACCTGGAATACCTGTATAAATTTGCACATCTTGCACCTTGCACTTTCCGCATATTTGCACTATCTATCTACTTTGCATTTTGCACCATAAACAGATATCAAGGACACTAGTATGCATACAGGTTCTCACTCGTCACCGACCTGACTTAAGAGCTCGTATTTAATCTAATTTATTGTTTATTGTTTATTGTGTATTGACTTAGCCAGGCTCTTACTGCACATCTATCCCCTGTACTGCTGGTCACTGTGAATTTCTCCTAAGGGGGATTAATAAAGGAATATCTTATCTTATCTTATCTTTCATAGAGACCAAATCTATAAAGTATTGCTATCGGTACTCGGTATCGGCAAGTACACAACCAAAAGTATCGGTATCGTATCGGTTTGTAAAAAAGTGGTATCGGTGCATCCCTACTTGTTAGAAAATTATAAGTAAGTTGAGTCAGCTGATCGGCTGAAAACATACAGTAGTTATATATCACCCTTATATATCACTTAGATTCAAGATTCAAGATTCAAGTATCTTTATTGTCAAATGTGCTACATGGCAGGCATATAGCACAGATGAAATTGCAGTCCTCTCAGACCTGGTGCAAAATAAACAATGGACAGACAAACGGACACCGTACAGACAAAAACACAGAAACACAGACTTATATATCACAAAAGACTTATATATCACACTTATTATAAAACAGCAATGACATGTTCCTTCCTGTTTTGGACTGTACAAAAGAAGATAATACATGCAAACAGGTTTTTCTTGCATCACATTGGCAATCTGGCATGGCAAGGCGGATGTCACTTCAAATTTCATAACAATAGGATCTTTGTAGTTGTTGGCTCACTTTTGAAAGAGTTGGTACATTGGGTGATCTTACCAACTGCTGAAAAAAATGCCTAAAGCTATTGCTTTGTTTTTGACTGATTTCAACACACAGGTCTAGGCTGTTATAGAACAGGCTATACGTGAAATATGTCATCTATACAACAACAAAGTTGATCATGAATTCAAATATTACAAACATCTTCTGCAAGATTTTGCTGTAGGTTCAGTCTTGTCTTTGACAGACACCTGTGAAATATACAGCCTGTTCATGCTCACAGGTAATCCGGCCAACAGTTAAATCGAACGCAACTGGACTTAGATTTGTCTGTGAAGACGTTTCGCCTCTTATCCAAGCGGCTTCATCAGTTCGTAATGCATCAGTCTGACTAGTCCGCACTAGTCTGACCGACAGTGGAGTAAGACCCAGGTATTTAACCTCAGTGGAAGTGTCCACCCACCAAACTCCTAAAACAATAGATCATTAGTGTAGCTTCACCTGACCGTTGTTTGGGGCCTGTGAGTCATCTTGGTGGAAGATGATCATTAGGGGTGGGTGGGGCCACTGGAGAACGACAGTCGTTAGGTATGATGTGCAGTTACCAGTGAACGACAGTCGTTCTGTTCCATAGAGCCACTTGAGGTTTGTTTTGGGCAGCCTTTGTTGTTCACCCTCCTGGGAATGGCTGAAAGTGCAGCATTGTAGATGGGGGATAACTGATGTCTCAGACCCCCTCCCCTGTTGAGAGATGGCTTTTCCACTTTGACATAGATGGCTTCTTTTACCCCTCTTTTCAAACCATCTGTCCTCTCTGTCCAGGATTCTGACATTGCTGTCCTCAAAGGAGTTAGCCTTTTCCTTTAGGTGTAAATAGACAGCTGATACTGGACCTGAGGAGTTTTCCCTTCTGTGTTGGGCCATGCGCTTGTTTAGAGGTTGTTTAGTTTCACCAATGTAAGACAAGCGCAAGATTTATGAAAATGCCACACTATACGCTAGTTGTCAACTGACCCACGCATGGGCCGATGAAAGTGAAAAAATTCAAAAATCAAAAATTTGTGGGCAAATCAAAAATATGCCTTCAAAAAAATTCATGAAGGCACATTTCAATGGGGACTGGATCGATCCATTGTAAGCGAGCATCATGTCACTCCTCAGTCAAGGCTGGGGAACCTGTTTGGCTGAGTAGAAGTAGGCATGCTCTGCATTGTTGGCTATGTTGGCATGAAGGTTAATCCAGGTATTATTTTCACCATCAGCCTTAGACAAACGTAGACTGGACATTGGTTTATCCATTTCTTTCTTATTAACAGGTAAAATGAATATACTTATTTTTATAGTAATTAATATAATTATTAATATTGTTTTTGTTCTAATTAAAATAACCATAATTGTGATGATAATAATCATTGTTATTTGTAGTTGTACTGTTATTATGAATAACATGTGACTAGGCAAATTATCAATAGTGTGTCTAGATTGAAAAACATCTTGGCCATCTTTTGTCTGACAGGTGGCAGATTGTGTACATAGCTAGCTGAAGGCTAATTTGTTAAATTAGCTTTTCAAATTGTGTTAGTTTTATTGCATTTAGGTATGAAATGTATTAATTATTATACGGGGCAGGACTTTCCACTTCTCGTGGTGAATTACCGCGAGACCTCCTCCGCGGCCGTTGCCACGGGGACGGGAGATGTAAAAAAAA
Organism: Urophycis tenuis; assembly: GCA_036785325.1. Lineage (NCBI taxonomy): Eukaryota > Metazoa > Chordata > Actinopteri > Gadiformes > Phycidae > Urophycis > Urophycis tenuis. The sequence goes on from JAXIVH010000001.1 coordinate 21,050,357, forward strand.
CCGGGGGGAGTGGAGTCGTTGAGTGAGGAAAAGTCATTAGGCTGTTGCCAGGTTTCAGTTAAAAAGAGAAAGTCAAGCTTACGTTCAGTGAGGACGTCTCGGATGAGATGTCTTTGCTCGTGAGTGAGCGGATGTTGAGCAGACCAAAGTTGACAGCGGAGGAGTCGTGTTTGATGGTAGCATTAGCCGACCTAGCTTGGCTGGCAATTTTTTTTAATTGCATTTCGTTGTCCCTGTACTTGTACTCTGCTCAATGACAATAAAGTTGAATCTAATCTAATCTAATGCATGGTGGTTGACGGTACGGCTGGAGTTGAGTTTTACTCTTAGACTCAGCCTGATGCTGGTACAGCCCTCAGTAACCTACACCTGACCCCAGGACAGCCCACATCTCCTTTGTTCTAGAGCCAGGGCGTGGGCTGCCGGTGGGCTTTAGCATAGCTTTTAAAATTCTATTCTTAGTTTTTATGGCTAGCTTCTGAACAATTTGGATGACCATAGTTCTATCACTTGAGTTTAAAAACCTGCCAAATATATGCACATTTGATAGGCATAGGTTATTATAGACGTCATTGACTTATAAAATACAGGTAAGATATTTTTGTCTTCAAACATACTAATGAGTATACTTTGATATATAGAACCTCTACTTTTGTTAAACCCTTCATTTATTTTGTGTTACAATTATTTTTGTTGTATATGTTTGTGATTGTTTTGGATCAGAGCAAAGAAAACCTCAGAGTTTAAAAACCACTGGTATATAGAAAATGTGAAAATTTGAACCACTTGATTTTAGACAGGAATTTGCATGTAGTCAATGAATTGAGAAATGAGGAACGAAAAAAAACTATATATCAAATAACAAATATTCAAAGCTGCAATTGTTTCTCTGCCTGGGGCAAACAAAGGACTGTCAATTTTTGCAAAGACTAGAATGTAAGCTAGATACATATATGATAATGTAGAAGCAAACAAATGTATTTTTATATTTCCGTATATACTGTATGTGCGTTAAAATACATAATTGACAATGTGATCAAGAGAACTGTAGACATTTTGTCAGTATAATGTTCTAATCACTATAGTAAAGATAAAGCATGGTCAATTTGTTTTAGTTCACATTTAAGACATCATGAAAGGGATCACATTCAGCCTCCGATGTTACCACTATTCCGCAATGCTTCATCGAGGTGTGCTTTTCTGTACTATCTTTTGTTTATCAACCGCTCAATCAAAACATGTTACACCTGAAATTCCAGTTGCGTAGTGTGTGGCTGGAAAGTCACACACTAGTTTTTCCAGCAACTGATCTTTTAGCCGGCCCATAATTACAGTACTTTGGTATGCGACAAGGCTTGAGATTGACATCATATCTTGGCACCGCAGTGGTGGAACGAACTCCCTGCCAATGTCAGGACTGCAGAGTCACTCCCCATCTTCCGGAAGAGACTTAAGACCCACTTGTTCAGAGTTCATCTGAACCCTCCATAACCCTACCCTCATGCTCTTATTTTTTGTACGTCTTGGCACTTTAATCACTCTTTGTAATTTGGCACTTTGATCACTCTTTGTAACGTGGCACTTAGTCAGAGATGTTGTATACTAGCAATGGTTAATCTAGCAATTTAAATGCTTGAAACTTGTTGTTCTGGTGACTTTCTTACTGTATTAGCAGCAATGAAATGTTTCACCTTCTTATGAAAAATGTACTCTTTGTAAGTGGCTTTGGATAAAAGCGTCTGCAAAATGCCCTAAATGTAAATCTAAATGTAAATGTAAAAGAAAAGGCTTTTCAAGGCTTGTTTTTAGAGGGAGGTTGCTGTTGAGAGGTGCATGAAGACTCAGTGTGTTTTGAACCAGTTCATACATAGATTTCAGCATACATGGCCACAAAGAAATTTAATTTGTTTTTTGAGCCAGCTGCTCATTCAAAAAATTGTTCCTCTTATTCAAGAGCATACATAAATGAATACATGGCAATTCAAGATAAATCAAAGCCCACAGTAACTTCAAGCCCAAGCTAGACAGCTGGGCCTGTCTGGGTAAAATTGTCAGGGGTGATTGTCCCAGTCCAGTCCTGTGTATGTGTGTGTGTTTATCATTCACACCTATTTGGTCAAACTGCAGATATTCAAATGAGAGTACCTTATAATTTGTCATCTTTATTTTTTCAGAGTCCAAACTGGCAGAGTGCAAATGAGGGTCCTAATGAAAGCAACATGGGTTCCCCTGCTTATGATGTGTATCTCGGGGATAGTCCTGCTTGGGATTCTTCAAAGCTACACAATGGAGAAACAGTTCTGGACTTCTTTGACAGAGAATTCCTCTCAGCTGTGGCACTTATTCCAGGATGAGGACTTGCGTCCATGCGCATGCAACAGATGTGTTACAGATGCTGATCAATGGTTTATGGAACGTTTCAACAAGTCAATCAATCCCTTTTTGACACAGGACAACACTCTCTCTGAGCAGGTGTTCAAATGGTGGAGGGTAAATATATTAGTTTTACATAAGCTATCATCATTTCTAACATTAACCAGCACAATAATAACCATATGCAATCATTTAAATCATCAAGCTAGGAAAGCTCGGAAATATATTCAGTTACTTTGCCACTAGCAGAATAGTTATCTCACATAAAAGAAGATAATAAAAGGAAATATATATATTTTTTCTCCATATTAGAAGTTGCAGCTGGGCAATACAAACTTTCCCAGCTACAGAATGTTAGAGCTGGAGGTGCTCGAGATTTTCCCAGAACAGAAGAGCTTCATGGACTCCGGGCCCGATCGCTGCAGGACCTGTGCTGTGGTCGGGAATTCAGTTAACTTGCTGGGGTCTCACTATGGACCCCTAATTGACTTGCATGATGTCGTCATGAGGTAACTTCTTCTCAAAAAATTAAGATGGCAGGATCAAGCTTTTTGTGTAGTTCCATGAAACTTCATTTGTAAACTGTTGTGAAAGTCTAAAACATACACTATAAAATGTACATTTTTTAAACACACTACAATGACTAGCCTGCCTCTGCATGCATTCTACGCCTCTATTTGGTTGGCTCAACTGTTATGTTATGTCACGTTATGTCACCCTGATCAAACCATGCTCAGTTGCACCAGAAATTCTGATCTGATAGAGGCAGATGAGTTGTAAAGTCTTTTTGCAGTGTATCATAGTATCTGATGGTAGTCTTATTAGCCTTATTAGTAGATAGCAGTATGGAGCTTCAGCTAGGGCTTTCGTTCCACCATCATATTTGAGACTGGACTGTGAATTCAATAATCAATCAATGGAGGAAGTGTGGATGTGTGTAGTGATAAATGGGAGAGGGCCAAGAACTGAATTGAACCAATATTCACAGTTGAAAGATTATGGAGCCAAACCCTTCTTACTTTAATTTGGTCTATAGAATGCTATTACAAATGTTCTCCATGGCCATGTTAACTGAGTTTCAGTCCAACAGCTGGTGGTAGATCATTAGTTAACAAATATTGAGTGATGCTGCATTCGGCCCACGGGCCATGAATAGGGCCTAGCTAGGCCTAGCCAGTCCAGGCATAGCTACTCGTTGAGGCTAGAGCTAGAGCTATGTTATCTTAGAATGTAACCTTATAATCTGAAATATTTTTTGTTATTTCTGGGACTACTATTCAGGTTCAATAGAGCACCGACCGCAGGATTCGAGATGGACATTGGGAATAAAACTACTCATCACGTTATGTATCCAGCAAGCTCTGTGGATTTGGACAACAACATACATCTCATTTTTTTACCCTTCAAAACACCAGACCTGCAATGGCTAATTACCGCCTTTACCACCAAATATAATTCATCGTAAGTTTGTGGGAGAAATTGACAAATACAATCAAGTAAACATACATGTTAGCTCAACAGATTTTGTTCCAGAAGCTTGTGATTTTTGATAGGGATTAGTGGAAACCTTATTTCCCAAAGGGTCAGTATTCCTTTAAGGTAGACCCTTCCCCATTCCAATGGCATTTCGTTTCATTGATTTTCACAGCACAAAACTGAAAACAACCATCCAAGCTAATAAGGATTTGGTAAATAAATCTATTTTTTTGTTGGTTGTCAACACTATTCGCAATGCAATGTCTCTTGTAAAGGCTACAAATGTGTTCCTTGTGCATCTAGGTAATGGTTCTGAATCCTAACTTCATGAAATATGTCCATAACAGCTGGTTGGGAAGGAGGGGAAAGTATCCATCAACTGGCTTTCTTGGTCTGATGATTGCGCTGTACATTTGCGATGAAGTAATTTCAATTTCTGTTGTTTTTTATTTTATTTTATTTTATGTATTTAAAATAGCAATTGTCGAAAGATTTCTACAGGATTTCTGTGTGGGACACAGGATAATTACACCTGCAATTAATCAGTGATTGACAGATTTGAGCTAACAAATACCTTAAGTTTATATGCAATGAAAACATCAGCATGTACACTAAATAAATATATGTAGATGCTAATGTGTACGAATAATGTATTGCTAAAAATGTATGCACTAACTGTATTCAATGATACGTTCAAGCAGACATTGTATTTATCTTTAGATAAGGGATAAGCAACTCACCTTAAGATTATTGGAGCTCGGTCAATTGTATTCATAAAAAAATATATAAACCAAATTTGTCCGTTTTCCCAGGTCAATGTATTTGGATTTGGAGCAGACAAAAAAGGAAACTGGAGACACTACTGGGAAAAGCCTCCCAAACCACGAATAGGAACTGGAGTACATGGTGGAGTGAATGAGTATAAACTCATTATGCAGCTTGCAGTGAGGCAAAAAATTAACTTCTTTAGAGGGTGGTGAATTCTGGATTCCTCTGGACCAGAGGAACTGACCAGGACAGGAAAGTAAGAATAGATTGAGTTACTAAGGAGAGCTATGTGAAATGTGAAAATAAATACATGAATGAAAGCACATGTTTGCCATCCTAAAACTTCCTAAAACACAAAAAACATCTGAAAACAAAGTGCTGAGCATTGTTAGACAATTATGAGTAAGTTGAGTCAGCTGATCTGCTGAAAACATACAGTATTTATATCATATATCACTCTACCAACATGTTGTTCCTGTGCGATAGCATCAGGAATGACATGTTCCAAACTGTTTTGGACTGTACAAAGAAGACAATACATGCAAACAGGTTTCTCTTGTATCACAACTGCAATCTGGCATGGCAAGGCTGATGTCACCTCAAACTGACATTTACATTTAGGGCATTCAGTCTTGTATTTGACAGACACCTGTGAAATATACAGCCTGTTCATGCTCATTAGCTTAATTAGCCCACCCTGAGCAGGTAAAAATGTATGCACTAACTGTATTAAATGATATGTTCAAGCAGACATTGTATTTATCTTTAGATAAGGGATAAGCAACTCACCTTAAGATTACTGGAGCTCGCTCAATTGTATTCGCAAAAAAATATATAAACCAAATTTGTCCGTTTTCCCAGGTCAATGTATTTGGATTTGGAGCAGACAAAAAAGGAAACTGGAGACACACATCCCCTTGCTAGACAACGATATATTAACCTCTCCCACGTCCCCCCAAAATGGGGGGGGGGGGGGGGTAAAATGACATACCCATATGTCAGATTTACTCTAAGTGTTACTGACACAGAGTTTATACCAGCTCAGCCACAGAGGAAATTTAAATTCTATCCTTGCCTTAAAAAAAAAGACGTTTTTTGAGTGTCCCTGTGGCCTGTGTGTATTCTAGCCTGAAAACTCAATGGGGCCACAGCCACAGGCCTTATCAAATACAGGTTCAGAGTACATGGAGAAACAACACAAAATAAGTATCCAGCAGTCTTTTTTGTAGGGTAAAATCCAGGTGGAATTCAAAAGGGCCATTTGGAGGCCTTTAATTCTTAAATTTGTACAATCGTACAAATAACTACCGGTAATTTGTGTATAAAATGTGAGTGCACCAGAAAACCGAGAAAAAACGATCTCTCTTGACCTCTCTCTCTGTTGCTGCGAGCAGGCCCTCTCCCTGCCCCCTACCTTCCTGTATGACGTCAGAAGCGGCCTTCTATTGGTTGTAAGGCCTGCGCATCACATTTCAGGCACATCGCTGCTATTTGGTCTAATTTGTACAACAAAGTCGCTAGTCACACTCATATGATTGGCCGAAGGCGAACCTGCTTGACTGACACGCCATTTAGACAATACTGATCGGAGAATCAAGTGGGATGGCTTGATCTCTTCCTAAGAGTCTATTGGTTACAGCGAGAGTAGGAACCTGTATGTACTCATGTTACAAGGGCTCGACCGGGACTAAACCTATTGAATTAGATAACTTTGCAGCATCAGCAAACAGCTCGTATTGCTCGTATTTGAGCACACCTTGCACACACACAGCTGTATCTGCTCTTGCTGTGAGCCTTGGTTAGATTTGATCGAATCAGGGGACTCTCTCCTTTCCAATAATGTACAAAATGATCAGATTTCTGAAAATGCCACACTACACGCTAGTTGTCAACCGACCCACGCATGGGCCGATGAAAGTGAAAAAATTCAAAAATCAAAAATTTGTGGGTAAATCAAAAATGTGCCTTCGAAAAAATTCATGAAGGCACATTTCACTGGGGACTGGATCAATCCATTGTAAGCAAGCATAATTTCACTCCTCAGTCAAGGCTGGGGAACCTGTTTGGCTGAGTAGAAGTAGGCGTGCTCTGCATTGTTGGCTATGTTGGCATGAAGGTTGATCCAGGTATTATTTTCACCATCGGCATTGGGTAGACTGGATATTGGTTTATCCATTTCTTTCTTATTAACAGGTAAAATGAATATACTTATTTTTATGGTAATTAATATAATTATTAATATTGTTTTTGTTCTAATTAAAATAACCATAATTGTGATGATAATAATCATTGTTATTTGTAGTTGTACTGTTATTATGAATAACATGTGACTAGGCAATTATCAATAGTGTGTCTAGATTGAAAAACATCTTGGCCATCTTTTGTCTGACAGGTGGCAGATTGTGTACATAGCTAGCTGAAGGCTAATTTGTTAAATTAGCTTTTCAAATTGTGTTAGTTTTATTGCATTTAGGTATGAAATGTATTAATTATTATACGGGGCAGGACTTTCCACTTCTCGTGGTGAATTACCGCGAGACCTCCTCCGCGGCCGTTGCCACGGGGACGGGAGATGTAAACAAAACCGGGGGGAGTGGAGTCGTTGAGTGAGGAAAAGTCATTAGGCTGTTGCCAGGTTTCAGTTAAAAAGAGAAAGTCAAGCTTACGTTCAGTGAGGACGTCTCGGATGAGATGTCTTTGCTCGTGAGTGAGCGGATGTTGAGCAGACCAAAGTTGACAGCGGAGGAGTCGTGTTTGATGGTAGCATTAGCCGACCTAGCTTGGCTGGCAATTTTTTTTTTATTGCATTTCGGCATTTAGGTAGACTGGACATTGGTTTATCCATTTCTTTCTTATTAACAGGTAAAATGAATGTACTTATTTTTTATGGTAATTAATATAATTATTAATACTGTTTTTGTTCTAATTAAAATAACCATAATTGTGATGATAATAATCATTGTTATTTGTAGTTGTACTGTTATTATGAATAACATGTGACTAGGCAATTATCAATAGTGTGTCTAGATTGAAAAACATCTTGGCCATCTTTTGTCTGACAGATGGCAGATTGTGTTATATAGCTAGCTGAAGGCTAATTTGTTAAAATAGCTTTTCAAATTGTGTATTTTTTATTCTATTTAGGTATGAATTGTATTGGATACAATTATGGCTAATCATAAACAATAACATTATTTTCATGAGGCAGAATTGCATTCCTATGCCTGCATAGTAACGTCACGCTGTTATTTCCTGGATTTAGGGCTGCAGAAGTGGCTGTGTCCACATGCTTCTGCATTAGAGCCAATTTAGCAATGACACAGATGTGTTCTATTGTGTCTACAATTCATTATATATTTGAAAAAACTAAATAGGGCTTACATGTAAGGAAAATAAAATAACGCTTTTTAAAAGATACACCTTTAAATGTCCACTGTTCACAGATTGGGTCATCCTGTTCTCCATATGGCCAGGCTAACAGGAATAGCCACTGTTCTTCTGTCTATGATTTGGATTACGTGCATCCTTGTGCTGTATGAAATTCACACGGCCTCTCTGAACAAGATCTCTTCCCAGTTGTGGCCTGAGGATTTGCGTCCGTGCGCGTGCAACAGATGTGTTACAGATATTGATGACCAATGGTTTATAAAACGTTTCAACCCATCAATCAGACCCTTTTTGACACAGGACAACCCTCTCTCAGAGTATGATTTCAGCTGGTGGAAGGTGAATATATTCTATAAAGCAATGTTCGATAGTAACAATAACAAGCTAGTGAATTCAGATTCAATAAAAAAAATGCTCATCAAATATTATCAATACTCAATACCTAACACCTTTCTCCACTACATCAGTAAAGGAAGATAATAAGTAATCCTCTTCTCTTCATGCCAGAAATTGCCGTATGGCAATAAGGCCTTTCTCACCTACAGAATGGCAGAGGTGGATGTGTTTGAGATTTTCCCAGAACAGAAGAGTTTCATGGACTCCGGGCCCGATCGCTGCAGGACCTGTGCTGTGGTCGGGAATTCAGTTAACTTGCTGGGGTCTCACTATGGACCCCTAATTGACTTGCATGATGTCGTCATGAGGTAAACTATGCCAGTGTACCCATCCTAGCCTGAACGCTTGACTAGTTATCCTGATTACCTCTCATTAGATTAGATTAGATTAGATTCAACTTTATTGTCATTGTGCAGAGTACAAGTACAGGGACAACGAAATGCAGTTGGCGTTCTAACCAGAAGTGCAAATGTGCGATAAAGGTGCAGGTTTAAATGCAGGAATGCAGAATAAGGTGCAAAATTGAAAAACATGAAAGGTGGCAGTGGTTATTAAAGTGACGGTAATTATCGGTAGTTAATAAAGTGACATAAATAGTGCAGATGGAGGTAGTGATCATCGAGGTATTAAACGGAAGGTATCATTGAAAATGAAGTCCATAGGCTGAATCAGTGTTCACCGACATTGATGAGCTAAATGAACAATGAACCATAAACAAACAAACAAACAAACAAAGAGATGTAGGCCTACATCTACATAAATAACCTGAACGTTTGAAGGATTTCTGACATACTTGCCATTGACTGTACAATCTAGGTTCAATGGAGCCCAGACCGTGGGCTACGAAGGAGACGTAGGCAACAAAACAACTCTTCATGTGATGTACCCAGAGAGCTGTGTGGATTTGGACAACAACACACATCTCATGTTTATTCCCTTCAGAACAATGGACCTTCAGTGGCTTGTTAGTGCTTTCACCACAAAATCTATGAAACGGTAAGTCAATACATACATTACACATACATGCATTATCATACAATTCCACTCAATTTATGAAACGGTAAGTCAATACATACATTACACATACATGCATTATACAATTCCATTCAATCTATGAAACAATAGGTTAATACATACATTACACATACATGCATTATACAATTCCATTCAATCTATGAAACGGTAGGTTAATACATACATTACACATACATGCATTATACAATTCCATTCACTCTATGAAACGGTAAGTCAATACATACATTACACATACATGCATTATTATACAATTCCATTCAATCTATGAAACGGTAAGTCAATACATACATTACACACACATGCATTATTATACAATTCCATTCACTCTATGAAACGGTAAGTCAATACATACATTACACACACATGCATTATTATACAATTCCATTCCAAGCTCCACCCACATTTTAATATTGTGTTTATCCACCCTCCCATTCCAGACAATATTTTGGCCTTGAGGATTTTCCATTATCAGAAATTAAATCTGTATCTGTGTAATCTGTGATGTGAAACAACGTTATTCTGCTGTGGCTGGTAATTATGCCGGTGAAACAATGTCCTTTCTACATGCTACATGCTACATTGTGTGTAATTCATTTTGGTTGTTAAGCACTTGCATGAAAAGCGTTCTATAGATCAAATGTATTTATGTAAACCATATCAAACCTGCCAAACATATGCACATTTGATAAACATAGGTTATGATTAGACTTCAAGGTAAAGGTAAGATATTTTTGCCTTCAAACCTCTACTTTTGTTAACCTCTAAATCTATTTTGTGTTACATTTATTTTTTGTTTTTGTTATGTTTCCGAATGTATTGGATCAGAACAAAGAAAACCTCACAGTTTCAAATCCACTGGAAAATGTGAACCACTTCGTATAGGCAGTAATTGAAAAAGAAAAACTAAACTAATCAAATAACAAATATAATAACATGGCTGTTTCTTACTATTGTTTCTCTGCCTGGGGCAAACAAATAACTGTCAATAATTGAAAAGATTTGAATGTAAGCAATAAATATAATAATATATCAGCGGACAAATCTTTCTCTCTCTCTCTCTCTCTCTCTCTCTCTCTCTCTCTCTCTCTCTCTCTCTCTCTCTCTCTCTCTCTCTCTCTGAATGAATTATGTCTTGCTGTCTTGAGATAAAGCTGGTATGAATGCATACCATTATGGCTGGTTGAACCTGTGCATATCGTTGCTTAATGCATAACAGGTTTGCAGCCTCACCCACCCCAGAGTCATTCTGGTGAGGCTGTTCAGACCAGCCATCAACCACACACACACCACTTTCAGTTTGATTTGTATCCCCAGTAACTGCATTTGATAATGAACATGTTCAGTAGTGCAAGCAAAGTGCATTTATTCTCATGGAAATGCCTCATAACAAATATTTATACATTGATACATCCAACATTACCTGGTTCTTAAAAAAAAAACCCTGCATCTTGACTTTGTGCTTTTGATCAGCTGAAGGCTGATACGCACCTCTATTATTGTATTAGTGGTTCTGATTATTTTGCAGGACTCTAATTCTGTGTATGATTGACAAAATCCAAGCAATATTTCAAGGAAAAAACCTTTGCCCGTAGCAATTGCAATGTAATTGTTGTACATGTGGTTCTTATATCCCACAGTACACACATAGCAGTGAAATCAACAATCAAAGCAAATCAGGGTTTGGTGAGTATTGATAATTATTGTTCATGTTTGGCCCCTTGTCGTGACCATTTACAATCATTTTCTTGTCAAAGGTAGATGCAATGTGATGCCACTTGCAGAGGCTGACTCTGAGCTCCTTGTGTACCCAGGTAAAGGTTCTCTATCCTGGTTTCATCAAATATGTCCATGAAATCTGGTTGGGCAAAAAAGGAAAATATCCATCCACTGGCATTTTGGGTCTGGTACTTGCCATGCACATTTGTGATGAGGTAAGTCACGTGGAAGATAAACATATGTGAATATCTTTCACATATTATATTGACAAGCTATGTGTTTGACTTTTTCCAGGTCAATGTATTTGGATTTGGAGCAGACAAGAATGGAAACTGGAGGCACTACTGGGAAGAGCTTAGAAACAAACATTTTGGAACTGGACAGCATGGTGGCCAGCAAGAGTATAAGCTTATCCTGCAACTTGCAGAGAGGCAAAAAGTAAACTTTTACAGAGGGTGGTGAATGTTGTATCTCTGTCTCAATGCTAGTGGTGGTAGTGCATCATGACCCTGAATGTGTAAACATCGTAGGCCAAACGCATGTTGTTCTTTTTGAAGTGAAATGATTGAGAAATGTGTTCTGAAACCGTTTGAATTTGAGTCTGGCTTTTGTGCACTTTTGTTTGGGGTGTGAATGATTTGAGCATGAACAGACAATATGAAACTCTTAGTACTCCTGATGCTGGTACAGCCCTCAGTAACCTACAGCTGACCCCAGGACAGCCCACATCTCCTTTGTTCTAGAGCCAGGGCGTGGGCTGCCGGTCGGCTTTAGCATAGCTTTTAAAATTCTATTCTTAGTTTTTATGGCTAGGTTCTGAACAATTTGGATGACCATAGTTCTATCACTTAAGTTTAAAAACCTGCCAAATATATTCACATTTGATAGGCATAGGTTATTATAGATGTCATTGACTTAAAAGATAAAGGCAAGATATTTTTGTGTTCAAACATACTAATGAGTATACTTTAATATATAGAACCTCTACTTTTGTTTAACCCTTCATTTTTTGTGTTACAATTATTTTTCTTGTATATGTTTGTGATTGTTTTGGATCAGAGCAAAGAAAACCTCAGTTTAAAAACCACTGGTATATAGAAAATGTGAAATTTTGAACCACTTGATTCTAGACAGGAATTTGCATGTAGTCAATGCATTGAGAAATGAGGAAGAAAAAAACTATAATATCAAATAACAAATATTCAAAGCTGCTATAGTTTCTCTGCCTGGGGCTGTTACATGTCCCTCCTCTACTGGCCATATGATTGATGACGGTGGTTTTAGCTACCCCTGCTGGTTACGTTGGGGGGTTGCTATCGCTGTCACTGTCACGGCGTTGGTGGCTGCTGTCACCCTTTTGTTCTCTACCTGTGCCCAGGTGGAGGTCCTGAGTGGGAGGCGGGGCCTTCACTCATAAAGCCAACACTTGCGCCCATAGATATACACAGAAGACTAGATGACTCGTCCGCGTCACTGGCCAACGGAGTCGAAAGTCCGCACATGGCGGCCATCTTGCTACAGTCAGCTCGCTCCATAGGCTCGCTCCCCATAACAGTGTTGGTAGGGGTAAATGTACTTTTAAATAACCATAACTTGCTCAATTTTCAACCAATTTTTAAACGGATTGGTTCGTTATGCCCGTCAGAGGTGTAGTTATGACACTACATACTTATGAATAATCATGTTATGTCCTAAAACATAGAATAATGTTACAATATTTACAAATAGGCTATAAGAAAGGCTGCATCTTGAAATCCCTACTCTGTACACCATGTATTTATAATACTGCATACTTATGAATAATTGAGGCCTTGAGACAAATAACCATACACATCCATATTTCCAATTTTTAATGAAAATAGTTTTACATGTGACAGGGCTGTAGTGGAGGCTAAACTTAAGTGAACAGTTTACCCACCTCTCAATAAATCTAATGCACCTCATAATATAGCATAATCACAAAATGCACTGTATGAATCATATAGTACCACTAGTATTGGTGTAAACATTAAACAGCAACCTTCAGCATCATCAAATATGTTCTGCATGTCTTTTTTAAACAAGTGCATATCACAGTCAACCTTACTGCTATCACAGAATTAATAGTTTACCCACCTCTTATTTTACCACTACACCCCTATTTACACAAAATGGTAGTAAACCAATCTGAAACACATTGTTTACAAATATTTACTTCATTAGATATTATAAAGGTACTTTTCAAAGATCTTTGAAGATTTACTAAAATCAGAATGTTTGAACAAAGGTGCTACAGAAGCATGATGAATCCTTTAAAAAATGTGGTCCTCATCCAGCTGGGTCCACAGCCACTTCAGCCTCAGCAGCCATCATCTCCAAGCTCAGTGGAGTTAAACCAATTCTTCTTTTTGCCAGAGTGAGTGTGTGTTTGCGAGAGTGTGTTAGACATAGATAGAGACATAGGCGCACACAGAAGCACACCCTTCAAATGACAAGCTAATTTTCAACAAAAACTCTCACCCACACACGTCAATTCACAAACACATACATTTCCATTAAATTTTGATTAAATTGTACTTAGAGGGCACCAAAACATTACACATGCCTCATGTCTCAGTCCAGTGTAGGAGATAAATGGTCCATAGGGATTAGGAATGGTCATAGGGCAAGGGCAAGTACAGCCAAGTTGTGGGTCGCTAGGCTGTGCGGGCGAGGAAGTCCAGGCAAGGGGACAGCAACAAGAGATGGTAGGGTAGTTGTAGGGATGGGATTTCAGGTGCGATGAGAGTCAGTGGGACATCAAATACAAGGATGGCTGATGACTGGTAAAGGTTTACCTCACAAGTGAGGTAAGAGGGGAAGAAAGAGAAATAGAGTGGATTAGTATTACTATAAGTCATGATGGTTAGTATTAATTAGTATTTAGTAGTATTAAGTTAGTATTAAGTACACTGCACAAACACAAGACAATACCTGTTTAGTTGAGAAGCTCGCTCACCACAGCAAAGTATAGATCTTAAAGCGAGAAGATGAGACAAGACGAGAGACAATATTATTAGTTTTTTTCTTTTGCAAACATTTAGGTAAACATGGAGCTGACAAAGACAAACATAACAAGGACATGCACACAAAAACATTAATAATTAAGAACACATACTTACACTTAAGATACTTATTCACAATAGCTTTGTTAAGGCCAAAGCACAATAAACAACTATAAGATTATCATAGTCACCAACCAACAAATGCTCAAACAATTCCTCTTAGTAACATTTTTGTGTGTGTGTTTTTGGCAAAGTTTTGTTAAACACGAAGCAGACAAAGACATACAAATATCACAAAGACATGAAGCTGACAAAAACATACAAACTCCACGGGGACATGCACACAAAACATACTTATTGAGAGCACATAGAAACACAGTAGATTTCTCCCAAACAACACAAACACTATAGAGGATAAAACTAAATTCAAAATAACTAATTACGGAAATAAGTCTAATAAAACTATCTACATATTCATTCCAAAACAACAACTATACTAACACCAGCCACGGCATCACCATTGCACAACTAATAACCTAATTATACATACCATAACAAACCTTGCTGACGATTTCTCCATAACGCAAACACCGTAGAGGACCACACTAAATTCACAATAACTAATTACAGAACAAATTCTAATAAAACTACTAATACTAATAAAAAAAATACTGGGTGCTAGCTAGTAGCCTAGCCATGATACACAACTAAGATGCGCGATTAAGTCGTTTTTTAAGAGAAAAGCTGCGATTTCAACATGTTCAAGCATCCAGGATTATAACTACGTTAATAACGTTTTTAAGAAACCAAACTGTTTGTAAATCCATCAAAATGTCATCGAGATAGGAGTATTAACGTTTGTGCAGATCACTGACCTTACCTCAGTTTGCATCAGGTTCCGCAGATTCTGACAGGCAGCTGGACTGTAGAAAGATGGCCGACCTGTGCGGACGTTCTAGACCCCGCCTTAAGGCATCTAGTCTTCTGTGTATATCTATGCTTGCGCCTACCTGAGAGACGCTATTCTGGACGCTTTTTGTATGCTGACAGTTCACTCCTGCGTCTGTGTCCCCCGCTGCCGCTGGCACGCCTCGGTTTATTAAGCCATAGTCATTGTCAAAACCTACATCTTATGTTCATTAAATATCCCTAGACTGAGTTTTTGTTGCGTCCTTTATGTTCGAGTTCCACTCGTAACAGGGGCAAACAAAGGACTGTCAATCTTTGCAAAGACTTGAATGTAGGCTAGATACATATATGATAATATAGAAGCAAACAAATGTCTTTCTATATTTCTGTATATATGTGCGTTAAAATACTTTAATTGACAATGTGATCAACTGTAGACATTTTTTCAGTATAATGTTCTAATCACGATAGTAAAGACAAAGCATGGTCAACTTGTTTTAGTTCACATTTAAGACATCATGAAAGGGATCACATTCAGCCTCCGATGTTACCACTACTCCACAATGCTTCATCGAGGTGTGCTTTTCTGTACTATCTGTTGTTTATCAACCGCTCAATCAAAACATGTTACACCTGAAATTCCAGTTGTTTAGTGTGTGGCACTATTTTTTCCAGCAGTTGACATTTGGCTTATAGCCAGCCCATAATTACAGTACTTTAGTATGCAACAAAGCTTGTGATTGACATCATATCCCAGGCGGAAAAAAAGTATACTTTAACATACTAAATTTAAGCACACTGGCCCTCATTTATCAAACGAGCGTATGACAGAAAACGGGCGTTAAATGGACGTACGCTCATTTCCACGTTGAGCTTGGCATTTATCAATTTGAACATGAGCGCAGGCTGCGATGAAATCTCACGTCAGGTCTGAGCTCGTGTACGCAACTTTTTCGAGTGCAAACAGTGGCGAGACACGGCAAGAGTCGGACAACTTTTTCTTCACCTTATTCGGAATAAAATAACTTTAACGCAATGCAAACAATAGCCTATAGGTCAAATGTGAAATGTTTTAAGATGGATCAATTTAACATCAATTTTACATTTAATTAAGTCAATCAATTAATTATTTACCTCTTCCGTAGCCCGCTGAACATGGGACACACTGTTGACTGCAACAGTGATTTGTTTCCATAAAGCGTATTTTTGCTTGCCCTTAATTAGATTAGATTAGATTCAACGTTATTGTCATTGTGCAGAGTACAAGTACAGGGACAACGAAATGCAGTTGGCATTCTAACCAGAAGTGCAAATGAGCGATAAAGGTGCGGGTTGAAATGCAGAAATGCGGAATAAGGTGCAGAGTGCAAAATTGAAAAACATGAAAAGTGGCAGTATACTATTAAAGTGACGGTAGTTATTAAAGTGACAGTAAACAGTGCAGGTGGAGGTAGTGATCGTTAAGGTAGTAAACGGTTACTAACACTAGCAGAAACAGGCTGTAAACAGTATTAAAAAATAATAATAATTAAAAAAAAAAAAAAAAAATGTAAACAATGTACAGGTAGGGCAAGTAATAGTAATATAATAAAAGACGTGTACAGATGGTGCAATAGTGCGCAACGGAACGGGTAGGCCTACAACAGATGAATGTGGATTGTATGGATATGGGGGTGGGGGGTGCAACGGCAGTTGAGAATAAATAATACAATAAATAACATTACTATAAATAATATGAAGTATGTCCAGGGGGGTGAGGGGTGGGGGTGCTGGGTGGGCAGGGGTGAGTGTCTTTGGGGGGGGGGCATCAACAAGTGACACGAGTGTCTCCATTTCTGTTTCTGAAAAAATCCGCCTCTTCTTTGCCATTGGATGTTTCTCCATGTCGTAAAAGTTAGGGGCGAGACTTCTTTTATAGGGGCGTGTTACGTTAATTACGATCGATCTCAGCCGCCATATTTATCAACACCAAGCTCCTTCGTACGCTGGAATTGGTGTGATACGAACGTTTTCGTAAATCTCACGTGGGTCCTATCGTAAGATGAATCATGCGTTCAGATTTGCACTCATTTCTACGTTCGTTTGATAAATGAGGGCCACTTAGTGTACTTCATAAGTACAAAATTATTGTACTCAAAGTGTGTTATTTTCGAGTACTAAAAACATACTTAGTATACTAATGATATATCATTAGTGCTACTTAAGATATACTAAAATACAACTTAGTGTACTTTACTGTACTATTTTGCTTAAGTACAATTTTCTCTACTAATACTGTAGGCCTACTTATTTATAATGTTCTTTATTTCGATTTAAAGTATACTTTAATCCACTTTTCAGATTACTATTAATAAATTTAGAATATACTGGAAATGTATTTCTAACTTAATCATAATGTGTTGCCATTGCATTTTAAATATATTTACAAAAATTAAATAAAAATTAAAAAGTTGTACTTAAGTATATTATAGTTCATCTTAATGTTGTCTCAAAATAGTACAGATAAGTAAACTAAGTTGTACTTTAGTATCTCTAAAGTAGCACTAATGATATATCATTAGTATACCAAGTATATTGTTAGCCACATAATATTCATTAAAGTACACTTCAACGGTACACAGAAATTATATATTTTTTTATCATTAATTTCAGTTTCAAATGACTTTTAAGTAAAGATAAAAAATAATTAGAACATACTTGAATTAGAAAAAAAGTTTATTTCTAACATGCACGGCATTACAGGGAAAATGTGCATAAATAAAGTACATTTAAGTACATCTTTAATAACATTTTCAAACAGTTTCCCTTCATCGTAACATTTGTATTCAAATTTGGATCATTTGACCCCAGAGAATTCTTTTTAGTAATACACTTTAACAAGTTCACTAAAAAATAATAAAAGGAAAAAATAAAAAGAAGCACTACCCTGCTAGCTGTGCACCGCAGAGAAGCTAGTAATAATGACCAGTGGCGGACTGGCACCAAAAAGAGGCCCTGGCAATTTTGACAGAGAGAGGCCACATTTGTCTTCTCGGGTCACCAAAAATGATGTTTTTTTTGTTTTGTTTTTCCTGTAGGCCTAAATTACAGGAAAAAAAAAAATGTAATTATTATCATTTAGTTGAGTAGGCCTATTATTTTTCAGAGTTAACAGGCCGTTTTGTTTGTTTGCTTTTTTTCCTTCTTTTTGTGGCCACCTGCAGCTCCGCTTTATTTTTTATTATTTGTATTTATTCATTTATTTATTTGCGGCCGCCTATTGACGCAGCCGCTCCGCTTTATTTATTCATTTATTTATTTGTGATGCGGCCGCAGTGGCATTTGCCCACATTGCCCAATGGCCAGTCCGTCCCTGATAATGACAGTGATGAACATTAAACTTTTACATGTGAAACATTGACAGTTTGTTTAAACTCAAAATGTATGTCCACCAACAAACAAAAACAAAAATGATTACAAACAGTTACTGATGTTACTGCTTACTTTTTCTTTTTGGTCACAAAATTCTCATTGTTACATTTTCTCCGAATCACTGCCCTCACATCAGACACATTTGTTCCTGGAAATTCAGCAATAACTGTATCTGTAAAATAGAAAAGGACAAATAAAATGGTATTATAAATCATGCTTTTCCAGAGTTATCACATTAGCAAGAGGGGGGCATACATGAGGATAACCTGAAACATGTTGCTTCTGGCTATGGCCAAGGCAAGGGTAGAGGCATAAAAACAAAATGATAAAAAGGAGAAATAGACTTAACCAATACTTACCAACAAGTGCACTCAGCTTTTCCGGATGTAGCTGCTCCTTCGCTGTTCCAGAGTAGGCCCTGCTTTTCCTGTGAGAGTCGAGGATGCCAAAACATCCCGCCCAAAGATGAGCACAGCTAAGTCCTGTATAAGGGACATTCTTGTTCGGTTTAGTCTGCGGAAACAGCTTTTGCTGACCTGCCCCCGCGTGTTGCCCAGGGAAATCTGTGTCCAGGAAATAGAGTTAGTCAATTATTAGAAATGGCATGAGGAATACGTTGCTGGAATGCATTTCTTAAAAGACAAAGCCGAACTATTGAATGCCAAATGGTAGTTAAGTTGTAATTTCTGCAAGTGGTCTTCAATTAATTAAATGAAATGGAAAATACAGTTTCTATCAAATACAGTATGTGCAAAATGTGGGTCGAGACTACAGAGACAACAATTTTGGATGAAAGGTTTCCTGCAATAAAAAGGCAGTATTTACAAAACGTGTATAAATGCAAAACATGCCATTTCTGGAGCTGGACTGGAAGAACCAGAACTTGTACTGTCAGTGTCCATGACAGGTGGCATTCTCTTCATGGTTCACTGTAAAAAAAAGTCTTGTCAAATTTACGGTGAATAACTGGCAGCTGTGGTTGCCATTTTTTCACTGTAAAAAATACAGTGATCTTGTATATGGCTTTACGGTAAGGTATATTAACACTTGTAAAAACAACAGTTTGAAAATGTTCCAATAAAGATGAGTTACTGTTAAAATAACAGTGAAATTGTATATAGGCTCATGGTACAGCTGTACAATTTACAATGTAACCCTGTTGCTTTTTAAGTTAAATACTATCCATTCCACAGCATTTATTGTCCTATTTTATGGTCAATTTCTGTTAAAACAACAGCACAATTATTTATGCCTTGACGGTATGACTGTTCAATTCACAGTATAAACCGTTTGCTTTTAAGGTGAATTTCTATTCATTCCACATAACTTATTACCCTATTTTATGGTTTATTCCTGCTAAAACAACAGCACAATTGTGTGGCTCATCAGTATGACTGTTTAATTCACAGTTTATAACTGTTGCTTTTAAAGGGAATTCCCATTCCTTTCACATCATTTATTACCTCAATTTAGGGCCAAGTCCTGTTAAAATCTGAAATAAGACTTACAATTAATTACCAGCACCTGTGGATGCCAGAATGTCACTAGAATGCAGGCAAAAACATTACACTCATTACCAATATTAAACACAGAATCCAGGTATTCAAGAAGGTTTTTTTATTGTCTCCAAAACCCTTAAACAAACAGTTCAAGGACAAAATAACGTTGCCTTGGGGAAGTCCCAGGGAGCTGTCCCGGGACGAGTGCAGGGCAGAGTGTGTGGGCCGTTGCGGCTGAATGTGTGTGTGTGTGTGTTTGTGGTCGTTCGTGCATGCGTGCGAATAGCACCCCTAGAAAGACATCACTGGGTTGAGTGCAGGGTAGTGTGTGGGTACGGGCCATGGAATGACGGAGTTTTCCAGTAGAGTTGAGATCAACGCTGGAGTTCCTTCAGAGGTATGTGTGTGTGCGCGCGCAAGAGAGACTGTTAATTAGTCTCTCTCCACTCATGATCTGCTAGATCAGCGATGAGGGTAAGGACCCTAGGGTTTACCGCCAGTTGCTTCTTGTTGTTTTTCGTCTCAACCTTTGTGCCCCTCTCTGGATTAATGTTGAAGAAACACCTATGTAAACAAAACAAAAAAAAACCTTAGTTGTTTTTGAAGCACCCAAATACACATGGTGTACCGTGTTCCGACATCTTGGATAACAAAGAAAAAGGTCAGTATTTTACACAGAACAAGAAAGCCCAGCAGTGCCTCTACTTCCTGCGCAAACAGAAGCAGGCCAGTGCCCCACCACCCTAAGAAGCAATTATGAGAGAATTCATAGAGCTTCTGTCCTGACCTTAACACCCCCCACCCCCCCCAAACACACACATACCTCTGAAGGAACTCCAGCGTTGATCTCAACTCTACTGGATAGTGGATGTTCAGGCAGTAGTAGCTGCCGAACATTATGTTGATGGCAGCGATGAATTGGGCGATGTTGTCATTCACAATCTTGCCGTCAATGCTCAGCATGAATCTATTGGCACTGTAGCAGGAGGCTCCTGTAAAGATTTAAATATCAGGTATTACAGGTTTTTTAGTAGTGAAGGGTCACCGCTCATCTGTTGAGAAGGGGCAGGATTTAGTGGAGACTTCTACATAAAAAAGGAGAGAATCTGCACACTTCAGGTCTTTTCTTGTGCAAAATAGCTTTAAAAGACCTGAAGTGTGCAGATTCTCTCCTTTTTTATATTACAGGTGTGTTCAAGGCTGCAGCTGTTATTCTAAAAAGGGGGAAAAACAGAAAAACAGAAAACACTTACCACACACAATGATGCACGGCGTCACCGGCAAGCAGTCCACCTGAACGTCGGCTGCCTGGTTGGTTTCTTCAGTGAAGTGGAACAGGGTTGCCTCGTCTTCGTTAAAGTAGGACAGCAGCAAAAGCAGCATATCCTTCACATCATCCGAGCAGCCCTCCAACTGCCCTCTCTGGAACTTCAGCTTGGTCAATCTCTCAAAGACACGCCTGGTCTTGTTTGCACAAACAGTTGCCATGAAGTTTAGGAGCTGTTTTCCCTTTTTTCCCACACTTTTCAGGAATGTCTCTGTCAGTTGCAGTCCTGTTATCTCCTGGTAGTGGACAGAAATCCCAATTTCGTGAAACAAAAAAGGCCATTCTTCTCTCAGCTTTTGAAGAGCTGTTCCATTGTTAATTGCCTTACGCTGTGAATAGTACGTGGATTCCATCAATTCCTTCACCTCGTCTGGGTTGAAAGTGCCTTGTTCCCACAGAATCCTCATTTTTTCTCTCTTTTCATTTTGGCTTTCCAGGGTTTCTGTGACTGGCATGAACTTCATGTCCCACTTAACACAACCATACGTATCCTGGACTGACGCTTTCACTACTGCTGGGACCTCATCTGTGTCAGAGTTGTCTGACGATTTGCGTTTTTGTATTCTTGGGGTTGCATGCCGCTTTTTGTTGTCTATACGGGCTTGAAGCTGTTTAACAACGCTGTGGTATCCGGTCCCCACGACTTCCCCTTCGATGACATCCTTCAATGACTGAGGATACTTGCCAACTAACTTTTTGCCGATTTCTGTGGAAGCATGCTTCGTAGGAGATGGACACGCCTTCATCATCTCTGTTGCAACGATTCTGATCATTTCTCGTCTTAAACTCGGGACGGGCCTCTTGCCTCTCTCCAGACATTGCATCAGAGCCTCAGGAAATCTTTCAGTAGGAATTTCGAAGCGGTCAACCCAATCGGCATTAAGCAGGTTTCTGGGTGATGGAAAAGGTGACAGGGAGGAGCGAGAGGAGGTAGGAGAGGTGAGAAGGGATGAATTTGAAGGGTTAACTTCTGGCTGGCTTTGGGTTCCAGGGCCCTGAGCTGTAAAACAAAAACGATGGATTGCTTCATTTTAATTTGGTATTCAATCGCAATGGTGTGCGAAGGCCTTAAGGCAAAATATATTCTGCATAGAATTGTATTCAGCTTAGAATATAACGTTAAAAAAAACTTAACATGCATGACCAAGTAAAATGTGTGCCAAAAGATTTCAACTTGTATCTGATAGCTCTGTTGTGGTGTAAAAGGAAAGCATCTGACATGTGCATTACATGAAGCATGTTGCAGACCAAAGAGAGACAAAATGTTAAGTGTAACTCATCTGGTCACATAGGAAATTATAAATCTCCACTTACAGGCTTTTCTTGCACTACACACAGAAAATATCACCTTAGAGAACTACTGTATTTTCCATTCCTCATTATATCACTTTCAACAACATTAGATGACATCGTTTGGGTTGTCTCAATATCTCATTTAGTGAATGGATAGGAGTTGAATGCTGATGAGGCACATTTTACTTGGAGTCAAGGCACGCATCTGGCAATTGCAATTAAGAGACCATGAAGATCAAGAGGAGACAAAATGTTAACCGTTTTCATAAGAGAAGGGAATATAATTTAAGAAAAGCCAGTGAGTGAAATTGGATGCCGATTTTATAACACAAATGTGTTACCCTCAAACTTCTCCATTCCTCTAATTATCTGAGAACATATTGCAGAAGAGTTAGAACACATTCCCCATCACAACAAAATAGCCTTACACAAAGCTGTGGCCCAAATTAAGCAGAGAAATCCAAGTAATCTCAGTTCAAACACATTTTTCTTTCAGCCATGCACTACAAACAAAGTACACACCTCACTGCTGTATCCCAGAAACAGCTGCCGTCAGGTCACTGTCAACTATGTCTTACAATTGGCTATTAACTATATACACATGATATTAAACTGTATCAAACAACCACACTGACATCTTTGGTTATGTAAAGGGAATTCAACTGAGTTGTACTTACAGGTTTGCTTCCAAGAAGCTAAAAGTTTTCTTGCTTGTATTGGCCGTAAAACACACAGGAGATCAGCCTCTTGGACGAACTGGAAATCGTCAACGGTCCCCACTCCCAGAGTCTGCAGTGTCTCCTCCACAATATTTAGGATGGATCCAGGGAGGTCTGGTAGAACACTTGAAATGGAACTTCTGATGTCGTCTCGGTCGTCCATTTCTAATGAAAGAAAATAGTTTTGTTTCAGGTTTAGTAAATAGTTCAAGTTTCAATTAGGCCTATTGTGCCAACACACCATGTTTCAATGGAACCAATTGGTATCCATCTTTCCAGTAAGAAGGTAATGGATAGAAATCAGCTAAGTCGTAAATGTTAAGACAGCACATCTCTTCATTTTCTTTCTTTACGGAGTACATGTGGAAATGAGGTAGGAATACTGTCCTGTATTTTGACACTACAAAATAAATTGTGTCATTTCTTAACAAAATAAGCCCAAGTTCAACAAAGTTCACAGAATCTTTTCCGATCACAAGGAACTGTCCTTTTTTGTACAATGTACCCTTGTAGGACATCTCAACTGCAACCTTTGTGTCTGTCTCAGTAAAGCCAAACTCCATGACAGCATCCTGGATTACTGCACTGTAAAGTGCTACATAGAATGGACAACTGTCTTTAACCTGCAGAATAGCCTGGCCGAGGGAGTCCGCTGTAAGATAAGCCTGCAGCATTTGATGTCTTTGAGAGAGAGTCAAGCAGAGGTTTTTGAAATTCTTCAGATTCCTTGCACATGTCTTAAAATAACTATGCTTACTCTCAAATCTCAACGTCCAAAGTCTAATCAAGGGCCCAAATTTCAGAATAAGTGCTGGATAATGGCGTAAATAATGATGCTTTGGTTTCAGTGTTGTGCTTGGAAAGAGAGATTTTCTTGACTCCAAATACTCTTGAATAAGAACTTCAATAAATGCAACCTGTGAGATAGAGATTTTCTGAGCACAGACCATGTCCACAATATCCTTCAGCTGCAGAGTCAACTGCCAAACATCATCAGTTGTGTCTTTCACTCTGTCACCGATTAGAAGAGGCAACAGCCTGAGAAAATTCCAGTTCTGTATTGCCTGTCCTGAGAGCTTTTTCGCAAGAGGTTTGACTCTGCAGGGCTTTGTAGAAGCATCAGACAAACAGTATTTAAACTGACAAATGCGTCGATTGAGAGTAGAATAAGAGAACCATTTCTTTTGCTTTATGAAATATTTCAGATTAAGCGCAATGTCATATGCCAAAATGCCTTCAAAGATGTCATTCCCCAGACATGGAGGCAGTCCTGGCTGACAAACATGGAAGTGGTGTAAAGAATTGAAGACTGAATCAAACTTCACTCCTTCAGTAACATCTTCATTTTGAAGGCGCTCAAGAGCGGAATTGTACTTGTCAATTGTGCGCACTGGTCCACATACATTCGGATTATCACTCTGAAATTCATTCCGGGTTACCAAGCAATACCGACAAAAGTACCGCGACGAACTGAAATTTTCTGTCAAGCCACCAATACAATGGGACCCCAAATTGTCACCAGCAATACAATATAATGTTCCACGAACAGATCCACTTGTTGTCAAGATTCCAGTCTCCTCCAACTCTTTCAGGTCACTCACCAAATCACTGAAAACCTTTGAATGCCCAAATGTTTTGAAGTCTTTCTCTCGGCACAGTAGCACAAGTGACATATGGTCAGTGTCAGACCTCACATGTGGTGGTAAATTGGCAACGGACACATAAACAGCAAGCACTTTATGTTTTGCCTTTGCGGAACCAAGGGGATTGGCAACTTCAAATGCATCCTGGTAGAGCACAAGTTTTAAACTGGATGGATTGTTCTTGAAAAATTCGCTCTGTTTAGATAAGCTACCATCATCAATGTCACTCAGAACCCCTGTCTCTGTTGACTGTTCTGTCACATGTGCAGTCTGCTCTAGCCAAAGCTTAGATTCTAGCAAATGTCTCAGAGTGTCTTTGATGGGAACATAATACGCAAATCGGTCTTTACCATTTTCATCTCTTCCTAAGAGTAATTTCTTTGGCTCCACATAATGGAACATTTTTTTGAAAGTCTCAGTTCTTGAATATACACTTCTCATTGGCCCTGTGTGGCATTCAGTGAAGAGATCAGACTCTTTAACAGAATCACAAACTTTAGTTATGTCATCATCGGAGAGTGATGTGTCATTTTGTAGTAAAGAACGAAGCCTGCTCAAAGTATATGCCTGGCCTAACTCGTGAATGTTAACCATCTCCTCAACAATACTTTGAATGGTTGAAGCAGGAAGCAGAAACTTTCCCTGCAATTTCAAATAAAACAAACTCACATTTCTCAAATACAGATCACTAAAATCTCCTGATGTATCCATATCCTCATCCTCTCTACCAGTCTCAGTCACATCTTCATTCTCTGTAACTTCAGCAGTAGGCGTAGCTACAACTGATGACTGTCTCGGTAAGTCTCTGTACAGGTCATTAATGTTGCTGTCTGTAATATCTCCGTGTTTTCGTGAAATGTGAGATGTAAATGAAGATTTGATTTTGAAAACATTTGAACATCCACTCACCGGACAGCATACTTCATGTCCTTCCTCAAAATGTTTTTTCAGATGACCCAAAAGGTCCTTGATTGTTTGGCTGTGATGGCTGCACAAGGCAACTGGGCACCTGTAAGCACCAACGACAGCACCAACATTAACATCAGATTCAGGCACGTTGTTTTTGCGGTAGAAGTGTGTTTTAAATGCACCATACCTGAAAAATGTCTTGGTGCAACCAGAGCCATAGCACTTAAACAAACAATGTGGCTCATTTCTATGAAGTTTGCAATGAAGAACATAACCCCTCAGTGTTTTCAATGACTTTCCACAGAAATTACACTGCCACATTTCTAGCTAGTCGAACTACCAAATATAAAACTGTAAAGATTTTTCTTTAGTACCCACTGGGCTTCAACATTCATTATGCAAATCAATGGGATAACTGGAATACACAATGGTACAATATACAATTATAATACAATATAAAATGTTTAATCATGAACTAAGTCTGTACAAAGTAAATGCCTGGCCTTACTCAACAGTTGTGCATCTTCAACAATATTCAAATCCTTACAAGATAAAATGGACTTAGTGA
The DNA here is from genome assembly GCA_036785325.1 of Urophycis tenuis. NCBI lineage: Eukaryota > Metazoa > Chordata > Actinopteri > Gadiformes > Phycidae > Urophycis > Urophycis tenuis. Next base: position 21,076,809 of record JAXIVH010000001.1, read on the forward strand.
GAGCGTGTGCAAATACTACTCAAGCAAAACGAATTTCACACGACGCCTAGGACACGTGGGGCTGCTTTGCAACAAATACAAATTTATACGTCCATGGGGTTTCCCAAGCTAGTTTGCATGGTTATTCCCGCGCAAATGCCCGGGCTAATGAGAGAAAAAAAAAAAAAAAACCTAAGTCTGTACAATGTACAAAAACAAATTTACACGTCCAAGCAGCCCAATAGAAAACAAAATGACAATATTACCTCAACAGAAAGAACGGCACAGAGGAATTTGATCTGCTACCGATTTTAAAAGACAAAGTATACCTGACTAGCCTAGCGCTTTGAAGCTCTGTGAGAATTAAACTTTTTGGAGCCTCAGTTTGTATATTGCCGGTTAACACCGGTTAAAACCAGATGAACGATCGTTAAAAGCAGTATGGGGTTTCCCAAGCTAGTTTGCATGGATATTCCCGGGCAAATGCCCGGGCTAATGAGAGGAAAAAAAAAAAACCTAAGTCTGTACAATGTACAAATACAAATGTACACGTCCAAGCAGCCCAATAGAAAACAAAATTACAATATTACCTCAACAGAAAGAACGGCACAGAGGAATTTGATCTGCTACCGATTTTAAAAGACAAAGTATACCTGACTAGCCTAGCTATCGCTTTGAAGCTCTGTGAGAATTAAACTTTTTGGAGCCTCAGTTTGCATATTGCCGGTTAACACCGGTTAAAACCAGATGAACGATCGTTAAAAGCAGTATGGGGTTTACCAAGCTAGTTTGCATGGATATTCCCGGGCAAATGCCCGGGCTAATGAGAGGAAAAAAAAAAAAACTAAGTCTGTACAATGTACAAAAACAAATTTACACGTCCAAGCAGCCCAATAGAAAACAAAATGACAATATTACCTCAACAGAAAGAACGGCACAGAGGAATTTGATCTGCTACCGATTTTAAAAGACAAAGTATACCTGACTAGCCTAGCGCTTTGAAGCTCTGTGAGAATTAAACTTTTTGGAGCCTCAGTTTGTATATTGCCGGTTAACACCGGTTAAAACCAGATGAACGATCGTTAAAAGCAGTATGGGGTTTCCCAAGCTAGTTTGCATGGATATTCCCGGGCAAATGCCCGGGCTAATGAGAGGAAAAAAAAAAAACCTAAGTCTGTACAATGTACAAATACAAATTTACACGTCCAACCAGCCCAATAGAAAATAAAATGACAATATTACCTCAATGGAAAGAACGGTACAGAGGAATTTGAACTGCTACCGATTTTAAAAACGACAACGTATGCCTGACTAGCCTAGCTATCGCTTTGAATCTCTGTGAGAATTACCCTTTTTGCGTGCTGACAGTTTGTGGATCCCTCTCCTTTGAAAAACTCTCATTCAAAGCAAATATTCAACGACGATTAACTCAAGTTGCTGCTTCTTTCTCTCATAAGTGGTGTCTGATTTCTGATACGAGGCGTATCAGAGAACTTTCAATACGTAAACGGGCTCTGGGCGTATTCACACACGTGACCCTCATCCCCAGCAACCAATCGTGTGCCATAGCAACGAGCTCTGGCCTCTGGCGGCCATCCGAATACGCATACTTGACTACTATATAGTATGCATTTTGTAGTACGTGACAAATATAGTACGTCCGAAATGCTTAGTACGCATTGTGTAGTACGGAAATGGTTTCCGAATGCGTACTACCGCCACAGTGTACAACCTCAAGGGGGAAGGAATATACGTATAAGTATGAATAGCGTATACTAACGTAATATATCCATAATGACACAACAAACACTTGAAATAATTTAAACAGATTAAACGGAATACTTACGAGCAGTCGTGGTCAATCCAGTCATTCAGTGAGAAATTCTGATTTGTGATTGAGCATCTACTAGACAATTTATCGTATCGAGTTCGTTGGTCGACGTCACCAGGCTGGTTCTCGAGTTTGCGCAGTAGACAAAGGGCCCAACTGGCTTCAACGCCTCCCATCAACGATGTGATCCCTCTGTCCATTTGAACGTTCACGAATGCTAGGCAGCACTCCAGCCTCGTCTCCCCAGAACGCTCTATAGATCGCGACTCACAAGGAAGTGCTCTAGCGAGTCGCAGCTGTATATAACGGTCGCAGCCTCCAGTTCGGAACACGTGACTGTAAAATGTTTTTTATTTAAAGTATTTACACCGTGAAAAATACAGTAATGTGCTATTTTTAATTTGACTGTCCAATGCTGTCACCATTTCAGCTTTTCACCATATATTTCACATGTTAAAACAATTAAAAATAACATTTCTGACAGTTTTTTAATTTAGGGTAATTCAATGTTTATTCTACAACAAAAAGCTTCTTCTTGCTTTACGGTTTATTTCTGTTGCCATTTCACAATTTTTCACTGTAATTTTCACGGACATTTTTTACAGTGTTGTAATAAGTTCTGTGACACACTTGACTAAGGCTGGTATTTCTGCATTGAGGAGAAAAAACAACAGTCACAGATATATGAGAGATAAGACTCCTATCGATATAATTACTGACATAAAAAACAAACAATTCTACTTTGTATGAATACCTTTCAGAGCATCCATCACTTCCTGTTGCATGTCAATGCTGGATCTGGATTGATCCATCAGGACACTCTCCTCTTCTTCACTTTCCCCTTGGCAGAGGTCCTGCATAAATCTAAATGTCAACAATGCTATGTTAGTATGACTCACCTGGAGTGTAGCGTCGTGTTTCTTAAATTTTTTGCCAGCAAAGGCGGATTATTGTGAAGCCGCTTCGCCATGTTCGCATGTTTTGAAACATAGATTGTTTTAAAGCGGGAGGGGGCGCAGGTGAATTTCAGGGCTGTGTCACGCAGATTACCGTCCCTCTGGGAAAATTCCCCCTGGGTTTACATTCCTCTTCCCCACCATAACTGCATTTCAGTCAAATTATGTCATTTTCCTTGATATTCTGTGTTAAAAAGTAGATTCCGTTTTTATTGCTCAATTCCGCGATTCTGTGATCGCGGAAACAATAGGGCCCTAATTCTAGTTTTATTGCTTGCGTTTTGTGAATACTTACAGTTGATCCCGAAGCCTGAGGTGGGTCAAATAAGTCCACATTGGTGTCTGTATCGTCTTCACTTGTCAAGGGGGTGGAGGTTGTTGGATTTCTTCTCAGCAGCAGGGGCGTCAATTGGGTATGGCAAGGTATGGCAGCTGCCACACCTTGGCTCCAGGGGAAAATGTAAATGTTTTTTGGTTTTTTTTAAATAAATTTATGGAATTCTGTGTCAATTTGTATTGATTATTCTATTATTTAATACATATAAATTAACTACAAATGAAAATCAGAACAACACAATCGATTTCTCTAGGTATTATCACACTTGTATACCCCTCCATATCTTGAAATGTGGTATCCCCCCCCCCCCCCCCCCCAACGGCGACTGAGGTTATTGTTTTTAGCGCGATTTATTGTGCTAAGCTAATATCTAAGATAATAAAATGAAAAGGAAGCAGCAGAGCATTTTAGAATCATTTTTCACAAAAAAAAAAGGCAGGTGATGACAACTTTGACTGAATTGATCAACAAGTATGTAGTAGTTTGTCCATAGTTACGTCGTTAGCGGGAGAGTAAGGGCTGGCTCAATTTGTGGCACCGGCAGCTCGTAGTGGCACCTCCGGTGGCAGCCTCAGGTGCCACTGACCTGCCGCAGCAGGTGCCAGGGTCTGAGCCAGCTGCCACTGACCTGTGTGTGTGTGTGTGTGTGTGTGTGTGTGTGCGTGTGCGTGTGCCTCGGCAGTTGCCAGTATCTGAGGTGCTGCTGTTATGGGCATCTGTTACGGGTGGTGAGTTCATTTATGAACAGACCTGTGTTATGTTTTTCAGTTTGTCTGTGGCTTATGTTTTTTTCCATTCTCAGTAGATCTGTTCCTGGCTGTACTGATTGGCTGCATTACCCACAGCTGGGGTAAATCAGCCAATCCACCATTCCATCCAATCAGCTCACAGCCACCCACCATATATATATATATATATGAGTTTGTTTGTTTCAGGGAGACAGGTGGCAGGTCTCAGGACGTTCTGTTTTGTTTGCTGGTTTCCTGAGTGTCTTTGTCTACCAGCCTTTTTGTTAACTTTTGTCTTTTGTCGTCTTTTCAGATTTATCCGGCGCAGGGTTGGAAAGGTAGGGACTTTAGTTAGATACCTGCAGGTATACATCTGTGTCCCACACCACACGTAGATAACCTCCTGTATTAGTCCATCAGTTAGAGCGGCGACACTACTCCATGTATTTTTGTGGGCACTGAGGTGTCTGTAAAGGGGTTTAGTTTAGGAGGGTTAGTTCTGGGGTTGTTTTGATTTTGGAGTTAGTTTTAGTTGTTTTGGGGTTTTTCTTTAGTGATTGCCGCGTAGCTCAGGGGGTTGGGTATGTGTTGTCTCCGCCCTGTGTCCGGTGCATGTTTGTTTTGTTTAATAAATTGAGTTTATCGCATTTGTTGGTACCATCGTCTCCTTCTTGCACTCTCTCACTGTCATATGTTACACCGGGGTCCTCCGACCATCAGAGGGCGTGTAACAGCATCTGTTTTTAGTTTTTATTTTATAAAACAGTCATCAGTGTTGTATTTGGCTGAGGTGGGTTGCTGTGGGCGTGTCTATACCTGCTGAATGTAACCGCTGTGAAACAACCAGGAAACTTTTTATTTCTCTGCAAGGTTGTGTTCACTCAGTCTGTACTTTGTCAGGGTTTGTTTTAGTTGCTGATCAGTCACATTGCTCTAATAATCTCTCTCTCTCTCTCTCTCTCTCTCTCTCTCTCTCTCTCTCTCTCTCTCTCTCTCTCTCTCTCTCTCTCTCTCTCTCTCTCTCTCTCTCTCTCTCTCTCTCTCTCTCTCTCTCTCTCTCTCTCTCTCTCTCTCTCTCTCTCTCTCCGATCCGCCGGAATAGAACAGCACCGTCTCGGTGTTCCGAGTTCCTCAAAATAGGTTCTATATCATGAATTAAATTCTTTGTAAAATCAGATGTTCAGAAGCAGTGAGCACCCCTATATAGTCAGAATTATATGATGGTATTTATTTAATTTGGGCACCCACGTGCAAAAATATAAATCGGCGGCTGGCCTGGGCATGTATTTTGATTGATACTGTCATGTGACTAGTAATCTTGCCATACCTTAGCTTTGGCTGAATTGACGCCACTGCTCAGCAGCGAGGGTTTCAGTTGGGAAAGGGCTGTCTCTTGCAGCCTTTGTCATCTTCGGCTTCTTAAACAAAGGGCAGAAAAAGTAAAATGTTAAACTGCAAAGGCATGAGAGTAAATATCCATCTTTGTAGATGTTTGTAGAATCTATCCCCTACTGTACAGCTTATTAAGGTATTGTCAGACCACATTTCACCAGATATATTTTTTCCAAATTGATCGATCTCGATATTTATCACGAATAACATGAAATATTATATTTTTCTTAAAAAAAAAAAAAATAATTTAAACAACATTTTATCGCAATCCCGAATCAAGATCGTATTATCGCTCAGCCCTAGCACTCGCATACAGTTTGTACCTTTACAATACGCCTAAGTTCAATTTAATTAATTTTATCTTTTCATATCATACAATGTGTCATGTGTTGTAGTAGTTTTTGTACTTACTAAACAGTCAGTATTTCAAAACTAACACAGCTGGAGTGCTACCATCCACTTCTGCAACTGCACTGCTGTCAAACCTAAAGCCACTTATAATGAAAAATATGTCTTATCCTCCCACAATATTCCCTTATTCCCGTAAATACTTACATTTGTTTAAGGAACTTGTGATGGGTCAATCTGTGTTTCATCTTCATCTGAAGTGACACTGGAAGTTGCAGTAATTCTTTTTTTCTGTCCCGAAGAGAAATAATGTATTACATGACAACAACATATGAACTATACCATAGATGCTTTCTGGTGAAGAGATTTTTTTAGAAAAACATTTCAACTAAAAAAACATCATCGTATTACAGTGTCATAAATTCATTAACGATTTTATGTGTTACAATTAAAAACTAGAAAATTCCCTCAAAGGAAATTTTGAAAGTGCACGGATGATACTACCAGAGTGTGAACCTCTATCAGAGTCACAGTCATTTGAGTAATGGTGCTGATCCCAAAAACAGCAGTCAACAAACTGAACGTCATGAAACAGTGAAATGTAAGGAACCCAACATGTCCTGAACATTTGCCTCCAAACCCTATCGAATAGCAATAACATGTAATGAAACAGAATGCCAGAATGTCGCAATGCATTCTGGTAAACACTCCCCCAACACGCTACTATCCACGATTTCCTCAGGCAAGTACAACAAGTTGAACTGATAATACAAGAAAACACAAAAGCATTAACCTAATTTACACAAAATAGAAACAACATTTAATTTGATTTATGTCCGATGACGAGAGAGAGACGGAGAGAGAGAGCGAGCACTTTGGTAGAGAGACATAGAGTAACAATAACAGAGAGCGAGTGCCGGTCTCGATAAAGCCGTTAATCAGAGAAATTAAACGTTATGTCCTGATTGTTTCACAGCAGTTACATTCAGCAGGTAGACACGACCATGAACTGCACCTATCTGAATCACATTATCCAATGAAAAGTATTAGAGCTCTGTGCGTGAGCATAGTCAAGAAACCGCGTCTACCACCGGTTCTCCCAGCAGCAGCAGCGGTGTGGCCATGTGCCGGGCAGCCCTGTGTGTGTGTGGGTGCATTCCGATGTGCTCGTAGTGGACTACGCAGTGGACTGTACAGGGTGTTCAGCCATGCTAAGTGAAATTCCATTCCATAGGGAGCGACGATGTTCAGTTTGGAGGGAACTGCACAGTGTGTAGGGAGCTAGGGAACATAGCTACATCACTTTGCCGGAAGTTTACGGTGACACCCGGAATTCATTAGATGGTCCCAGATGGCCGTATTCGCAGACAAACGTCATTTTTTTGACTTTTTTATGCTTGAATTTTGTGAAAGTTAGCGAGAAATAGACACTGTATAATGTAAAAAAGCCATTATTGTAATCCCAAAACACGTCTGAAGTGCTTTTTTAACCTATTATCTAACGGTAACTAGCCGGAAGTTGTTCGTTGTCAACCAGCTGGCTGGTGTCAGCTGGCTGCTGTCAACTGGGCCAGGGGTGTTTGGCTCGAGCAGCAGCCGCTACGATGGAGGGGAAGGAGTTCATTTACATCTGTAAGTTCTTTTTACATTACTGTTTAATATTTAATCCAAAATTAGATCCAGTATTGTCTGAACAAAGGGCAAGTTTGCCTCGCTGTTCTGTTTAGTTATGTTAGTGATAAAAACTAGTTAGCAGTAATGATAACGTTAACGTTAACTGAGGTGAACGAAACGTTCATGTCCCCCCCAAAAAAACTTTCTCTGAAAAAATATGTGAATCTTACAATATATTACAATGAATACATATTAAAACAAATGTAATTGTGGCATGCTTAGCATATACTATTCAGCAAACGGTTTATCTCGTTCAATATCAAAGTTAACATTAACGTTATGGCAACTTATCGTAACACACTAGGCGACAGTTAACTTGTTAATGTTATAGGCTAACGTTAACTTTTAATTCCATCATTTCAGGGTCATCCAAGGAGACCTTCAAATTCATACAATTAAGAGGACTACGGGAAACCCTGTTTACCGGAAAAAGAAATGCAGCGAAAAGTGGATGGATGCAAGTTATTAAAATGTGGTAGGCCTAATGTCGTTGAGAATGTTGAGACGCCTACATAATTTGTCTCAAACAACCCTTCATTACATGTAGTAGAGAGCAGTAACATTTTGATTTATTTTGTAGACATCTCTTAAAAGAAATGGGGCTGGATGCCATGGTGACCGGCTTACAGGCCTCCCGCAAATGGGAGAATCTGAAAAAAAAGTACAAGGTGAGATATTCTGAATCTTATATCAACACAGCAATATATTACAATTAATACATATTACATTTAGGCAATACATAAGATAATAATATCTTATTTCTCTGTTTGAAAACATGTTGTTAGTAGATTCAATGTCTAAAGTGTGCCCTGTCTTGTAGGAATTGAAGTATCCCCCCACGGGATCTGGTACGGCTGAGGGGACCCCAAAAACTTGGCCATTTTATTTCGCGATGGATGAGGCTATTGGACAGAAGGCCTCTATAACACCCCCTGTCTTGGTGGCCTCTCTTGAATTTGAGGAGAGGCCCAACACCTCTGACCCTTCCACTACCCCATCCACCCCATCCACCCCTAGTCCTTCCACTACCCCATCCACCCCTAGTCCTTCCACTACCCCATCCACCCCTAGTCCTTTCCACTACTCCATCCACCCCTAGTCCTTCCACTACCCCATCCACCCCTAGTCCTTTCCACTACTCCATCCACCCCTAGTCCTTCCACTACCCCATCCACCCCTAGTCCTTCCACTACTCCATCCACCCCTAGTCCTTCCACTACCCCATCCACCCCTAGTCCTTCCACTACCCCATCCACCCCTAGTCCTTTCCACTACTCCATCCACCCCTAGTCCTTCCACTACCCCATCCACCCCAAGTCCTTCCACTACCCCATCCACCCCAAGTCCTTCCACTACCCCATCCACCCCTAGTCCTTCCACTACTCCATCCACCCCTAGTCCTTCCACAACCCCATCCACCCCTAGTCCTTCCACTACTCCATCCACCCCAAGTCCTTCCACTACCCCATCCACCCCTAGTCATTCCACTACTCCATCCACCCCTAGTCCTTCCACTACCCCATCCACCTCTACTGAAGCATCAACCTCTTCTGCTCCTGCCCTACCACCTCTCCATCCACCTCCACCAGCAGCAGCAGAGAGGAAACCTCCTCCCCCACCACCTCAGTTGTAATTCCCCCGAGTAACAAACTAAAAAGAAAGCAGCCTGCCACCGAAATTTTGGATTTCCTGCGACAGGAGGCCGAAAAAGACCCTGAAAGGGACAGAAAGGCAGAGGAGTTCAACGAGAGATTTCTGGGGCTCTTCTCTGCATTTTTGAACAAATAACTTATTATTTATTTTTGACCTATTTATTGTTGTTCATATTGTTCTTATTGTTCACCTATTTATTTAAATCAAAACATGGCATTATATCTAACATTTAAACTGTGTGGACATTTGTCTTTTTGCATTTTATGACAATTTAAGACAAGGCAAAAGTTTTAGACTAAATAGTAATTTTATTATCATAGATATTTAGAATAAATAGAATATTATTATAAAACACTAACAAAGAGAAAACAGAACGTAAAAGTAATTGTGGTCAGTAATCATGATCTTGTAGGGCATCAGGAGCAAAAATTAATGCTGCCAGTTCGTCCCTCCTAGCAGATGCCCCTCCCTCCACCATGTTTCTCCGCTGTTCTTGAGGTTCCCTCAGCTCCTCTCCAACATCTCCAACACCCAGGCAGATATTGTGCAATAGCGCACAAGCAGTGACAACACTTGGAACAATGATGTTATCCAGTGGCAGTGTTTGCATAAATATGGCCCTCCATATACATTTCATTTGACCAAATGCCCTTTCTACCACATTCCTAGCCTGGGCGTGACGAATATTAAATTGTCTCTGCACAGGTTCCCGAACAGGCTCTCTGTATGGTGTGATGATGGCTATTGGATTTTCGATGCAGGGATAGCCTCCATCACCCAACAAGAAAAAGTCATTTGGGGGGAAAACAGCATGGCGGAAAATAGGGCTACACCGCAGGATCCTTGCGTCATGTGCTGACCCAGGGTAGCCACAGAACACATCTATGAATGGTCCAGTGTCGTCGCAAATAGCCTGTAGCACCACTGAACAAAATGATTTGTGATTAAAGTAGCATGTTGCATCTACTTTTGGTGCTTTGATTCTAATATGGCAGCCATCTATTGCTCCTAAGGCCCTTGCAAAAGCAGGATGGTGAGCAAGCCTAGCAAAACCATCACCCACAGCTCTTCTCTCCTCATTGGTCGCAGGAAGCTTTATTAAGCTATTAATCTTTTTCTCTAGGAGCACTTTCAAAATTTCTCTGGTAGACCGAAATACGGTTGTCTTCGGCATATCGAAGGCTCTACAGACTAGTCTGTAGGATGTGCCACTGGCGAGCCAAAATAAAAAAACCAAGACCTTAATAGTCTGCCCCCAACCATGATTTCTGTCTTCATGCAGTAACACTAGTAGGGCATTGAGGGCTGGACGGGTCAGACGGTAATCAGTTTTGGTGTCTTCATTTTCATTAAAAAAAATACTGAGAGCAGGGACTGTGGTGTTCAATCTGGTGTACAGTCTGGGTCTGGAAGTATCCTATGAAATAAGAAAATAATATATCAATACACACCGATATATTTACATGTATTTAATTCAGATTTATTTAAGATACTTATCTGTTTATTTTTAGTGGAATATGATATAGTGATATAGTGGAATATGACTGTTTAACTGGATTAGTCGACTAGTGTGCGACATGAACGTGACGCCTAGAATATATCATTTTTCACCAGGCCTGACAACTTTGCCAAAAAAAATTGACTTTTCGTATATGTTCAGGAAGTGCAAATCAACCTCAAAGATCCCTGAAATAATAATAATAGGAATAATAATAATAATAATAACAAATAAATGGATCAAAAACAAAAGGGACCTCGTCCTGTTTCACAGGCTCGGTCCCTAAAAATAATGTCAAGATTAAACCAATAGATTGACCCAACAAAACAATGTGAACTGAAGTGCGTTCAAATTCGCAAACATAGGCGAAGTTTTTGGTGAACGTTTTGAAAGTTTGATGCAGTTCTACGCCAACATACCTGTGGATCTTTGCGAAGTGTTACCCTTACAATGGAATATGTACACCAAATTGTTCACATTTAACTGTCCAAAGAAAACATGTTCGGCACTGTGCGCCAAACTTGGACGCACCTCTGTTCATGTGACCCCACATTTGAGGATTTAACGTTAAAGAACTCACTTCTGCCAGTACTGCTGTCAATACACAAAAACTACAAAAAGATGGAGTCTTTGACCGACAACAGTACCTCAGACTCTACCCACAGGAGACCACCCCATGCTTATATGGACTCCCTAAGATTCACAAAGAAGGGGTCCCACTCAGACCCATTGTAAGCAGCATCAATTCAGTGACCTACAACATCGCTAAGTATGTAGCCAGCATCTTAGCTACTCTGGTTGGTAACACACCACATCACATCCAAAACTCGCAGGAGTTTGTGGACAAAATCCGGGGTCTAAGACTAGATCCAAATGAAACCATGGTGTCATACGATGTAATATCCTTATTCACCTGCATTCCAACCATGGAGGCAGTGGAAACTGTGAGTCATCGTTTAAAACAGGATCCAACCTTACAGGTTAGAACAAACCTAAACCGAGACTAGATCTGTCAGTTATTGGAGCTGTGCCTTAACACCACATACTTCCAGTTCAACAATACTTTCTACAGACAGAAGCATGGTTGTGCCATGGGCTCTCCAGTATCGCCCATTGTGGTGAATTTATACATGGAAATGTTTGAACAAAAGGCTTTAAAATCTTACAAAGGAACATCACCGAGCCATTGGTTCTGGTATGTGGATGACACATGGGTTAAAATCAGAACCCAGGAACTTCAGGCATTTACTGAACACATTAATTCAGTGGATGTAAACATCAAGTTCACTAGAGAAGATGCCAAAGATAACCACTTACCATTTTTGGACTGTGATGTACACTTTGGTGATGACAGGAGCCTCCACATTGGGGTATACATGAAACCCACTCACACAGATCAGTAATAATAATAATAATAATACATTTAATTTAGAGGCGCCTTTCAGGTCACCCAAGGTCACCTTACAAAGTATAAAATCATAAACATCACAGACAAAAAATCATAAACATCATTAAAAAGAGAACAAGACAACATGGTAAAAACAAGACAACATGGTAAAAACAGGACAATGTGATAAAAGCAAGTGAAAGGGACCAGTTACAGTGTGTATGCCAGTTTGAACAGGTGTGTTTTGAGTTGTGACTTGAAGATTGTGATGTGTCAGACTGTTTTATGTGTGAGGGGAGGGAGTTCCAGAGCCTGGATGCTGAGCAACTGAAGGATCGGGCACCCATGGTACTGAGGCGCGATGTGGGGATGATTAATAGTCCAGCAGAGGATGAGCGGAGGGAGCGGGAAGGAGTGTATTCGTGAAGGAGGTCACAGAGGTAAGAGGGGGTTAGGTTGTGGAGAGCTTTGTAGGTGAGAAGGAGGTTCTTGTAGTGGATCCGGTATTGTACCGGGAGCCAGTGAAGTTGAATGAGGACAGGGGTGATGTGGTCAGATGATTTAGAGCGGGTGATGATCCGGGCGGCCGAGTTCTGAATGATTTGCAGTCTGTTGATGAGTTTGGTAGGGAGGCCAGTGAGGAGGGCATTGCAGTAGTCGATGCGTGATGTGACAAATGAGTGAACCAGGATTTCGGTGCTGGATTGGGTCAGTGATGGACGGAGTCTGGAGATGTTGCGGAGGTGGAAGAATGCAGTCCGGATGATGTTTTGAATGTTGTGTTGTCCAGAATGACGCCGAAGCTCTTGACTTGGGAGGAGAAGGGTACAGGGAATCCGTCGACGATGATGGGTGGAGCTGGGATGTGTTGTGATTTTGTGAGGGTGGATTTGGAGCCGATGAGTAGGGCCTCGGTTTTATTGCTGTTGAGTTTGAGGAAATTCCTGCTCATCCAGCTCCGGATGTTGTCAAGGCAGGTGGTGAGTCAGGTGGGAGGGATGGCGGCGGTGGGTTTGGAGGAGATGTAGACCTGAGTGTCATCAGCGTAGCAATGAAAATGGACCCCATGGTGACGGAGGATTGTGCCCAGGGGGAGGAGGTAAATGGTGAAGAGCAGGGGACCCAAGACTGACCCCTGGGGGACTCAGTGAGACACCCAGAGACCGAGACCTGTGGTTCCTTAGTTGCACAAATTGTTGACGGTCGGTGAGGTATGATGTGAACCAGGAGAGTGCAGCACCAGTGATCCCAATGCCAGCCAGGCGGTCCAGGAGCAGAGGGTGGGAGATGGTGTCAAATGCTGCGCTGAGGTCAAGGAGAATGAGAATGGTGATTCGTCCAGAGTCAGCTGCACGGAGGAGGTCGTTGGTGATTTTGACCAGGGCTGTTTCGGTGCTGTATTTAGGACGGAAGCCGGATTGGAAGGGTTCGTGGAGATTGTTTGTGTCGAGGTGGGACTGTAGTTGTGCGGCGACCACCTTTTCAAGTGGTTGAGGTCAGCTGGGTCAGCGCCAGGTTTTTTCAGGATGGGTGTGATGGCAGCCAGTTTGAGAGTGGGGGGTACAGTGCCAGTAGTGAGGGAGGAGTTAATTATGTTGGTGATCAAGGGGGAAATGGACGGCAGACACGCTTTGACAAGGGAGGTGGGAAGAGGATCGAGCTGGCAGGTGGTGGTTTTGGCTTAATGGATGAGTTCCACGATGGTGTGTTCTGATACTGGGGTGAAGTCAGAGAGGGGGCTGATGTGAGGTTGACCATTGGTGATCATCCAGGGTGGGTCGTTTGAGGGGGTGAGAGATGAGACCAGTTGTTGGTGGATGGTTTTGATTTTAGAGTTGAAGAAGTCCAAGAAGGCAGTGCACTGGTCAGTGGAAATGTCTGGAGGGAGGGTTTTAGGAGGCTGAAGTAAGTGGCTGACTGTTGAGAATAGGGCTCTATTGTTACCTGTACCAGAGTTGATAATGTTGGAGTAATATGAAGATTTGGCAGTGGTGAGGGCGTTCTTGTAGTGATGGAGGTGGTCCAAGTACATTTGCCTATGTACAGTGAGTCCAGTCTTTTTGTATAGTCGCTCTAGTCGACGGCCAGTGGCTTTGAGCTGGCGGAGCTCATGGGTGAACCAGGGAGCAGTGTGAGTAAAAGTGACTGAGCGGGTTTTCAAGGGAGCCAGGGTGGTGAGGGAAGAGGAGAGGCAGTTATTGTAGTGAGTCATCAGGTCAGTAAGGGAGGATGCTGGGGGAGGGCTGGGGTAGGAGCTGATCAGGGTGGAGAGATCAGTGGTGATTATATGTTTGATGTTTCTGAAGGAGATGGTCCGTTGTTCCTTGGTTTTGTGTAGTTGGGTGTGAATGTCAAAGAGTACAGCTTTGTGGTCAGAAATGGGGAAATCGGTGATATCAAGGTTAGTGGGAGTGATGTCAGAACAGCAGATTAAATCCAGTATGTGACCTTTGTTATGGGTTGGGAGGTTGACATGTTGTGTGATACCAAGACAGTCCAGGAGTGAAGTGAAGTCATTAGCAAGGATATTGGATGGGTTGTCGATGTGAATGTTAAAATCACCGAGGAGGATAACAGTGGGGGACAGTGCACATACAGATGTTAGTAGTGATGAGAATTCATTGAGAAAAACAGCAGAGGGTTTTGGTGGTCTGTAGATGGTGACAATGATAATGGGTTTAGGGCCTGTGAGTTTTACCGCTAGACATTCAAAGGAGGAGTGATGGGGGAATGTAACAGCAGTGACTTTGATGTGATCCCGGTGCAGGAGAGCGAGGCCACCCCCCCTCCCAGTAGCACGGGGTTTACTGATAAAAGAAAAGCCCAGTGGGACAGCCTCGTTAAGATGAGAGAAGTCGTTTGGTTGTTGCCAGGTCTCAGTAAGGCAGAGAATGTCTAGGTTGCGGTTAATAATTAGGTCAGCGATTAACAGAGCCTTATTACTAAGGGATCTGGTGTTCAATAGACAGAATTTCAGACATGTGAGTGGAGTATAAAGGGTTGCTTTGAGCAGGGGGGACAGAACATTGTGATTGACAGGATTGACTGGACGGGCAGAGCGAGGAGGGGGGCGGGGCCCAATGGACCAGAAGGAGCGGATGTTTGTGTTGGTGTTTAGAGTGTATTGAAAGTTGCGACCAGAGCCTCGGTGGACGTACCTTGGTCGTTTGAGAATGTTGTGGTGGGATGCAAGCTGAGGTGGGGGGGTCTTTGAGAAGGTCCGGAGACGTAACAGCTGCTTTACCGAGTAACGAAGTGGCAGAGATGTAGAGTCAAACATAACGTAATCCAAAGGAGCTGGTTAAAAATCCTCGATGTGCGATCAGCAGCGACGTAGTCCAGCGGTAGATGATCCAGGTGAATATGGTGAAGCCACAGAGTCAGCACAGCGGAGGCAGCTGGAATGGAGCATGCCAGTTGTAGCTTCGCTGGAGATTGGGAAGCCAGTTGGACGGCGTCGGGGCAGCAGGCTAGCCGGCTGGCAGGTAAACACTGTCAGTTAGCGGTGTAGCAGGGAGGCGGCGTCCTCCGCGTTGACAGCAGTCCGCGGGCGCAGGTAGGCGTCTGGGAGAGCAGGCAGGGTGGCAATGGACCGGTCCGAACGAGTGTGCTTCGTCAACAGGTGAGCCCTATACCGGGGAAGCTAGCTTCAGGCTAACAAGTGGTGAGGCAGTGGTAGTAGACAGGCAGAGACTAAACTGCTGTTTCGGAGTTGCAACGTGTTGGATTGGGCAAGCCGAATCTAGCAGGTGGGTTTGAGGTCCAACATTCATAAAAAGACAAGCTTGCTGAATCGATATAATCGATATAAAACGCAAAATAGCGAAAACAGCGAGCGAGGCGCGGCAGCAGCTTGCCCTCGACGCATGCCTCGACGCAGTACCTTCTCTTTGACTCCCATCACCCTCTGGAGCACAAATTGGGGGTTATCAGAACCTTGCAACACAGGGCTGATAATATACCAACCACCACTCAAGCCTAAGTGAAAGAGCACAAACATCTAAAGGGTGCTTTAAGAACTTGTGGCTATCCGGGTTGGACCCTCAACAAGACAACATGCAGAAAGAGTAAAAACTCGGAGGGTGATGAGAAAAAGAACCAACGCAGAAACATAGTGATACCCTATGTGTCCGGAGTATCTGAAAAAATCAGGAGAATTTTAACAAACACCAAATCCCTCTCCATTTCAAACCCAGCAATACCCTCAGGCAGAAACTGGTACACCCCAAAGACAGACTACCACACTCACAAAAGAGTAACTTGGTATATGCAGTCCAATGCAGTGAGGAATGTAAGGACTCTTACATTGGTGAAACTAAACAACCTCTAAACAAGCGCATGGCCCAACACAGAAGGGAAAACTCCTCAGGTCCAGTATCAGCTGTCTATTTACACCTAAAGGAAACGGCTCACTCCTTTGAGGACAACAATGTCAAAATCCTGGACAGAGAGGACAGATGGTTTGAAAGAGGGGTAAAAGAAGCCATCTATGTCAAAGTGGAAAAGCCATCTCTCAACAGGGGAGGGGGTCTGAGATCTACAATGCTGCACTTTCAGCCATTCCCAGGAGGGTGAACAACAAAGGCTGCCCAAAACAAACCTCAAGTGGCTCTAACGAACACAACGACTTTCGTTCACTGGTAATTGCACATCATACCTAACAACGGTCGTTCTCCAGTGGCCCCACCCACCCCTAATGACCATCATCCACCAAGATGACTCACAGGCCCCAAACAATGGTCAGGTGAAGCTACACTAATGATCTATTGTTTTAGGAGATTGGTAGGTGGGCACTTCCACTGAGGTTAAATCCTAGGTCTAACTCCACTGTTTGTCAGACTAGTGCGGACTAGTCAGACTGATGCGTTATGAACTGATGAAGCCGCTTGGATAAGAGGCGAAACATCTTCACAGACAAATCTAAGTCCAGTTGCGTTCGATTTAATTGTTGGCCGAATTTCAGATTAAACACCACACAGTCTTGACTTAATGATATAACATTAAAAAGTAAAAAACTTTCATCCCTGCCGCTGTCAGACTGTACAACACCTGCACCACCTGATCATGTTCTGTTCCTGTTTTTCAACCACTCACCATGGCTCTATGTTTATCTTTATCAGATTTTTTATTTTATTTTATTAATTAATTAATTTATTTATTTATTTTTATCTGTACTTATATTTCCATTCCAATCACTTACAATGTACATTATTTATATTATTGTCACTTTGCCCTTGCAATATTATTTATCATGTTCACTTTAACATACAATATCCTCAAGTACTATGTTTTGTTTATTGTGTAGGTTTTAAGATACTCTGTCTGATTGTTGTAGTGTTTGCCCCTTTCTACTTGAATTTCTGTAGTGTGAACTACACTTTTCTGCTGCTGTGACAAGGAAATTTCCCCGCTGTGGGATGAATAAAGTATAATCTAATCTAATCATAAAATGTACATTTTCAAAGATTCAAAGATTCAAAGCTTTTTTATTGTCATGTGTGCAGTAAAGAAACACGTTTCCCTGAACAATGAAATGCTTACTTTGCTGCCCACACTGGATGCTGAAATAGTATATATAGATAATGTAAAAAAATCTAAATAGAATATAACTGTACAAATAAAAAAATATAAAATAAGAAAATAAAATAGAATAAAATAGAAATATAAAATTTAGACGATGTGAATGAAATGAAATTGTGAAATGAAATTGTAAATGTGCATTGTGCATCAGCAGCTGTAAACATTAGACATTATTGTGCAAATTAAACATTATTGTGCAACATGGTAAAGTGTCCAGTGAGGATGTCCATGGGGGGGTGGGGGGAGGGGGGGCCGCTCTGTCCTTAAGGGGGTTCAGCTGTTCAACAGTCTGACGGCCGTGGGGAAGAAGGAGTTCTTAAACCTGGTGGTTCTGCATCTCACACTCCTGAACCTCCGGCCAGAGGGCAGGAGTGTGAAGAGTCCGTGCTGGGGGTGAGTGGGGTCTTTGATGATGGAGGCAGCTCTCCTGTGGACTGTGGTGTCCTGGTGATCTTAGACGCAGTCTTTACCACTCTCTGCAGGCGTTTGCGGTCCCACACAGTTGAGCTGCCGTACCACACGGTGATGCAGGTGGTCAAGACAGACTCAATGATGCAGCTGTAGAAGTTGCTGAGGATCTTGGGCGCCATCCCAAATTTCCTCAGCCTCCTCAGGAAGTACAGCCGCTGCTGAGCCTTCTTCACCACCTGTGTGGTATTGAATGTCCAGGTGAGGTCATCACTGATGTGGACCCCTAGGTATTTGAAGTTGCTCACCCTCTCAACCTCAAGACCTCAGATGAACAGTGGCTGATGAGGCCTCCTCTCCTTCCTCATGTCCACAATCATCTCTTTGGTCTTGTCAGTGTTGAGGGTGAGGTTATTGTTTCCACACCACGTCACCAGACTGTCCACCTCCCTCCTGTAGTCCGCCTCGTCTCCGCCAGTGATGCGTCCAATCACGGCGGTGTCGTCGGCGAACTTAATGATGGTGTTGTCAGGGTGGGAAGCGACGCAGTCGTGGGTGAACAGGGTGTAGAGGATGGGGCTGAGGACACAGCCCTGCGGGGTCCCGATGTTGGTGGTTATAGTGGCTGAAGTCCTTTTCCCAATCCTGACAGACTGTGGTCTGCCAGGCAGGAAGTTCAGGAGCCAGTCGCAGAGGGAGGGGTGGAGTCCTAGAGCAGACATTTTTTGGGTGAGTTTGTGGGGGACGACAGTGTTGAAGGCGGAGCTGTAGTCGATAAAGAGCATCCTGATGTAGGAGTCAGGGAGACGGAGAAAGGGAGACGTGGAGGGCGGCAGCGATGGCGTCGGAGGTGGACCGGTTGTGCTTGTAGGCGTACTGCAGGGGGTCGATGGTGTCCGAGATGCTGTTGTGAATGTGGGCCAGTATCACTCTCTCGAAGCACTTCATGATGATTGGAGTGAGTGCTACTGGCCGGAAGTCATTCAGGCAGGATGGGGGGTTCTTCTTGGGGACGGGGACGACGGTCGTGGTCTTGTAGCATCTTGGGACGATGCATTGACTGAGGGAGAGGTTGAAGATGGAGGTGAGGACATCAGCCAGCTCGTTAGCACAAGCTCTGAGGGCGCGTCCTGGTATGTTGTCCGGCCCAGCTGCTTTCCGGGGGCGGACGCTCCTCAGGGCTTTGTGTACCTGGGCTGATGTGACGACTGGCGGGGGGGAGGGGGGAGGAGTGGCCGGGGTGTGTGTGTATTCCACAGAGTTGGTGGGGGTGGGGCTC
This sequence comes from Urophycis tenuis, assembly GCA_036785325.1. Lineage (NCBI taxonomy): Eukaryota > Metazoa > Chordata > Actinopteri > Gadiformes > Phycidae > Urophycis > Urophycis tenuis. The sequence continues at coordinate 21,095,859 of JAXIVH010000001.1, forward strand.
TCGAAGCGGGTGTAGAAGGCGTTGAGGTTGTCTGGCAGGCTGTCTGAAGGGCTGATGGTGGAGGTTTTAGAGCTGGTCCTGAAGTCTGTGATGTGGTCCAGACATTGCCACATTCTCCTGGGGTCAGCATTAGAGTAGAAGTCCTCCGTCTTCTCTCTGTGCTGTCTTTTGGCCGCTCTTATGGCCTTCTTCAGTCTGTACTGCACAGCTCTGTACTCCACTTCGTTGCCAGACCTAAATGCAACAGAGCGAGCACATAACAAATGCAGCACCTCTCTGTTTACCCAGAGCTTCTGGTTGGGGAACCTCCTCACTTGTGTTGTGGGTATAATGTTCTCAACACAAGTGCTAATATACCCAGTCACATATTATTTTTCATGACAAAGGACGACATATGAGACATTGTCTCGGTGAACCTTGACTAAGGACAGGGGAGGACGTTGTTAGGTCATAATAGCGATTTCAACAAAAGCACAAATTGTTATGATTTCATGGTCTCTGGGATTCAGCAACCTAATAAGAGTCATGAAACACGCGCGCACGCACGCACGCACACACTATCTATTTAAAGTGATGGTTCGGAGTAAAATTCACACTCCATCGAAATGTATTGACAACTGGAATAATTGAATACTTGAAATTAGATGGAGTGTTGAATTCACTAACTTTTTCCTTACACTTGTGAGTTTTGAAGAGGACTTTTACGAACTTATCCGGAAAGACGGAAGAGACGTCGACGCAGCGGTAGCCTTAGCAACAGCTAGTTGAAGCTATTAGAAAAGTGCTCTTTTAAATAAACTCCTGGTGTACTTCCAAACTTTAAAATGCCTCGTTTTGTGAGTACAGACCATATATGTACTACTACATATGATGTAGCTGCATGCTGCCTGTTACGCTGCTCCAGACTTGCGTTCGCCTTTTTTTTAACTTTTAACTTTCTTTTATTTTTATTTTTACTTATTATTTTCTCTGAAGTACTGGGAAGCCCTACACTCTCAAGCAATGCTGTTTGAGGGAGTTTTGTGGTGCTTCTTGTGTACTATTTTCATTCTCAATGCCGCCTACACCGGGACACGCTGCCTTGTTTACTCCGGAGAACAGCTGATCGCACTAATGCCGGCCGGCATGGTGGCCAGACCAGCGGATTTACCACCCGATCTCTGGAGGAACACTCACCGGGGATGCATGTTGTGTCCAGGAAAACACGGACAAAGGGGTACACGCTTACTGTGTTTATTAAGCCAAACAGGTCAACCACATTGATACGCAGGCTCAGTTCACTGGAGTCACTGCCTTACGGCCGTGACGTCACACCGTCGCCTAGCGACCAAGAACCACACACTACATTCACCCCCCCCTTGTTAGAGTGCAAAACTACTAAACAAGTTAGTACAACATAACATCACTGCGACTTGAACATAGTCAATTTGACTGGGAAAATCAACCAGTTATGGCAACGTGACATTACAAACATGAACTTAACTAACCCAACTAGATAAACCGGGTAGACTACCGGTTTACCCACATAGCCTTGTGGATTATTGTGCCACGTGACAGGCTATGCTAGAACAGGTGCTGAAACTAAAACATAGTCTTTGAGGTAAGAGGGCCTCTGGCGAGCCCGGGCAGGACGGGGCCCAGGTTCCAGAGCATTATCTGGTGCATCGACTTCCGGCGACTGGCCCACTGGATTGTCCGGCTGCAGAGAAGGGAGGCCCCAGTCCCAGTCTGTGTGCCGTGGATCAGTTGCCGCCGCCCGGTCCTGGGCGTGAGGAGGCGTGACCCGTCGAAGGCGGCTAGCGTGCCAACGGGTGCCGTCAGCCAGACGGAAGCTAGCCGGTCCCAACTGTGCGGTGATCTGCTGTGGTGAAGACCAGAAGGAGAGGAGCTTGTGGGACCGATTGGGTCGACGGATGCGGACCCAGTCTGACACTGCAAGTGTGGGCTGTCTCACCCTACGCACCCTGTCGTAGCGCTGCTTCATGTGTTGCTGTTTCCCTGCTACCCTGTCGCTGGGAGAACTGGGAGAGGGCTTCTTTGCCGGAGTGTCTTCCCTGGGAGGACGTAGTCGATCTAGGGGAAGCTGGAGTTCACGCCCCAGCATCAGGAAGGCTGGGGAGGCATTGGTTGTGGCGTGTGGTGTCGCCCTGTAGTGTAGCAAGGTGTTCTGTAAGGCCGTTGTGAATGTGAGGCCATCAGCCAGGTGTGCTCTTAGACCGTTCTTGAGGGTCTGGTTGAACCTTTCTACCCCCCCATTGGCCTGCGGGTGGTACAGGGCGGTTCTGATGTGTTTAATTCCTCTCTCCTCTGTGAAGGACGCGAAGTCAGCCGAGATGAACTGGGGGCCGTTATCGGTGGTGATGGTGTTAGGCACACCCCAGCGGGCAAACAAGGAGGCGAGGAATTCGGTGACTGCCTTGGCGGTTACAGACCCCACAGGCAGGACTTCAGGCCATTTGGAATGAAGATCATAGGCCACCAGGAGGAAGCGCTGGTGGTGAGGAGTGCCGTGAAGCTCCCCACAGATGTCCACCTGGATGTGGGACCATGGTGACGCAGGCCAGGGTAGGGGCTGTAGAGGTGGAGGTGGCGGCAGGCCAGTCTTGCCACTGGTGAGGCAAGCTGTACAGTCCTTCACCATTGTCTCAATGTCCCTGTCGATGCCTGGCCACCAGACCAGACCCCTACAGCGCTGCTTAACCCGCACTATGCCCAGGTGACCCTCGTGGACCATGGTTAAGATGCGGGGTCTCAGGGCAACGGGAATCACGCTACACAGCCCCCTTGCGATGCAGTCGCCATTCCAGCAGGAGAGGTCGCCTTTGACGCGATGGAAAGGCGCTAGATCCTCCGGCACCTTAGCAGGCCAGCCCTCCTGAATGAAAGTGCGGAGCTGACTAAACACAGGGTCCTGTGCGGAAGCTGCCTGGAGCTCCTGCAGGGAGACCGCTGATTGGAGGGGCCCGTGCAATGCCAGAATCAGTTCCGGTTCTGGGCAATCATGGGTGGTGTCTGGTGTAGCGGTGGGCGTAGCGGAGGTGGGCGTGGCCCTGGAGAGCAGGTCGGCCACAACGTTGTCCCTGCCAGGCGTAAACATGGTGGTGAAATTGTATGCCTGCAACCTCTCTGACCACCGGTACAGGCGCAGTGGTTTGTGTTCCGATCCAGTTGTCGTCAGGAGGGCGGTTAGTGCCTGGTGGTCGGTCCGGAGTGTGAAATGGCGCCCATAGAGGTAAATATGCCACCTCTCGCACGCCCAGACACATGCCAGTGCCTCTCTCTCCCCCACCGAGTATTTCTGCTCGGTCGGGGTGAGGGACCTCGAAGCAAACGCCACGGGACGTTCAATCCCCCCATGGAGCTGGGACAGGACAGCACCCACCGCGGTGTTGGACGCGTCACAGGTCACTATCGTGGGGCTCTGCAGATCGAAGTGGGCGAGCACAGGAGGAGAGGTGAGCTGGGCTTTCAGCTGACGGACTGCGGCGGAGCAGGCAGGAGACCAGGACCACAACGCATCCTGTTTGAGGAGGGCGCGCAGCGGTGCGGTGGTTTCGGAGTAGTGGGGGAGGAAACGCAGGTAGAACGCCGTCATTCCCAGGAACGAGGACAGCTGCGCCGGGCAGGTGGGCTCAGGCAGGCGCAGGATGGCGTCGGTGTTGGAGTGTAATGGGCTAAGGCCATCAGCGGTCAGACGGAAACCCACAAACTCGATGGTGGACGCCGAAAAGGTGCATTTCTCAGTGTTTAACGTGAGGTTATAGCGGGAGAGAACGTCAAGCACCTTGGAGAGGCGGTCGTCGTGTAAAGCTGACGTCGCACCATGAACCACAATATCTTCCAAGTACACGACCACGCCTGGAATGCCAGCGAAGATAGTGGCCATGATCTTTTGGAAACAACTGGGGGCGGAGCTAAGTCCAAAAGGCATGCGCGTATACCTGAAGACCCCCATGTGCGTCACAAAAGCGGTGAGGTTGCGGCTCTCCGGGTGCAGGGGAACCTGCAGGTAGCCCTGGCGGAGGTCGAGTTTGGAGAAGACCGCCGAGCCGTGAAACTTGGCGGAGAGCTCCTCTGTTGTGGGCAGGGGATACTTGTCAGGGATCACCGCCTTGTTCACCCGTCTGAGATCAATGCAGGGGCGTAGGCCGCCCGTCTTCTTCTGTGCCACCACCAGGTTGGAGATCCACGGCGATGCGTCCACCCGCTCAATGATGCCTGCATCCAGGAGTTTCTGCAGCTCGGCCGTGACATCATCACGCAAGGCGAGGGGCAGGCGGCGGAGAGGCTGGATGACCGGGACCACAGAAGGATCTAGGAGCGGCTGGTGGTTGAAAGCGGTAAGGCAGCCCAGCCCGGCGAACAAGGAAGGCCAGCGGTGCAGCCAGGGCGCGGCCACCATCAGTATGGTGGCGCCCATGTTGTCCGCGATGGAGAAGCCCAGGGCACAAAACAGGTCGAATCCCAGGAGGTTGGTGCCCTGGCGAGACACCTGAAAGGTGAATGCTGGGAGAGTTCTGGAGCCGTAGCGCACCGCAAAGGTGGCAGTGCCAGCCATGCCAATCTTAGTATGCCCATAGCCGTATAGGTCCTCTGCACCTGCAATTGTCAGTCGGGGAAAGAGCCGACGGACCGTAGATTCATTTAGGATGGACCTGGAGGCTGCAGTGTCCAGCAGCAGTGACAGGCACACCCCATCCAGCTCCACTGTGCACCACTTAAATGGCTTGGTACTGGAACCCACAGAGTGAATAGTAGTGGGGCTGGAAGCAGTGGATGAATGAGACCTAGGGCTGGCAGGGGTGGGCGCGGAGCGGCACACTCTAGAGAAATGGTTTAGCCTACCACACAGTTGGCACCTCTGTCCCATGGCCGGACAGGCAGGCGCGCGTGTAGGATGTGAAGAAGAGCCACAATTTCCACAGTGCTGACGCGCCGTGGCGCCCCGGCGTCCCGCGACGTTAACGTCGAACTCGTAGGAGTGAGAGGTGGGCTCGGAGAACGGAGCGGTAAGAGCCACCGTCTGAGCCAATGGGGCGGGGTGGGCGGGGCACGGGTCCGGAGCCGCTAGCCGGGATGTTAACAGAGTGGCTGACTCAAGCTGGAAGGCTATGTCCACCGCCTTGGATAATGTCATATCATCCGGTGCCATAAACAGTTTCTCCCGCAGCTTAGGGTCAGTCGTATGCTCCGCTAGCTGATCCCGAATCATCTCCTCTTCCAAACCGCCAAACTTACATAGGCTGGCCAAACCGCGGAGGTCGGCGACGTAATGGTGAACCGACTCACCGGGTCGCTGTCGGCGCTGACGGAAGACGATCCGCCGCACCATGGCGCTCTGTGGAGCAGCGAAATGTCCGGAGAGCAAGGCGACACAGTCGGCAGACGTCGTAGCTTGTCCGAGAGTCCAGAAAATCCGTTGGCCCTCGGTGCCCAAGCTGTGGATTAGTATCGCCCTGAGCCTCGCATCGCTAGCGTCGGTTAGCCCGATGGCTGTAATATACGTCTGAAAAGACTCATGCCAGCGGGACCACGGGACTGGTGGCTCCCCGGGTAACGCGAGGAACGGTGGGAGAGGTGAGTAAGAAACCTCCATCTTCGTCGCCAATGTTGTGTCCAGGAAAACACTGACAAAGGGGTACACGCTTACTGTGTTTATTAAGCCACACAGGTCAACCACATTGATACGCAGGCTCAGTTCACTGGAGTCACTGCCTTACGGCCGTGACGTCACACCGTCGCCTAGCGACCAAGAACCACACACTACAATGCAGAGGAGGGAAACAACGTCGGGGGAGAAGGTTGACACGGAATGTACGCATGGAAAGGAGGAAATTCAAGCCGTGTCTCCCTTCTAGATTCAAGATTCAAGTAAACTTTATTGTCAGTTTTCATGAATGTACAGGCCATACACAAGAACCGAAATGCCGTTTCCCTCAATCCCTGGTGCAAGACAGCATGCAATATAAATATAAATATATAAAAATATATATATAAAATATATATATATATATAAGTATAGAACAAATAAGAATAAAAATAAAAAAAATACTAAGGTGGTCGCGAGTGCAATAAACAGTAAATAGTAAAATGTGCAAATTGAGAACAGTAACAGTAAACGGTAAACAGTAAAAAGTAAGAGGTGCATTATGGGGGTAATGATAGTAATAGTAATAAATAAATTAACAGTATGGATGTTATGAACAGTATGGACAGTATAAACAGTTTTAAACAGTGTATAAAAAGTATACAGTACTATGAACAGTTATTTAACAGTATATACAAAGTATAAACAGTACTATGAACAGTTATTTAACAGTGTATAGAAAGTATAAACAGTACTATGAACAGTTATTTAACAGATTTATATACGGACTAAAGTGCAAAGTGTAAAGTGGCTGTGCATGGTGGAGGAGGGATGTGGGGCTGTACCTGGTGGAAGGGGGTGATGGGGCTGTGCATGGTGGCAGGGGGTGGAGGTGGAGAGGGCTGTGCATGGTGATAGGGGGTGGTGGGGCTGTGCATGATGGTAGGTGGTAGGGGTGGTGGGGCTGTGCATGGTGGTGAGCAGGGTGTGGTGGTAGATGGGTGGGGGGTTAAAGTCCAGGGGGAGAGAGGTTGTGTGCAGGTGTCCGGGGTTGAATGAGTGTGTGTGTGTGTGTGTGTGGGGGGGGGGGGGGGGGCTGGGAATGGGAGTGGTGGGAGGGGGAGAGTGGGTGGAGGTTGATGTCAGCGTCCAATGTTTGTGCGGGCAGAGAGCAGAGAAAGAAGGGGGGTCAGTGCTGAGTGGGAGTTCAGCATCCTGACCGCCTGGTGGATGAAGCTGTCCTTCAGTCTGCTGGTCCTTGCCTTGAGACTCCTCATCCTCCTACCAGAGGGCAGGAGGTTGAAGAGGCAGTGAGAGGGGTGGGTGGAGTCACCCGCAATGCTGAGTGCTTTGCGGGACAGGCGTGTGTTGTAGATGTCCTGCAGGGAGGGGAGGGGAGCACCGACGATCTTCTCAGCTGCTCTCACTATGCGCTGCAGGGTCTTCCTACAGGATGCAGTGCAGCCGCCGTACCACACAGTGATGCAGCTGGTCAGGATGCTCTCGGTGGTTCCCCGGTAGAAGGAGTACATGATGGGGGCAGGTGCTCTCGCTCTCCGAAGTTTGCGGAGAAGTAGAGGCGCTTCTGAGCTTTGCCGGCCAGTGTTGTGGTGTTGCAGTTCCAGGAGAGGTCCTCAGTGAGATGCACCCCCAGGAACTTGGTGCTGCTCACTCTCTCCACAGCAGCACCGTCGATGGTCAGTGAGGGGTGCTGGACGGAGGCTCTACGGAAGTCGACAACAATCTCTTTCGTCTTCTGCACGTTGAGAGAGAGATTGTTGTCCCTGCACCACACGGCCAGCTGGCTCACCTCTTCCCTGTAGTTTGACTCATCGTTGTGGTTGATGAGTCCCACCACAGTCGTGTCATCCGCAAACTTGACGAAGAGATTGTTGTTGAAGGATGGAGTGCAGTCGTGGGTCAGCAGGGTGAAGAGAAGGGGGCTCAGCACGCATCCTTGGGGAGCCCCTGTGTTCAGCATGATTGTGCTGGATGTGTTCCTGCCGACCCTGACTGCCTGCGGTCTTCCGGTCAGGAAGTCCAACAACCAGTTACACAGTGAACAACCAGTTACACAGTGATGGGATTCTATTGTGATTCTATTGTTATGGGGAATGTTCAATCCCTTAATAACAAAATGGACGAACTAACGGCGCTTACGCGGAGCCACTCAGTTTATCGGGAATGTAGTCTGATGTGTTTCACCGAGACATGGCTGCACATGGATATTACGGACTCGATTGTATCTGTTGATGGCTTCCACACTGTTCGGGCGGACCGGGACTGTACCAAGAGCGGTAAGCGGAAGGGGGGAGGGCTCGCCGTTCTAGTTAATATCAGGTGGTGTAATCCCGGTCACATCTGTATTAAGGAACAGATCTGTAGCCCAGATACTGAAGTGTTGGCCGTTGGTCTACGTCCATACCACCTCCCTAGGGAGATCCCGCACGTTATCATCGTTATGGTGTACATCCCTCCCACTGCTAACCCATCAGCTGCCTGCGGCACCATACACTCCACCGTCTCTAAACTTCAGACTAAACACCCCAGTGCCCTCATCATCATGTCGGGAGACTTTAACCACGTCACCATGGATAGAGTTCTACTGACTTTTAAGCAGTTTGTGAGCTGTCCTACCAGAGGGGTGAGGACCCTGGACCTGATGTATGCCATCATTAAGGAGGCATAAATCTCTTCTTCTCTCCCCCCTCTGGGCAGGTCGGATTACAATCTAGTTTACCTCAAACCCTGCTATGTGCCTCTGGTGAAGAGGAAGCCTGTGACCACAAGGACTGTGAGGAAGTGGTCAGAGGAATCTTACGAGGCACTGCAGTACTGTTTTGAGGTGACTGACTGGCCTGCACTCTGTGAGCCTCACGGGGAGGACATTGATGGGCTCACAGAGTGCATAACAGACTACATTAACTTCTGTGTAGACTGCTATGTCCCTGCGTCGACAGTCACCTGTTACGCAAACAACAAACCTTGGATCACCAAGGACATCAAGGCCATCCTGAACGACAAGAAGAGGGCGTTCAGAGAGGGCAACCAGGCTGAGCTGAGGAGAGTACAGGGGGTACTCAAGGTCAAAATTAAGGAGGCAAAAGACAGATACAGGAGGAGGCTGGAGATGAAGCTCCAGAAAAACAACACAAGGGATGTGTGGAGTGGTATGAAAACCATCACGGGCTTCCAGAAAAATGGTAGCGTGGGGCTGGAGGGTGGGGTGGCTCGGGCCAATGAATTTAACCTTTTCTTCAATAGGTTTGATACTGTGGCCCCCGCCCCTCCCCCTCATGACCCTGCTGCTACTGCTGCTGGCACCCCAACAACCAGTGCCACTCCACCTCCCCCTCCTCCTCCCCCTCCTTCTCCCCCTCCTTATAGACCGCCCTCCTGCCTCTCACCACCTCTATTCACTCCCGGCCACTTCACACCTTCACCCTGCCCCACCCCTCCCCCCTGCTCTGCATACTGTCCTCCACTACTTGTGGACCCTATCCCTCCCCCCATGGACACCTCTACAGTTTCCTTCACACCTGACCTGGTGAGAAGACAACTGATTAGACTCCACTCTGGCAAAGCGGCGGGCCCTGATGGTGTGTTCCCCAGGGTACTTAAAGCCTGTGCCCCCCAGCTGTGTGGAGTACTTAATCATGTCTTCAACCTGAGCCTGCACCTCCAAAAGGTCCCTCTGATGTGGAAGACGTCCTGCCTCGTTCCTGTCCCAAAGACGCTGCGCCCCAGCAGCCCCAAGGACTACAGACCGGTGGCTCTGACGTCACATATCATGAAGACCCTGGAGAGGCTCGTTCTGGACCAGCTTAGACCAATGGTCAGACCCTTCTCGGACCAGCTGCAGTTCGCCTACCAGCCCAGCCTGGGAGTCGAGGACTGCATCATCTACCTGCTGAACAAAGTCTACTCTCATCTGGACAAGCCGGCGAGCACTGTGAGAGTCATGTTCTTTGACTTCTCCAGTGCTTTCAACACCTTACGGCCTGGTCTCCTAGGTGAGAAGATGGCGGCGATGCAGGTTGATGCTCCCTTGGTGTCCTGGATTGTTGACTACCTGATGGGCAGACCACAGTTTGTACGTCTACAGAATTGTGTGTCTGACAGGGTGGTTAGCAACACTGGGGCCCCACAAGGGACGGTCCTTTCTCCCTTTCTCTTCACCCTCTACACCTCAGACTTCAGCTACTGCACTGAGTCCTGCCACCTTCAGAAGTTTTCTGATGACTCCGCAATAGTTGGCTGTATTGAAGGGGGTGATGAGGGTGAGTATAGGACTGTTGTGGGCAACTTTGTCTCTTGGTGTGAGCTGAACCATCTACAGCTCAATGCTACAAAGACAAAGGAGCTCATTGTGGACCTAAGGAGGGTCAAAACACCGGTGGGCCCTGTGTTCATCCAGGGGGTTCCAGTCGACACTGTTGAGGAGTACAAGTACCTGGGGGTGTACTTCAACAACAAGTTGGACTGGACCAGGAACACAGAGGCCGTCTACAAGAAGGGCCAAAGCCGACTCTTTTTTCTGAGGAGGCTAAGGTCCTTCAACATCTGCAGGACAATGCTGAGGATGTTCTATGAGTCGGTTGTTGCCAGTGCAATCTTCTTTGCTGTCACATGCTGGGGCAGTGGGATGAGGGTTGCGGACACCAATAGACTCAATAGACTCATCAAGAGGGCTGGTGATGTAGTGGGTGAGGAATTGGACACTCTAACTACCGTGGCAGATAGGAGGATGCTGTCCAGGCTACGGACTATCATGGAAAATGCCTCTCACCCTCTCTTTTCCACCCTGGCTCAGCGGAGGAGTTCCTTCAGCAGAAGACTGTGGTCATCAAACTATACAATCTGTCACTTTCATCATAGTTTCTGCTGCACAACAGGTTATTCATTCATATTGCATAACTGGTCATTTCTTTTTATTTCACTGCATAACTGGTCATCTCTTTGCACAACTGGTCTTTTTTCCAACATAGAATCTGACATGCTACATCCTTGCGTATGCTATCACCTCTCAGTGTATGCCTGGTTGTATGTACATTTATGTATATTGTACATTTACATTTACATTTATGTATATTTCTTTATGTTTGTATATTTTGTATATTGCTAACATAGGTTTTATATTTTACATAGGTTTATTTTACATAGGTTTTTATATTATTTTATATTTTACATAGGTTATATTATATATTTATATTCTAACACTTTACTTTACGTAGAGTGTCTGTCTCTTCTTCCTTTTGCACTGGAGTATTGTATGTAACGAATGCAATTTCCCTCAGGGATTATTAAAGTACATCTGTCTGTCTGTCTGTCTGTCTGTCTACAGAAGTTGGGTAACAATCCATGCATTATTAGTGGGGTAATTTACGAGATATACACAGTGTACCGGACACTCCAATACTAAGCCATTCGGCTGATACCCCTAAACTTGATAAATATTGACCGTCGCTAAAAATGCATCTGAGGGGGTATTTGGCTGGATTATTTGTGGAAATTACCTCAGGGTGAATTTTACTCCGAACGATCACTTTAAGGGAAGTGGCCTTCAATCATTCATAAAAAAACCCTCCCCGCCTATATGTTCTACTAGGCAATGCATCACGTTGCGAGAGTACGATCCTTTCTGAAAGTCCATGTGCTGTTTTTCTATTACATGCTCACTCAGCGTGCACATTCATATCTTCTATCCCATGCACTCATCAACGCCGGACGCAAAAGTGTAAAACGGAGCATCCTGCTGTTTAGCCATGCTGAACATGGGACAAGTCCCACCTGCATTGTTGCAAGTGGGCCACTAAACCTGTGGGCCCACGCAAGCAAGACGAGCAGACGTGAGAAACAAAGGCTGCTTGAATGCATACGCTACTGCCAATCTAATTCAGGAGGATTCACGGCGTGTGTCTTGAGAATGGCTCCGCCCAGCCGGGTGCTTTGTTTGAATGTATTGGCTTTCTCAGAGACCTTGGCAACGTATTTCTTGGCCGGGCTGCGCCACCTGATTATCTTGTGCCGCGCCCCTGCCAGGCCCCGGGGCTCAATTGCAGTATTTAATTTGGCAGTTAAAACATAAAACCAAACCCCTGTCACATATGCAGCATCAGCTTTGCTCTGTCAAGCAATAGCTTAATTAGTGCCCTGAAGCGTGCGTGTGCGTGCGTGCATGCGTGTGTGGCCGAGGCAGAAGTTCGTCTCATTTGAAATCCAAAAGCTGTTCCCCTTCGTCCCAATGCCTCCTTCGGGCCCTCCCACCAGATTTATGCAAAGAATATGCAGGTTTTAACAGGCTGTTTTTTTAGCAGTGGCATTTCAGCCAAAGGTAGAATGACAATTGTCCTTCTTTATCTCTCTAGCGTTGTGTCACTATTTATTGCTTGTTCCAACTCTGGAGATGATTGGTCTCCAACGATTAAATAAAAAACTGTCTTGTCACTCTGGGAAACAAAATTAATCCTCTTATGGCCTATTGTGCTGCGCATTATATATCATTATTCAATGTTATGCAATGATGACTTTGAAGGTGCAAAGTCTAAAATGATTGCTTTAAAGGGATATTCCGCCATTTTTGGAAATAAGCTCATTTTCTACCTTCCCTCGAGCAAAACAATCAATCTTTACCCTTTTCCCGTTCATCCAGCCGTTCTGTGAGTCTGGCGGTACAAGTTTTAGCTGTAGCTTAGCATAGATCATTGAATCGCATTAGACCATTAGCATCTCGCCCGCTTAGAAGTGATATGACGCGCCTCAAAGTATAGTCCCGGTATACCACCGGTAATAGCAGGTAATCACGTTGGTTGTATTGCCGGAAGAAGCCTACAGGGACTATTGAGGCGCTGTGTCATATCACTGCGCCCATGGTACCTTTGCAACTTTCCTTGATTATTACGCCAGAATGAGAGTATAGTTCCGGGTAAAATCAGCCTAGAAAATCGCCACGTTTCATTTTCCGTCGGTCTTATTGCACTTTCAAACTTGAGAAGAGACAAGTTTTAAATGGGAAAAATTCCGGAAATCGTAGTCACTTCTAAGCGGGCGAGATGCGAATGGTCTAATCCGATTCAATGATCTATGCTAAGCTACAGCTAAAAGTTGTACCGCCAGACTCACAGAACGGCTGGATGAACGGGAAAAGGGTAAAGATCGATTGTTTTGCTCGAGGGAAGGTGGAAAATGAGCTCATTTCCAAAAATGGCGGAATATCCCTTTAAGGCCAGTGCTGTCCAAGGTTCTGAAAGGGAGGTAGGGGGAGGTAGATAGGTTGGGTGGTTATTGTCCAGGGGGGCGGCAGTGCGTGTATCCGTGGGCGTTTGCGGTTTTTATGGCCCAGGGGAAAAAGCTCTTAGTCAGTCTGCTAGTGTGGGACTTTGTGGATCTGTAGCGTCTCCCAGAAGGCAACAGATCAAACAAAGGGTAGGCAGGGTGTGAGGGGTCTCCGGTGATGGCCCTGATCTTCCTAAGACAGCAGGATGTAGCGATGCGTTCTAGGCTGGGCAGAGGGAAAATATTTCACTAAATCCATACAAAGATTATGGCTGTTACTACATTTTGCGGCACCCCCTACCTAGGGCATAGAATAGAAGAGCATTTCAGTTTCAGATGAAGTCTATGAGTGAGTCTATTAAGTCTATTAAGTCTATGAATGTTCTCATTCATCCAGGTCATGTTTAATCCGGCCAACAATTAAATCGAACGCAACTGGACTTAGATTTGTCTGTGAAGACGTTTCGCCTCTTATCCAAGCGGCTTCATCAGTTCGTAACGCATCAGTCTGAATGTGAGTGTGAATGGTTCTTCATCTATATATGTTAGCCCTGTGATAGGCTGGCGACCTCTCCAGGGTGTACCCCGCCTCTCGCCCGTTGCAGCTGGGATTGGCTCCAGCCCCCCCGCGACCCTCGTAGAGGATAAGCGGTTTCGATAATGGATGGATGGATGGAATTTAAAGAGGAACTAACTTTTTGAGCATTGAGGACCTTAACATTGCAGGTTAAGAGTCACTGTGATGGTTCTCTAACACTTTATGGTTCGATTGGTGGGTGCTTCGACCCCTCCTGGTGCTTGTGGGCTGAAAAAGTGAAAATGCAAGTTTGTGGCAGCGGTCCGCTGCCAAAAGTCTCGCGGTAGTCTCGGGTCTCACGAAGTAAAGAACTGTTTACAGCACTACACACCCACAAACACAGAACCGGCTAGATATAAACACAAGTAGCAAGAGGATTGTAATAGTCATCATGGATCAGCTGACTAAAAAGAGACACAGGGACCTGTATGTTTCTAGCTTGCGTTACTGATGGTGGCGGGGGTGTTGGCGCAGCACGCTAAATCCATGGTTGTTTTGCTGTTCGTCTGTCTCATCCCCCAAGTACAGTCTAAATCCCAGAGTCCCAGAGACCTGCAGGTCGTTGGTTACTAGATTTGTGCTGTGTGCAGACTGGACATGCATTCACAAAGGTCTTGACCTCTCCTCGCATCCTAGGCCACCAGAACCTTCGCCGAATAACTCCAGGGTGCGCTGCACGCCTGCATGGCCCGTCAAAGGTGTGGAATGGCCCCATTGTAATACCCGTGACCTGGTTGAGCTTGGTACAAAGAGACAGCCTTCTGGGGCCTTGGGGGGGCAAGTCTCGGATTCGAGGGCCTGGGGAACCGAGTCCTCAATGGCAAACTGTACTGGCGCCACGATGCAGGAGGCTGGGAGGATGGGCTCTGGAGTTTGATCCTTTTCAGAGAGGTCAAACTGGTGGGAGAGGGCGTCTGCCTTTGTGTTCTTCGACCCGGGCCTGTAAGAGAGCACAAGGTTAAAGCAGCTAAAGAATAGTGCCCATCTTGCTTGCCACGGGTTCAGTCGTCTTGCCTCTTGGATATAGGACAGGTTCTTGTGGTCTGTCCAGACCTGGAAGGGGTGTTCTGCCCCCTCCAACCAGTGGCGCCATTCCTCAAGTGCCAACTTGACAGCCAATTGCTCCCTCTCTCCTACCACATAATTCCTTTCTGACGAGGTCAAGCGGTGTGAGAAAAAGGCACATGAGTGAAGTCTTCCATCTTCCACTGACCTCTGAAAGAATTGCTCCCACTCTTACATCAGAAGCATCCACTTCCACCATAAACGGCTGGGCCGGGTCTGGATGGCGCAGAATTGGAGCAGTCACAAAGTGCTTCTTTAAGGTGTCGAATGCTATCTGTGCCTCTGCTGTCCATTTGATCCTTGTTGGAGCCCCCTTGGTAAGTGCAGTGAGTGGCGCCGCCACCGAACTGAAGCTCCTGATGAAGCGCCGATAAAAGTTAGCAAAGCCCAGAGACTGCTGCACCTGCTTTAGGGTTGCTGGTTGGGCCCAGTCCAAAATGACCTGAAACTTGGTGGGATCCATGTGAACACCCTCCTGAGATATGACAAGCCCCAGGAAGGAGGCCTGAGTGACATGGAACTCACATTTCTCACATTTCACAAAGCTGTTTTCGTACAGTCTCTTCAGGACCTCTCGAAAGTGTTGCACATTGAGAGCCTGGGAACGTGAAAAGAATAAAATATCGGCCAAATAAACAAACAAATTGGTTGAACATGTCTCGCAACACTGAAACACCACTGGACTGTTGGCCAACCCAAAGGGCATTACCAGGTATTCGTAGTGGCCACTAGGGGTGATGAATGGCTAGTCTCGGGGGGAGAGAGGGAATATAATCTGCCCCGAGGTGGCATAGTGTTAGGAAGCAGATCGATTGCAGATCGATTGTCATAGGGTCGATGTGGTGGCAGCACTGAGGCTTTGGCCTTGCTGAACACCATAAACAGATCTCTGTATTGCCCTGGTAATCCAGGTATCTCTAAACAGGGTCTGGGGTCCACGCAACTCTTGGGCTGATTGACACAGGGGACTCCTCTATTTGAGTGTAACAGACCTTCTGAGCTCTGACACAAGAGAAGACACCGTTAGGACCCCAGAGAGCTAAAGAGCCTGTGGACCAAGAGAACTGAGGTTCATGCTTACACAACCAGGGATAGCCCAGAATCATAGGATCCATTGGTGAGTCAAGTAACTGAAATTGGATAGTCTCAGTGGTCCTGAATACATAGCTGAACAGGTTTGGTACAATAGGTTAGTCTGCCAATGCCAATAGGTTTCCCATACGTGGAAAAGGGTTTAGCTCTATGGGTAATTGCAATTTCAAGGCCCATGAAAAGTCTAAAAAGTTCTCTGCGGCTCCAGAAACAACAAGGGCATTAACAGGAGCTTGTCTGGTCTGAGAATCCCCCCATCCAGGTACCCCATGCAAATGCAAACCAGACATTGAGCCGGACAGGAGTACGGCTCCGCTCCTCAGGGTTTCCCAGCTCCCTGAGGAGCCCTGGCTTTTCCCTGCAGCCCTGGGCATTGGAGACGGAGGTGGTCGGCAGCCCCACAATAGAGATATCTTCCCTCTCGCCAACGTTGCTCACGTTCCTGCTGAGACAGACGAGCTCTTCCCAGTTGCATAGGCTCCTCCATGGTCAATGGAGTTTCCGGAGGTGTCTGGGGCACTGCAGGTGACAGGATTGGTGGATACAGGCCACTGGACGCCAGGCTCTTGCCACCTCGTTCTCTTTGGCGCTCCAGTCAGCGGTCGTCAATGCGGATGGCCAGGGCGATAAGCGCCTCCAGGCCATCGCCGCAGTCTCGAGTAGACAGCTCATCCTTGATCTCCTCTGGCAGTCCATGGTAAAAGGTTGAGATCATGGCCTCTTCCCTTCCCGTCTCCTCAGCTAGGGTTCCAAACTGAATGGCATAGTCGACCACCATCTGCACTCCCTGACGTAGGTCTAGAAGGCGTCTGGCAACCTCACGCCCACTTACGGGATGGTCGAAGACTTGACGGATATTATGCGTGAACACATCCAGACTGTCGCAGATTGGGGATTCCTTCTCCACTAGGGCTGTGGCCCAGATTAGGGCCCGATCAGACAGTAAAGTAATGATATAGGTGATCCTGGCGGCCTCTGTGGCAAAGGAATAGGGCTGAAGCTGGAAAATCAGTGAGCACTGGATCAGAAATGGTCTGCACCCACCAGAGCGACCATCATAGCGTTGAGGAGCAGGTATCTTGGGTTCCGGTCCTGGTGTGTGGGGGTTTCGTTGTCGCCCATGCAGAGCAGCCGGTGTTGGGGCTGGTGAGGGTCCTGGCAAATGATTCTCCAGACGTTGCACCGAGTCAAGGAGTAGCCCCACCGAGTCAGTGAGATGCCGAAGCTGGTCCTGGTGCACACCCAACATCGCTCCTTGGTTCGCTCCGACTTGCTCGGCCTCTGAGGAGGGTGGGGTGACTCCGCGGAGTTCATGTGGGTGGCTGAGTCTTGCTGTCATGGCAGATTTAGAGTTTGACCACCAGAGGCTCTATTCACCTTAGCCAATGCTGATGGTCTACCAGGAAAACCCCAAGAATGCAGAGTCAGGATACGAGTCACAGGAGGTCCAAGGCTTTTACTCAAAAACTTGGGGATCTTTACCATACACAGGACTACAGTCTCAAACAACATTCAAGACTCAGCAAGCTGCACTGCAAACAGAGGTCTCTAAATACCCCAACTAATGAAGGCTAATAACTGAACACAGGTAAGAAACAGCTCCTGGAGCTGAGCCGAAAGGCGAAGCTCTCAATTTACCGGTCAATCTACGTTCCTACCCTCGCCTATGGCCACGAGCTGTGGGTAGTGACCAAAAGAACGAGATCGCGAATACAAGCGGCCGAAATGAGTTTCCTCCGCAGGGTGTCCGGGCTCTCCCTTAGAGATAGGGTGAGAAGCTCGGCCATCCGGGAGGGGCTCAGAGTAGAACCGCTGCTCCTCCGCGTCGAGAGGAGCCAGTTGCGGTGGCTCGGGCATCTAGTGAGGATGCCTCCCGGACGCCTCCCTGGGGAGGTGTTCCGGGCACGTCCCTCCGGGAGGAGGCCCCGGGGAAGACCCAGGACACGCTGGAGGGACTATGTCTCTCGGCTGGCCTGGGAACGCCTCGGGATCCCCCCGGAAGAGCTGGACGAAGTGGCTGGGGAGAGGGAAGTCTGGGCTTCTCTCCTCAGGCTGCTGCCCCCGCGACCCGACCCTGGATAAGCGGAGGAGAATGGATGGAATGGATGGATGGAGGTGAGAAACATGAACACAAAATATAATCAGTCTGGTCATCCGTTCCAGGTGAGTAGGAAGGACCAAATATGGGCGTCTTCAGGTTACTTCCTCTTGGTCCCCCTGGAAGTGCTACATGAGAATCAGCAACATGTCCCTTCATGGTCTGCATTCAATGCCTTCACGTCAGACACTGCTTGTTCAGTAGCCAGTGTACTCTACATTCATAGGAGAATCACCCTCAGAATTGTCCACCACCTATCTATACATATTCTGCAGACCTGGGACAGGACCATGTTCTTGTGACTGCAGACCTTGCTATTTATAGTAAAGCACAATAGATACTTGGAGCAAAGCACAAGGCATGGCTCTCTTCAGAGAACACAGTTATCTTGGCTGGTGGATTTGATAATGGTGAGGAAGTAAAGAGGGTTAGGAAGTCAGGCATTGACTATTTGACAGAGCTTTACAGTGACCATGAGGAGGCCGATACGAGACTGGTGATACATGCAATACACCTTGCAAGGTCACATTCTCGTCTAATAGTCAAATGTGGTTTAATGCTACCTCCGGTAGGGGTATCTCAAAAACTAAAGCCCTTTCTGACTGTTTGCCACTAGCCTCGTACATGGCCTTGGGTGCCCATCTGTTTTCATTGTTAGTGTACAAGTCTTAGTCAGTAGGCTGCAGTATATGTCTGCAGAACACCCGTGTTATTCTGCGGGATCTCTTTTACTGTCATGGCACATTAATCAGTACATTCTTAACCTAGCACACCTTATATCATAACTTGTCATGATTGGTACGTTCATAGTTTTTTTTTTTTTAATATATACTTCATATTGTCTTGTCTTTACGTACTCAAATGAACACAAAATCATTTAAAATACACAATTATAATTCAACGTAATGCAACTGTTGCCAACAATGATAATTAACATTTATAATTAGTAATTAGTTATAACTAGAAAACGAATGCCCATAATCAAAGACATAATTCTAGATGAGGTGGGGATCGAATGGCCAACCCTTCGGTTGTGGAACCCACACTCTACCCACTGAGCTCTGCCACCCAGTTGACACCCGGAAAGGAATTAGCGGAGCCAATCTAACAATAGAAAGCTTGTCTCAATGTTCTCTCTATGGTTTTTTTTTGTGCATTTTATTCGCAAATATCTCAATATAAAGTTTGCAAGGTCCTCTAACAACGCTAACGCTGCCATTTTTAATACTGTAATAAATGCAAGTTTTACCTTTAGCTATAAAAGCTGAGAATGTCAGAACCTATGAACAGACACACAGACAGGAGTGGTGTACAATAGAAACAATCTTTATTAATAATTTAGAACAGTTCATAAAACACATGGGGGGCTCCGATCGGACAGGGAGATGCCGGTCGACAGGGCTGGATTAACAAATCATAGGCCCCTGGGCACAAATGTCTGATGCCCCCCCCCCCCCCCCCCCCAACGTGAATTGGGCAGTCAGGGAAAAAAAAAAATTCTTTTTTTTTTTTTTAATTATTTTATTTTAACACACAAATAATGACAGAGCATTTCCAACTCAAAAGGGAAAGCACTGCTCATTGCAACATGAAACACATATGCTACCAAACATTTATCCAAACTCAAAGTTCTGTCATTGTATGTCCATTGTATGTCCTCTACTGACTGCGGCCAGTTACTACAGCAACCAGCCTCAGGAGGCAGCGGTGGGCTGCTAGTACGTTCAGCCCCCAAGTCGTTGACAGTTTGCATTTCAAGTTGCTGTTGTTGCTGTAAATCATCTTGCTCAACAACACCGGTGTTGGTGGCAGAGTTGTGTCTCACGAAAAATGTGTCAATCACTTTTTAAAAGTAAAGCCTCCCTTCCTTCTTTTTCTCTCTTCCTTTTACGTTTGCTACATCCACTTTCATTCATTTTGGCTAATGGCTAATAACTGACTAGCAGCAGTGTGGTAAAACAAATGGGCGGGTACAACAACAAAACATCGTGACGCAAGCTACGTTCATTTTATTTAGGTAGTGATGCAGGGCAGTCAAGGCAACATAGTAGAGAAATATTGTCGGGCAGTTACTATATTTGTTAACCAATAAATCACATAATTTTGTTGAAATGTAAAATAAATAAATACATAAATAAAAAAAATAAAAATAAAAATAAAAAATAAAAAAATAAAATTAAAAAAATAACGATCTGCAAGGCCTCTATGGGCGGGCCCCTGGGCCTGTGTCCAGAAAACCCATTGGCTAATCCGGCCCTGCCGGTCGAGGGCACAGGCTTCCTTCTGGAAGGTCACTACAAGGCAGGCTCGCCTCTACCACACTCTGTGACAACCCACACATCGGCCAGCTCCACTGGCTTGGCTTCTAAGGCACGCTTCTAACACGGCACACTGAGTAAAAACCCACTGCAAATCATCAGGCTAGATTCACTAGCTTTTAGGGCACGCCTTTAACACAGCACGCAGAGTCAACACACCACCCCACACACGGCCAACCCGCAGCATGTGACACCCATAGACCGCCCACCCACAGACCCGTTACTCCTGCCCCGGCAACCCCACCACTGCATACACTATTAAAATAGGCCAACCTATACCTATACTAAATAACTTAATACACAGTTAAGACTGATTTGTACTTAGCTCGCCATCCGGCGAGACCCTCCCCCGGGGTCTGAGCTGATACCGCCGTCCAACTCCCCGGGGAAACGGCTTCGCTGGACGGCGAGGACAGGAACCGGCTGGCGGAAAGAAGGGAGCTGTAGTGGCCGCACAGGGAGCGATGGTCACACGGCACTCTCTACGAACTACAGGAGGCAACCAGCCTCCCCTCCTAACACCTGTGTCATTAACTCCCCCTGGCTCACTGTCTTCATCGCCGGCAGCTCTAGATCGCTGCGAACGACACCCAGCTATCAGAGTACCGTGCCGCCGAACTTGTTGCTCCTCTCCCCCCACGCAACGTCTCCCGCACCTATATCCCCACACATCTGCACAGCTGCACCCCATCACCTCTATCCCCACACATCCGCCCAGCTGCACCCCGTCACCTATATCCCCACAGATCTGCACAGCTGCACCCCATCACCTCTATCCCCACACATCCGCCCAGCTGCACCCCGTAACCTATATCCCCACACATCCGCCCAGCTGCACCCCGTCACCTCTATCCCCACACATCCGCCCAGCTGCACCCCGTCACCGATCAAGGAGTCCCTGCTCCTGACGTCACCCACCAGGTCTCTCTTAATAGGCGAGTTTCAGATCGTTTGCATTTGCGCATTTGTTGCAACGAGAATTGAGAAGATCCGGCGGAACTCGTCATAATCACGTCAAGTTCCCGTCTGGATGTTGAGGGGAGTGTCTTATGTCCGCACTTGCTCGAGAAAACATGCCCAGAAAAGCAGGCGGAAGTTGTTTTCCTGAGACCACGCGAGTTTTGAAAGCCAGGTGACTCGTCGCATCGGAAGTGTATCACAGGTATTTCTGACGTTTTCATCCCAGAATGCATTCTGAAGCATGGCAAACGAAGCCGCATGCCTCATCTGAAACTCACCTAATGTCACCACAATACCATTTTCTTCATCACATTGCGCATGTTTTTTGCTTTTTATAATTGTGTGGCGAGGGGGAGGGTAACTTTCTACCCAATGTCAGATATGCTTTGAAGAAAGGTAAAGTTTGCACAACAACGCCACCCTGGGAATTTCACCCAGAGAGTAGACACGCCGGTTCGTTCTATTCACAGGCTTGAGACGTGGTTCCAGGTATAAACGTATATCTTTTATTACAAATTATGAAAAAGCAGTCGTAATCAAAATCATTCACACCGGGGAAGGGAAAACTAGTCCAGGTCGGAGGCCTACCGGGGGATCAAGTATTAGTGGACGGGGAGTGGTTCACCCAAAATAACTAATAAAATAAGAAAAAGGGGTCACCCACACACACACACGAGTAACCTTAACCAGGAGGGCACAGCACACCAAACGAGGGGGGGGGGACACCACCACCAGTCACCGCCACCACCACCGGCCTCCGACACTGAAACAGGGAAATAATATTAATGAGGGTTGCAACTCAAACAAAAAGGCATAAAACAATTAACAAATTAAACTTGACAGAAATGTACAAAAATACAACTAAACCATAAATTTAAAAGTCACTGAGCAAGCATAAGTGGCTATGCGACCGCAAAGCCGCGGGGACAACTAGGCTGCAGTGAGGGTCTTGTTGACAGCCAGCAGCTTAGGTGTCCGGTTGGAGAAGGCCGCCGTCACAATGACAGGCAACACAGCGGCGCAGCCGCAGCAGAGCAGCAGCAACGCAGCAGCCCAGCAGCAGGTACAGCAAGCAGGCAAGCAAGCAGCTTAGTTGTCCGGTTGGAGGAGGCCGCCGTCACAACGACAGGCAACACAGCGGCGCAGCCTCAGCAAAGCAGCAGCAACGCAGCAGCCAAGCAGACGGTGCAGCAAGCAGGCAAGCGGCAGCCAAGCAGACGGTACAGCAAGCAGGCAAAAGCGGAAGGCGAGCTATCAGAAGAGTTTAGACAAAGCAGCAGCGGTCCGGCAGCGATTCCACCTTCAGCAGAAGTAGCGGTGCACACACTTATATAGGCAGGAGGAGGAGCGCGACAAATCCGAACATCAGCACTTCCCCGCCAAAGGAGAGCCCATGAGCACCACAGAGCATAAACAACCGACCTTGTACCCGGAAGTGATGCGGAAGCTCAGGAACAAGAGAGGAGGCCGTCCTAAATACGGTCCTCTGCTCCGGGATAGGCTAACGGGCCATCTGAATCTGGCGCTGCCTCAGGCGGCAGCCTGTAGCTGCAGCTCCCCTCGTGTTTTCGTATCTTTTGTTTATTTGTTGTTTTCAGTTTTTGCATTTGTTTTTTAAGTATTCAACATCCGCGTCTAAACATCTGAGACAATGGTTGGACTGGGTCTTGTTACTTTTCTCCGCGTTCTTCTGTTACTTTTTTTACTTTTCGTAACAGTGAACTGTGCCGGTAGTAGCGGGGGCATTGTTTACACGCGCGATCAGCTGGTTGCGCTGCGTGAGCATGTGCTGCTGCCAGGAGACAGACCTGCGGTCCCGCAGGAGTTACAGAGGAAACGCCGGGGCTGCAGGGCTGGAACCAAACGGAGGGAGAGAAGAAGAAGACATAAACCAGCAGTCCCAGCGATTATAATGGGGAACGTGAGGTCTTTGGGGAATAAGATGGACGAACTTTCAGCGCTGGTGAAGACCCAAAGGGAATACCGCGAGTGTAGCTTATTCTGCTTCAGTGAAACCTGGCTGCACTCGCACATCCCGGACAGCAGCGTTGAGGTCCCCGGTTACAGTTTAATACGTGGAGACAGAGACTGTTCCAAAAGTCGGAAGAAGAAGGGTGGCGGGCTTGCACTTTATGTGAGTGAGAGGTGGTGCAATCCCGGACATGTAAGCGTGAAGGAACGTCTCTGTACCCCAGACATTGAACTGCTGGCTGTGGGAATGCGTCCGTACTATTTGCCGAGGGAGTTTACGTCCGCCATTACCATCGCTGTTTACATCCCCCCGTCAGCTGATGCAGCGGTGGCTTGTGAAGTCATCAGCTCCGCCACCGCTAAACTACAGACTGAACACCCGGATGCGTTCATGGTCATTACAGGTGATTTTAATCATGCCTCACTGAACAATATTTTAAATAACTTTCATCAATATGTTGACTGCCCCACCAGAGACAATAAAACACTGGACTTACTGTATGCTAATGCCATGGACGCATATGACGCCACAGCCCTTCCCCCCCTTGGCAAGTCAGACCACAACCTGGTCATGATGACTCCCAAGTATGTCCCACTTGTGAGAAGGCAACCTGTGCTCACCAGGACAGTGAGGAAGTGGACACAGGAGACTGCTGAGGCACTGCAGGACTGCTTCGAGTCAACAGACTGGGATGTTCTCTGTGAGCCACATGGGGAGGACATCAATAACATGACCGACTGTATAACAGACTATATAAGATTCTGCGAGGACACCACCATGCCAGCCCGGACCGTTCGCTGCTTCTCCAACAACAAGCCTTGGATTACCAGTGACCTGAAGGCACTCTTGAACAAGAAGAAGAGGGCTTTCAGGTCAGGAGACAGGGAGGAGCAGAGGAGAGTGCAGCACGAACTCCGTGAGATGCTGAGGACGTGCAAGGACAACTACAGGAGGAAGCTGGAGGCCAAACTCCAACAGAACAGTGTGAGGGATGTGTGGGCGGGAATGAAGCACATCACAGGGATGAAGGGGAAGGACAGGCAGACATCTGGGAGCCTGGACAGAGCTAACCAGAATAACCAGTTTTTCAACAGGTTTAGCTCACCCCCTGATACCCCTCCAACACCCCCATCCCCCCACACACTCACACTGTCCCAAAGGGTTCGACCCTCCCCCCAGCATTCTCCTGTACAACACCTCTCCATCTGCCCTTCCTACTTCCCCCCCACCCCCTCCTCCTCCTCCAATGATGACATCTGTACCAACCCCCGCCCAATAGTGACTACGGGCCAGGTAAAGAGGCAGTTGGAAAGGCTGCATCAGCGGAAGGCTGCAGGCCCTGATGGCATCTCACCCAGGATCCTGAAGGCCTGTGCAGGCCAGCTGTCTCCTGTACTGGGACATCTGTACAACCTGAGCCTGTGTCAGGAGAAAATCCCGTTGCTGTGGAAGACCTCCTGCTTGGTCCCAGTTCCCAAGAAGTCGAGGCCGTCCGATCCGGCTGACTACAGACCGGTCGCCCTAACATCGCATGTGATGAAGGTCCTGGAGAGACTGGTCTTAGCTCAGCTGAGGCCACAGGTGAGGATGTTTCTAGACCCCTTGCAATTTGCCTATCAGCCCCGTGTAGGAGTCGATGATGCTGTCATTTACCTGCTGCAACGTGCCCATATGCATCTGGATGGTGGGGGAGGCACTGTGAGGATCACATTATTTGATTTCTCAAGTGCTTTCAACACCATTCAGCCTCTGCTGATGGGTGAGAAGCTGCGGGGGATGGGTGTTGACGACACTATGATCTCCTGGATTACTGACTACTTGACAGGCAGGCCACAGTTTGTCCGGCTGGGCAGTGTACTGTCTGATGTGGTGGTCAGTGATACAGGAGCTCCACAGGGAACTGTGCTCTCTCCCTTCCTCTTCACCTTGTACACCACTGACTTTCAGTACAACTCTGAGTCATGTCACTTGCAAAAGTTCTCTGATGACTCAGCTGTTGTCGGGTGTATAAGAGGTGGAGAGGAGGGTGAGTACAGGACACTGGTGGACAACTTTGTGGAGTGGTCCGAACAGAATCACTTGAGGCTGAATGTCAACAAGACCAGAGAGATGGTGATTGACTTCGGGAGGACTAAGAGGTTGCCTCCACAGCCACTATGGATCAGGGGGGACATGGTGGAGGAGGTGGAGGACTACAAATACTTGGGGGTGGTGATCGGCAACAGACTGGACTGGAAATCTAACACCGATGCTGTATACAAGAAGGGGATGAGCAGACTCTATTTCCTGAGGAAGCTGAGATCTTTCAATGTGTGCAGTAAGATGTTGGAGATCTTCTACCAGTCTGTTGTTGCTAGCACCATTTTCTTTGCTGCTGTGTGTTGGGGCAGCAGCACCAGAGCCAGTGACACCAAAAGACTTGATTAAATCATCAAGAAGGCTGTCTCTGTACTAGGTCTCGGGCTGGAATCTTTTGAGTCTGTGGTGGAGAGGAGAATGCTGAAAAAACTGTTATCTATCATTGACAATGATCAGCACCCTCTCCATCAAACAGTGGTCAGACAGCGGAGCACCTTCTCTCACAGGCTGCTCCAGCTCCGCTGTCGAACGGACAGATATAGGAAATCATTCCTACCACATTCCATTACACTGTACAATAACAGCCAATAACTATTGCAACAGTCTCCTTGCACCTTATATTTCATTTCATTTCATTTAATTATATTCTGTACACTATTCAAAAATACTTGCACTAAAATAAGTTTAGTTTAGATTAGTTTAGATTATATTTATTTTACATTTTAGTTTATTTAGTTTTAGTTTATATTTATATCTTTAATGTATATATATATTCTGTGTATTTTTAATGCTGCTGTTACATTGCAATTTCCCAGCTTGGGATTAATAAGGTATTTTTCTGTCACGGATTGCTGTGGGGTAGGACCCAAGTGCAGAGAGGCGAGGCAGACAGGAATACTTCTTGCTCTTTTAATTGTAAATAAAGCAGGAACACAGATGATAACTCACATGACCGGCAACAACGACGTACGACGACACCAAACACGACATACAACGACAAGACTCGGACAAACACTGAACAGAGGACAGGACTTAAATACACAGACTAATTACCAACCCAAGACAGGTGAGGGAACAAGACACAGGTGAACACAATGGGGCAATCAACCAGGAGGGAATCAGGACACAGGGGGAAACACAGAGTAAACCAATGAAAACAAGACACAGACACAGACCATGACAGGGGAAACAGAAAGCAAACCAATCACAACGACAGAACAGACACAGATCATAACAGAACCCCCCCCTCAAGGGACGGCTCCTGACGTCCCCAAACCCCAACACCAAGATGGGTGGGAGGAGGGGGCCTGGAGGAGGGTTACCAGGAGCGGAGCAGGGAACATCAGGCGGCACCCTTCTGGAGGCCGGCGGCGGGGGCGCGGGCCCTCCGGAAGCCGGCGGCGCTGGTGCGGGCCCTCCGGAGGCTGGCGGCGGGGGCGCGGGCCCTCCGGAGCCCGGCGGCGGGGGCGCGGGCCTTCCGGAGGCCGGCGGTGAAGGCAGAACCCCCTGGACTCCTGAACTGCCGCTGGGACAAGGGCCTCAGGGGAGGCTGAAGAATCTGGCGGCGGGGCCTCCGGAGCGGCCGCAGACTCAGGCGGCGGGGCCTCCGGAGCGGCCGCAGACTCAGGGGGCGGGGTCTCCGGAGCGGCCGCAGACTCAGGGGGCGGGGTCTCCGGAGCGGCCGCAGTCTCAGGGGGCGGAGTCTCCGGAGCGGCCGCAGTCCCCGGGGGCGGAGTCTCTGGAGCGGCCGCAGTCTCAGGGGGCGGAGTCTCTTGAGCGGCTGCAGTCCCCGGGGGCGGAGTCTCTGGAGCGGCTGCAGTCTCAGGGGGTGGAGTCTCTGGAGCGGCTGCAGTCCCCGGGGGCGGAGCCTCCGGTGCCGGAGCCTCCGGAGCGGCTGCAGACTCCGGGGGTGGAGCCGGACGGACGGCCAACAGCGTGCGAGGAGCCGGCGTCGGACGGACGGCCAACAGCGTGCGAGGAGCCGGCGTCGGCCGGACGGCCAACAGCGTGCGAGGAGCCGGCGTCGGCCGGACGGCCAACAGCGTGCGAGGAGCCGGCGTCGGCCGGACATCCCCCACTGGGGACAGCTGCGGCCCAGCGGCGACGACAGGAGGCCGCTGCGGCCCAGCGGCGGAGACAGGAGGGCGCTGCGGCCCAGCGGCGGAGACAGGAGAGCGCTGCGGCCCAGCGGCGGAGACAGGAGAGCGCTGCGGCCCAGCGGCGGAGACAGGAGAGCGCTGCGGCCCAGCGGCGGAGACAGGAGAGAGCTGCGGCCCGGCGGGGACAGGAGGGCGCTGCGGCCCGGCGGGGACAGGAGACTGCTGCGGCCCGGCGGCGGAGACAGGAGGCCGCTGCGGCCCAGCGGCGGAGACAGGAGGGCGCTGCGGCCCAGCGGGGAAGACAGGAGGCCGCTGCGGCCCGGCGGCGGAAACAGGAGGCCGCTGCGGCCCGGCGGCGGAAACAGGAGGCCGCTGTGGCCCGGCGGCGGAAACAGGAGGCCGCTGTGGCCCGGCGGGGACAGGACGGCGCTGCGGTCCAGCGGGAACAGGAGACCACTGCGGCTCATCTTGGTAGTGAGGGAAGACAACCCGCCGTCTGAACCACTCAAACAGCATGATCATCTCCCCTCCAGTGTCAGTCGCAGGGGCCTGGCTGGCCAGCGGAGCCGCAGGCTTGGTGGCCCGTCTTGCAGACCGCGGTCCTCCAAATGCCAGACGGGTTCCACAGAACGGGTCGACCTCAGCCGGCCCGTTCTGAGGCTTGGTGGCCCGTCTGGCTGACCGAGGTCCGCCAAATGCCAGACGGGTTCCACAGAACGGGTCGATCTCAGCCGGCCCGCTCTGAGGCTTGGTGGCCCGTCTGGCTGACCGAGGTCCGCCAAATGCCAGACGGGTTCCACAGAACGGGTCGACCTCAGCCGGCCCGTTCTGAGGCTTGGTGGCCCGTCTGGCTGACCGAGGTCCCCCCCGTGCCAAACGGGTGCCCCAGTATGGGTTCCTCTCTGCTGGGTCCATTCGTGGTCCGAGTCTTCTGTCACGGATTGCTGTGGGGTAGGACCCAAGTGCAGAGAGGCGAGGCAGACAGGAATACTTCTTGCTCTTTTAATTGTAAATAAAGCAGGAACACAGATGATAACTCACATGACCGGCAACAACGACGTACGACGACACCAAACACGACATACAACGACAAGACTCGGACAAACACTGAACAGAGGACAGGACTTAAATACACAGACTAATTACCAACCCAAGACAGGTGAGGGAACAAGACACAGGTGAACACAATGGGGCAATCAACCAGGAGGGAATCAGGACACAGGGGGAAACACAGAGTAAACCAATGAAAACAAGACACAGACACAGACCATGACAGGGGAAACAGAAAGCAAACCAATCACAACGACAGAACAGACACAGATCATGACATTTTCTATTCTATTCTATTCTATCGGGGTGTGTCCAGGATCCTGTGCCATGCATAGAATAATCTATGCTGCCATATTATACCCCCCCTTTCTGCATCGATGTCCCGTCGATGGCTAACAGGCTATGAGCTAGCTCCAAGGTCTAAACAGAGCCACAACAGCGTTAGATACAGGCACAGGAGCACTTACGACTGGTACCTCTCCAGTGGGCCGGGGGAGATGATGCACATTAGAGTGTTGGCCTGCAGTTGATCGTGCGGTACGGCGCAAGGCCACCTGACTGGAGCCAGGGCCAGAGATGGGTGAAGCAGCAAGAGAAGTGGATGCTTCTGGAGGTAGAACTGCTAACGGTCCATCCTGGGGACCATCTGGGGCAAAACGTAGCACTGGCGCTCGAGCTGCAAGTTCACTGTCTGCAGTGAAGCCACGGGAAGGCATGGCTGAAGTCAAGGGTTGCTGCCCCAGGACCAGCAAGTCACACTCAAATGGACGCTCCTCCTCAGAGGGTGGTTCCGCAGGCGGAGAATTCGGAGAAGAGACAGGGCCAGGGGAGTCTACACCAATCACGCCCTTCAACTTCGAACGGTGGACCTGCCGCACCTGAGTTGGGTTATCGACTGGTGCGATTGTGTACACTGAACCACCCGGCTTGGGTGCTCTCAACACCCTATACCTTGTGGAGTTCCAGGGATCCCGGGTCTTATGGGGGCCCCTGGCACTGAAGTCACGCAAGAAGACCAACTGCCCTTTGCTCAGCGGTAGAGCGGTGACACGCTGATCATGGGTTCGGCTCCTACGATCTGCAGCCTGTTGCAGACGCTCTCCTGCCCCTTCAAAGGCTACCTGCAATCAGGATTGATGTTCTTTAACCCACTCACAAACCGACCCACCAACAGGACTCTCGACTCTACCCAACAGGAAGTCAATAGGGAGGCGCGGTTCCTGACCAAACATCAAGAAAAAAGGAGATTCCCCTGTAGCCTGGTGGGGAGTCGTGTTATAACAGTAGACCACCTGGGGTAGACACGCATTCCAGTCCCTTTTTCGGGAGACAGGTAAGGTGCGCAGCAGATTGTGGAGTGTACGGTTAAATCGCTCGCACTGACTGTTCCCCTCAGGATGGTACGGGGTAGTGCGTGATTTCACCACACCATACAAACTGCACAACTGCTGGATCAGGAGACTTTCAAAGTTCCGGCCCTGGTCAGAATGCACTCGAGCAGGGACACCAAACTTATAAAACCACTCAGAGACCAGAACTTTAGCTACGGTGCCAGCACCCTGATCGCGGGTGGGGATAGCTACTGTATACTTGCTAAAGGCATCGGTTAGAACCAAAACGTTCTCAACACCATTCTGGGCAGGTTCAAGAGTGGTATAATCAATGGCAAGGTTCTCATTGGGGCGTGATGCCAACAGATGCCCCATGAAGCTGGCAGCTTTTGGGTGGACATCTTTGGCAACCTGACACCGTTCACAGGTTTGACACCACCGGGCTACATCGGCGGACATACCAGGCCAGTAGCATCGGGACCGCAGGAGGGCCAGTGTTCGCTCCACCCCTTGGTGGCCATGCTCTTGGTGGACCTGTGTCAACACTGTTTCAATTAGGTCACTGGGCAACAACAGCTGGAGTATGGCTTCAGCACCATCGGGGCGGAACACCTGGCGGTACAAGATCCCATCCCTTTCAACCAGACGGTTCCACTGCCTAAGCAAGGTCAGCGTGGATTGAGACAGCTGTACACGCTCCTCACGACTGGGACGTTGCCGGTTGGCCCAGAACTGCAGCAATTCCCGTATGGTGGGGTCAGCCTGCTGTGCGGTGCGAAGCTCAGAGGGGGTCTGCTGCGGCAAGGCTACAATGGAAGCCTGCACCACCTCAGTCGCCCTTTGACCCAATGCTTGCTGCAGAGGTTTAGGTAAGGCGGTACCGGGAAGCATTGCTTCCAAGTCAGAGGGGGCAGGTGGATGCTGACGGGAGAGAGCATCTGCATTCCTGTTACTCCGCCCTGACCGGTACTTCAGTTCAAAGTCGAATGAGGCCAACTGAGCAGCCCACCTCTGTTCGGTGGCAGCCAGCTTGGCAGAAGACAGATGGCTTAGGGGATTGTTATCGGTGTACACAATACACTTATTCCCCAGCAAATACTCTCTGAACTTCTCTGTCATGGCCCACTTAAGGGCCAAGAATTCAAGTTTCATCGAGCTGTAATTTGCTGTGTTTCTTTCGGTGGGGCTGAGACACCGACTAGCATAGGCTATCGGCCTCACCTTTCCTGCCTGCATTTGAGAAAGGACAGCCCCCAAGCCACCATAACTTGCGTCAACCTCCAAGATAAACGGGAGGGGAAAAGTCAGCGTAAGCCAACACTGGTGCAGTGGTAAGCTTAGCTTTCAGGTTGTCAAAACTTTGTTGGCACTCATCAGTCCAATCCCAACAAACCCCATGACCTGGTTTCCGTCTAGTTTTAGCACCACCGCCTTCCGATGCCACCCGATGTAGCGGAGCCGCTAACTTGGCAAAGCCCTCCACAAAGCGACGGTAGTAACTAGCAAAACCCAGAAAAGAACGCACCTCTGAGGCAGTGGTGGGAACTGGCCACTTAGCTACTGAATCAATTTTGCCAGGGTCTGTGGAAACACCGTCACCAGAGATCACATGGCCCAAGTATCGTACCTCCTTCTGAAAGAAGGAGCATTTGCTTAGCTTGGCCTTCAGGCCCTCATGCTGAAGTCGCCCCAGCACCACCTTCAGTCGCTCCATATGTTGCTCCACAGAGGAAGAGAACACAACAATGTCATCCAGATATAACAATAAGGACTGGCACTGTTGGTCTCCAAAGATGCGCTGCATTAACCGCTGGAAGGTGCTGGGGGCGTTACAGAGCCCGAAAGGCATTCGGTTCCACTCAAACAAGCCAAAGGGTGTACAGAAGGCAGTCTTGGGCCTATCCGCCTCAGTGACGGGCATCTGGTTGTAGCCGCTGGCCAGGTCTAGCGTGGAGAACCAGCAAGCCCCAGACAGGGCATCTAGAGACTCCTCTATTCGTGGTAGAGGGAACGCATCTCTTCTGGTCTTGCTGTTTAGCTGTCTGTAGTCAACGCACATGCGGATACTACCATCCCGTTTCCTCACCAACACGATCGGAGACGCGTAGGGGCTGCTACTCTCCTGAATGATCTGTGATGACAACAACTGGTTGATGTGTTCCTTCACTACCTCATATTCAGAGGGTGGGATACGCCTGTAGCGCTGCCTGACTGGGATATCATCAACCAAGGGGATGTCATGGAAAATTAGGTTGGTGCATCCCAAGTCTCCCTCGTAGGCTGAGAAAACCGGGGTGTACTGCCCGAGTAAGGACCTCACCTGACACTGATGCTCACCAGACAAAGATGACAAATCCAGGTCGTCTAACTGATGCTGAACACTAGGGGAAGCAGTCTGAGAAGACACCGTGGCCACCACTAAGGGCACTTCAGTGACTCCAGAAGGAAGGCTGACAACATTTACAAAGTCAAGCATACCAACAGCAGTGTGGGGGTGCAATACCACATCAGTGGAGCCAACGTTCAGAATAGGTATGTAGACCGTGCCCCTGGTTACTCACACCAAGGCGGGGGAAACAAGCAACCCTTCAGGTAAGCCAGAGTCCGAGGGTTCAAACAGCACAGTAGAACTGGAATACTGCTGAGAACAAGTGGCCGCTACAACCTTGGTAACGCCCCCAGGAATCCTCCAGGCCTTCTTATCCCTGACCTTTGCCAAACCAGGATGGTCTCGAGGGGTTTGAAGGCTAGCATGATGACACTTTTGCAGTGCCACAAGGACTTGCGTAGGGCCCTCGGAGACACAAGGCTGAGCAAATAAGGCTGCACCATGCTGCACAAAAAGCTTGCTGTAGCATTTTCGGATGACATTCATCCCTAAAACACCGGGTACCGAAACAAGCACCCCCCCCAGGGAGGTCCCTCACAACTAAGATGCCACAACGAGGCATCTGCTTACCACAAAGTTGCACATCAAGCTCAAAGTAGCCGAGACAAGGGATTTCCAGACCATTGGCGGCTCTAAGCTCCAGCCAATGGCAAGAGTGGAGGCGCTCCTGGCCCCAGGGCTCAAAATGCTGATGGAAGAAGCTCTCAGAAATTGTGGACACCATGGACCCAGTATCCACCAAACAGGGAACCTTCACCCCACCCATGTCCACAGCTAAATGGGGACAAGATTAAATCAGCTCAGAAGCATCCATGCTACTTAAAGTAGCCTGTGAGCCAGTGGCGGCCCCACCCAAACTGTGGCTCTGCAGTTCGGTGGGCTCTAGTTTTCCGACACAGAAGCGGAACGGGTCTGATGATTAGCATTTGAAGGGGGTTGTGGGGGCACCTGGGGGTAAGTATTGACACGTACTTGACACTCTCGTGCAAAATGTCCAGGCTGGTTACAACGCCTGCAAATTACGGGACCAGTACGAGGTGGATGATAGTCCCGTTGAAAGTTCTGTAGCTGGGCAACGCTGGCCACAAGCTGATCAAGCTGCTTCTGCTGACGTGACAACATCTCTCGCATCTGACTCATCTCAGACACTGAACCCTCGGCCTGAGGGCCACCATGAACACCATACTGGACACCATATACTAAAGGGAGGGATTGACTGCGATTACGCCCACCACTGGGTAGACCTTCCCGCTCCCATCGGATAGCCTCTGCCCTAACATCAAGCAAAGTGGAGTTAAGCTGACGACGCACAAATTGCTTTAACTCACGACGCAAAGAACTATCCAGGACCTGCTCCACAAACTGGTCTCGAAGGAGGGCCTCAGCATTTGGCATTGCGGCAGGCACGCATTGCTTCACCCTCTCCATTAGACCGATCAGTGAGAGAGAGAACTCTAAAAGAGTCTCGCTCTCCTGCTGCTTCTGAGCAAAGAAGGCCGGTTGTAGGGCAACATATGACTCCGTGCACCCATACAGCTCTCTTAGAATAGCAAGTATACTAGCAGGGTCCCCCCTCTCTGCATCAGAGCGATACTTAATCTCGTCCCTGGCCTCTCCTTCTAGGTGGTCAAACAGGAAAAATGCTTGATCCGACAGCGAGAGCCGCCGAGCCCTCATACATGCCTGCACCTCCTCCATCCACTCACCCAGCCCTATACCCGTCCTTCCCCTAAAGATGGGACACTTCCTATCTCTAGGCACAAAAATTAGTCTCTCTGCTACAGGAAGACTAGAGGTGGAAGGGGCAGCAAGGGGCGCTGCAGAAGTAGATGGTTGAGCACTAGAGCTAGCCTGTCCCTGCCGCAACCGCTCATTATCAGCAGTCAACTGTGCAATCAACTCTCTAAGCTCCTGCACTTCTTGCTCCATGATTACTGCGAGGTCACAACACTACAAGAAATAATCACTGTGGTGAAACAGCACCACAAGAGGTTCACTGTAGTAATTACCTCACCAAAACGCTCAAAAGGGAGGAACCACTGCTGCTTTGTCTGTCTCACTAACCGGGATATCCAAAAAAAAGAAAGGAAACATGCGCCGGTCATTTGGACGAATACAGGAATTCCAGGTATGCGCTCCGGAGAGCTATTAGCAGTGCCAAAAGACATTATAAGAATAAAGTGGAGTCTGACTACAAGGGCTCCAATGCTAGAAACATGTGGTCTGGACTAAAAACTATAACAGACTACAAAAGATCAATGGGTGGTACTGAGGGGGTGTGTGCATCTCTCCCAGATGAACTGAACACGTTTTATGCACGCTTTGAGAGACCCCCGGCTGTGGAGGTACAGAAGGCTCAGGATCCCTGCCCCTGCCCCCTGGTTTTAACCAGTGCAGATGTGTGCAGATCCCTAAAAAGGATCAACACACATAGGGCTCCTGGGCCTGACGGCATCCCTGGTCGTGCTCTCAAGGTGTGTGCAGTTCAGCTGGCAGAGGTGTTCACAGTCATCTTCAATAAATCACTGCTCCAGTCTGTAGTCCCCACATGTTTCAAGGAGTCAACCATCATTCCTGTCCCTAAAAAGACTAAAACCATCTGCCTTAATGACTACCGCCCAGTTGCACTCACCCCCATCATCATGAAGTGCTTTGAGCGGTTAGTCAAACGGTTCATCACCTCCTCCCTCCCGACTCTCTGGACCCCCTGCAGTTTGCTTACAGGAAGAACACGTCCACAGCCGATGCCATCACCCTCACCCTCCACACTGCCCTCTCCCACCTGGACCAGAGGAACACGTATGTGAGAATGCTGTTCATTGACTACAGTTCAGCATTCAACACCATTGTGCCTTCCAAGCTCGTCATCAAGCTCAGGGACCTTGGGCTCAACAGCGCTCTCTGTGACTGGATCCTGAACTTCCTGACGGGCAGACGCCAGGCAGTGCGGATGGGTAACATCACATCCTCCAGCCAGACCCTCAACACCGGAGCCCCCCAGGGTTGCGTGCTCAGCCCTCTCCTCTACTCCCTGTTCACGCACGACTGCGTGGCCACACACAGCTCCAACTCCATCATTAAGTTTGCTGATGACACGACCGTCATCGGCCTGATCACCGACGGCAACGAGACGGCGTACAGAGAGGAGGTCAGAGCCCTGACATCTTGGTGCCAGGACAACAACCTCCTTCTCAACATCAGCAAAACCAAGGAACTGATTGTGGATTACTGGAAGAAACAGAGAGGTGGACACGCCCCCATCACCATCGACGGGACTCCTGTGGAGAGAGTCAGCAGCTTCAGGTTCCTCGGGGTTCACATCACTGAGGACCTGACATGGACTCATCACACCAACATCATCACCAAGACAGCCCGTCAGAGGCTCTTCTTCCTCCGCAGGCTGCGGAGGTTCAACATGGACTCCAGGATACTCTGTAACTTCTACAGGTGCACCATCGAGAGTATCCTGACCGGCTGCATCACGGCCTGGTATGGCAGCTGCACCGCCCTCAACCGTAAGACTCTACAGAGGGTGGTGAAAACTGCTCAGCTCATCACCAGGACGGAGCTGCCATCCATGGAGGACCTCTACACCCAGCGGTGTAGGAAGAAGGCCTACAGGATTATAAAAGACCCCCATCACCCCAGCAACAAACTGTTCTGTCTGCTGCCGTCTGGCAGACGGTACCGCAGCATCCGGACCAGGACCACCAGACTCAGGGACAGTTTCATCCCACAGGCTGTAAGACTGTTGAACTCCTGAGCTCTGTGAAGGTCACTACATCTGTTTATAGGAAAATATTTATTTTCATATTTATTTAGATTACATTATTTAATTCATACCGGTTCATACCTCCCCATAACTGCTGCTAATTCATTCAAACTGCACATGTAAATATAACACTTTTACTTTTACACTTCTGCACCTTACAATGTTTAATGTTTAATGTTTATATTAGTATCATGTTATATATATATTTTATTTTTTTATTTTTATTGCACTAGTTTTTTTCTCTTTCTCTTCTTCTCTTATTCTTAGACACTTATTGAGTTGTTTTGGGGTGCCTGGGACTTAAGATTTTCATTGCCAACATGTACGCTGTATCTGTTGAGCAAATGACAATAAACCTTTGAAACCTTGAAACCTTGAAACCTTGAAAAAAACAAAAAAGGAACACACAATAAGAATACAGCAAAAAAAAAACAACCAAACCAAGGAAAACACGTCTCAGCCGTTTAGAAAGAATAGAACATCCTGCCGACAACGCCAAGTTTGTGGCGAGGGGAAGGGTAACTTTCTACCCGATGTCAGATATGCTTTGAAGAAAGGTAAAGTTTGCACAACAACGCCACCCTGGGAATTTCACCCAGAGAGTAGACACGCCGGTTCGTTCTATTCACAGGCTTGAGACGTGGTTCCATGTATAAACGTATATCTTTTATTACAAATTATGAAAAAGCAGTCGTAATCAAAATCATTCACACCGGGGAGGGGAAAACTAGTCCAGGTCGGAGGCCTACCGGGGGATCAAGTATTAGTGGACGGGGAGTGGTTCACCCAAAATAACTAATAAAATAAGAAAAAGGGGTCACCCACACACACACACACGAGTAACCTTCACCAGGAGGGCACAGCACACCAAACGAGGGGGGGGGGACACCACCACCAGTCACTGCCACCACCACCGGCCTCCGACACTGAAACAGGGAAATAATATTAATGAGGGTTGCAACTCAAACAAAACAAAAAGGCATAAAACAATTAACAAATTAAACTTGACAGAAATGTACAAAAATACAACTAAACCATAAATTTAAAGTCACTGAGCAAGCATAAGTGACTATGCGACCGCAAAGCCGCGGGGACAACTAGGCTGCAGTGAGGGTCTTGTTGACAGCCAGCAGCTTAGGTGTCCGGTTGGAGAAGGCACAACGACAGGCAACACAGCGGCGCAGCCGAAGCAGAGCAGCAGCAACGCAGCAGCCCAGCAGCAGGTACAGCAAGCAGGCAAGCAAGCAGCTTAGTTGTCCGGTTGGAGGAGGCCGCCGTCACAACGACAGGCAACACAGCGGCGCAGCCGCAGCAAAGCAGCAGCAACGCAGCAGCCAAGCAGACGGTGCAGCAAGCAGGCAAGCGGCAGCCAAGCAGACGGTACAGCAAGCAGGCAAAAGCGGAAGGCGAGCTATCAGAAGAGTTTAGACAAAGCAGCAGCGGTCCGGCAGCGATTCCACCTTCAGCAGAAGTAGCGGCGCACACACTTATATAGGCAGGAGGAGGAGCGCGACAAATCCGAACATCAGCACTTCCCCGCCAAAGGAGAGCCCATGAGCACCACAGAGCATAAACAACCGACCTTGTACCCGGAAGTGATGCGGAAGCTCAGGAACAAGAGAGGAGGCCGTCCTAAATACGGTCCTCTGCTCCGGGATAGGCTAACCGGCCATCGGGGTGTGTCCAGGATCCTGTGCCATGCATAGAATAATCTATGCTGCCACATTCGCAAACACGTCGGTGTGTCCATTGTTCATAAGTGTGTCTCTGACGTGCACATCACTCTGATGACTCATTGTTTTTTACATTATTAACGGTTTCCCAGCATCAACTCTAAGTGTCGCCAAAGGAACATAGCTGTGGAAACGTGCGTACGCCAGCCATGAAGGTAGCTTGGGCACCGCACATTTCCACGTTCATTTCACGTTTTATACATCTGAACGTGAGCGTGGAAAATGACGTACGCCACGTTTTTGTGCGTACGCAACCTTTGTACATGAGGCCCCTGGAGCTGAACTATTATGCTCTTCCTTACTCGATGCTCCACCCTGTGTACAATGCCAGAACTGCATGTGAATAAATAAAACATTACATTATGGCTCCAGCACCTATGTTTCCAGTTTCCGCCAACCAGTTTGTGAATGACAATTTGCAAGCACCACCCTCGACAGAAAACAACAGCAAATACATCAATAATATAGTATAATATAGTATACAGTATTCTACAATGAAGACCTGGCTACATTCACAGACGCAGTACTGTCTTACATCAAGTACTGTATTGGAAATGTCACTGTGGAAAAGTGCATCCGGGAGTTCCCAAATCAAAAGCTCTGGATGACAAGCCAGGTCCGCACGCTCCTCCGGGCCCGTGACTCAGCCTTCAGGTCAGGTGACAGAGCATTGTACAGCGCCGCTCGCGCCCACCTGAGGAGAGGCATTAGGACTGCCAAAGCAGAACACAAGAGGAGGATAGAGGAACAGCTCAGCAACCCCCGCCAGGTGTGGCAGAGCATACAGACCATCACCAATTACAGAGGCTGTGCTGTGACACCCGGGAACTCAAATGCGGCATTGGCAGAGGGGCTAAACAGCTTCTTTGCCTGCTTTGAGTCTCAAACACAGCACTCAGCCACATCACTCCAACCACCACTACAACCCCCATCAGCCTCCATCACCCCCCCACTCACTCTCCAGGTACAGGAGGTGAGGCAGGTGCTCAGTGCAGGTAACCCCAGGAAGGCTGCAGGCCCAGATGGAGTACCAGGGAAGGTGCTCAAGGCATGTGCCAACCTGCTTTCACAGGTCTTTACTGACATTTTCAACCTGTCTCTGGAACAAGCCGTCATCCCATCCTGCTTGAAATCTGCCACAATCATCCCGATCCCTAAAAAGTCACCCACAACCAGCCTCAATGGCTTCCGCCCCATAGCACTCACCCCAGTCATCACCAAGTGCTTTGAGAAACTGGTTTTGAGACACATCAAAGCCTGTCTCCCCCCCAAACCTGGACCCGCACCAGTTTGCATACCGGACTAACAGATCCACAGATGACGCAATAGCCATCGCTCTCCACTCAGCGCTGAGTCACCTGGAGAAAGAGGGGAGCTACGTCAGGATGCTCTTCATTGACTTCAGCTCAGCTTTTAACACAATAATACCGGACATTCTGACCCCCAAGTTAGCCAACCTGGGGCTCCCACCTCCCACCTGCTCCTGGATAAAAGACTTTCTGGTCAACCGTCCCCAGCAGGTGAAACTGGGTCCTCACCTCTCCTCGTCCCGCACTCTCAGCACTGGCTCTCCCCAGGGCTGTGTGCTGAGCCTGAGAGTGAGGAGATTGTTGTTGATGCCGAAGAACAAGAAGTGCCAGGAACTCTATATAGTTTAAGCTGAAGTTGTTTATTGGTCTCGTACGAGGAGAAGCAGAGGATTTCATCGAGCAAGAGATTTGTGCGTGCATCTTCCTCAGTTCATTCTGCCTGCTCCCGGAAACACAGTGTATTAAATACAAGTCTCAAACCGGAACAACATGACAGGAGTGTCCCATTCTGATTGGCTTATAATGTATAAAGATTACATGTTACTAAGCAGATTTGACATGATGTAGGTGTATCCTTCAATCACTTTATGTTATGTCTCCAAGTTCCAGAGAGTCAGACTTAAAGTCGCCAAGAGGAATACAATCTTCACTATGTCCTTCTTCAGAATGTCAGATCAACCTAACCGTACCATTGCTAGATAATATTTTTCCTAACAGAGCCCACTACTCTACTCCCTCTACACATCCTACTGTAGTCCCGCCCACCCAGAGAACATCATTGTCAAATTTGCTGATGACACAACGGTGGTGGGGCTCATAACAGGAGGAAACGAGGCGGCCTACAGAGATGAGGTCCTGAAACTTGGTGAGTGGTGTGCATCTAACAACCTGGCACTTAACATCACCAAGACCAAGGAACTCATTCTGGACTTCCGACGGAACAGAGCCGCCGCTGCCCCCCTGTACATCAACGGTGAAGGTGTAGAGCGAGTGCAGTCATTCAAGTTCCTCGGGGTCCACATCTCTGCTGATCCTCCTGATCGGTCAACACCTCAGCACTGGTCAAGAAGGCCCAGCAGCGGCTACACTTCCTGAGGGTGCTCAGGAGGGAGCAACTAAACCCACAGCTGCTGGTGACCTTCTACCGTTCCACCATCGAGAGCCTGCTGACCTACGCTGTGTCAGTGTGGCACTCCAGCTGCACGGAGGCCGACAGGAAGAGACTGCAGAGGGTGGCCTCATCGCACAAAAAATCATTGGCTGCCCTCTGCCTTCCTTAAGCACCATCTACAACTCCCACTGTCTCAACAGGGCCAGAAACATCCTGAAAGACACCACCCACCCCGGCTTCCATCTCTTCAACCTGTTGCCCTCTGGCAGGCGCTTCAGGTCCATACATGCCAGAACAAATAGACTCAGGAACAGCTTCTTTCCCAAAGCTGTCACCGTATTGAACTCAAATCTGCACTAACACAAACTGTACTGACATATTTGCACTGACCACTGCACCACCAGACACCATCTACCTCTATTGTCAATACGCTGCTAACCGCTCTTGGACTGTGCTCAATGTTTGATGCTGTTGTCTGTGGTCTTCACCGTGCACCTTTTACTGTGTATTTAAATTTGTTTTACTGTATAGTCTTTTATATTCTGCTTACTATGTGTGCACTTTTAAGGAGCTGCTCATTGAATTTCATTGTACTGTGTATAATGACAAATAAAGCTTTCTATTCTATTCTGTAATATATATAATTTTGTAGCTTATTCATATTTGTGAATTCATGTTGGCAATCTTATAATGAATTATGGACATAGGAAGCTTTTAAAATACATTTTTACTGCACCAATCAATAAAGGGCTCCTAAGCTTGTCGTATTAAGCACTCTTCAAATCATTAAAACAACCTGACCCACCAGGACAGCAGAGGGCGCTGTGATTCCTGCAGCTGGGTCGGCGTGGAGGACGTCCTCGGCGTGTTAACCAATCCCCTCACGCTGTATTTTGAACGAGACGCGGGTGCAGGAAATCAGAAAAGGATTCACTTATTTGTCTCTAATTTGAATCCCAGCCCCAGATGTCTACCATCTCCCTTTCCAGTTTGAACACGTTATAAAAGGTTATTTCTAAACTCAAGATGGATCGGGGCAAGCCGTTGTTCATGAAAACGTATGGGAAGCACAGCCGGAAGATCTCGGCCTGGATCTCTCCTGACAACCGCAGGCAGGCCTTCGAGTCCAGTCTGTCCTCCGGGCTGGACTCTGTCTTTGAACCCACGGAAAGCAGGTATACAACATGGGATTTCAATGCGAAATAGGGCTATCCACCCACTCGGATTGCCATATCTTTTAGTGGCGCTGTCTGTTCCCCTGTGAATCATTCAAAATACTTTTTTTGTTGTTATTTTCTTCCACTGACCACTGCTCATCGCTGTTAATGACCTCTTTATATTACACATTATATACGTTTCCTACAGTACAGTGTACAGTAGATGGCATTATGGCGAAAGAGAATACACACAGAAGAGTGCAAAGATGGTTTGAATAGTGCTAGGTATAGCTGGCCTATAATCTATGTATTCGTCTGTTTCGGCCCATTATGGTGGATAATGGCCCGTCTATTAATGTATGTGCCATAACGTTACAGTTTTAATTTGCTTACATTTACATCACTGAAGTTCACCTCCTTCTGTTTGTTTTTGTGAGCGTATCGTGTTATGTGTTGTGTTATTTGTTGTGTGTTGTGTGTTATGTGTTATGTTTTGTGTGTTGTATATGTGTTATGTGTTCTATATGTGTTGTGTGTTATGTGTTGTATATGTGTTTTGTGTTGTATATGTGTTGTGTGTTATGCGTTGTATATGTGTTATGTGTTGTATATGTGTTATGTGTTCCATGTTTTGTGTTGTATATGTGTTATGTGTTGTATATGTGTTGTGTTATGTGTTACGTGTTATGTGTTGTATATGTGTTATGTGTTGTATATGTGTTACGTGTTGTATATGTGTTGTGTTATGTGTTGTATATGTGTTATGTGTTGTATATGTGTTATGATGCCAATGACGCCGTCGTCCCATGCAGGATGGGGAGCGCTACGAGACGCAAGGGAACGCGACCTCCGGCCGCGCAGAGGAAGAAGCAACCCAGGTCTGCATGAAGGCTCAGTACATTTAGCAAGACTAGGGGGTTTCATATCATCAACCCTATGAAACGGGTTTCCCTTTCGTTGCTTTAAATTTGATTCAACCAATCAAGTGTTGCTGGAGATTTGTCGGTGTGTAATTGCGAACACAAATTCAGCCAACAGTAGGAAACTGTAAAAAACACACAAATAGTCAAACATAGTCGGTGGATATTCTTAAATCTGTCGCTCTTGTCCTAAAGTGCCACACATATGCGTGCTGTGCTTCAGTGTCCACAGAAAGACGACCGCAAGGCCGCTTCTAGACAGCAGCGAGAGCGAAACTGACTCCATCTCTGCCCCTAAAGGACGCAAGGGGGCCGCGCAACGGAAGGAAAAACAAATGAGGCAAGTGTTGACTGTGAACCAACCCAACTATATTCCAGTCGAGACCCTCGGCCAGACCCCTCTCCCTTAAGGTCATTCCTTCCATGGCTTCCTTGGTCTCATGTCTGTCCTCTCCCCTCCCTCCCTCTTGCCCATCAGTGGTATTCCTTCAGCGGGCCGTTTTGTGACCCGTCGCCGGGCCCCCCGCGGGCGGCCCTCCTCCGATGACTTTGTGGCGGGGCAGGGGGCTCCCGGATCCCACCTTCTCAGGCGGCGTGGCCGCAGGGTCCCCCCCGCGCTCCAGTTTTCAGCCTCAGAACTGTGGGAGCCGGTCCCGGGGAGGCGGAGCTCCGTCGGCGACCCGCAAGCGGTGGTGGAGGCTGTACGTGCGGAGGATACCGAACGCAGCCTCGGGCCCTGTCCCAGGAAGCCCCTCTTCTGCTCCACGCCGTCGGAGTCTGTGCACAATGGGCGGCGCCCCGGGCCCTCTCCCGCAGCGGCCCCCTCCACCCCCTCTCTCAGCAACCTGAGGCGCTGCAGTCTTTTCAGTACATCCCATGAGGACTTGGACTCGCCGGGGGAGCCCTTCCCCAGCCCCCGTCCTGCCGCGCTCTGTGAGCTGTCGTCCCTGGGAGAATCCAGCCCGGGCTCTGGGGCAGGGCGCCACCACTCGTCGGCCGGGAAACCGCAGAGCAGGGAAACGGAAGACGGGCCCGGCGGGCCGACTGAGAGCCAGGAGGAGG
The DNA here is from genome assembly GCA_036785325.1 of Urophycis tenuis. Classification (NCBI taxonomy): domain Eukaryota; kingdom Metazoa; phylum Chordata; class Actinopteri; order Gadiformes; family Phycidae; genus Urophycis; species Urophycis tenuis. The sequence goes on from JAXIVH010000001.1 coordinate 21,138,816, forward strand.
ACACGGGAGTACCCGATGCTACCCGCCCCGGACACCCTGACCCCTCACAGACAAGCCTGGGCTGGGAGGAAACCAGCGATGGCAGCCGCTTTGTGTCCGCGTCAGCAGGGCTGGACTGGCTGACGGAGGCTCTCAAGCACGTTTGTCTGACCAAGCAGTGCTTGGTGCCTTTGGAGCGGGTGGAAAACATGATCCCGGGCCTGCTGCACAGTCAGTCTACCTACTCCTCGTGTCTGGACCGGTCGTGTTCAGGCTGTCTCCGGCAGCCCACCGGCCTGACGGCGTCCTCGGCAGACCCCCCGCAGGCCCAGCAGAACAGAGAAACCCTCGACCCGTGGCAGCCGGTGCTTTCCGGTACCGTGGCGTGCGTTGGTCTCCGGTCCGGTTCGGCCGACAGTCAAATCACAAAGGGAACCCGGTTTACTGACCTGTCTGTGGTGTGTGTAGAATCTAGTCACCACATTGATGACGAGGACGATGGCAGGGGCCAGCGGTCACTGAAGGACAGCACTCCCTCCTCAGACGAACCTGTGTTCACACACTGTGGCCGCGAGGAGCGGGAGGCCCACCTGGCGTCCACACTGAGGGAGGAATGTCTGCTGCGGAGGTGTAGCGTGGGCCTCCAGCGAGTGGATGTGTCACAGCTGCCCGTGACCGTGCGCCCCGAACCCGACGCGCCCGGTCCACACACTCAGACCGCCGAGCAAAGAGTGCAGCCCACTGAAATGGACTCCGTCGCCGGCCCGGATCTGGGCGACCGTGGGCGGGCCCGGACGAGCAGGATCGCCGGCCCGGCCAGGGGGGCCCCGGAACCCGCAGCCCTGCCGGAGGAGCCGGGCGTGGCGCCGGTCAGGAGCCGGGGGGGCGTGAACCCGGAGAACCTTCAGCCCGCCGGAGCTGGTGGCCAGCCCAGGCTCTCCCTGAGAAGGTTATCTTCCAAAGATGGCGGCCCCGCCAAAAGGAAGTTGCTGTTGGCGGCTCCTGGAGAGGAGGAAGAGGGGAAGAAGCGGCAGAAGAAGAAGAAGGCCGGGAGGGAGAGGAGCCTGTCCAAGGACCGGTCCGGGGCCACGAGGAAGGTGTGCGTCAGCGGCCTGAGCGTGAGCCGCTGGAGGGACCGCGGCGACATCAGCGCGCTGGCGTTCCCCAGCCGAGGGGACTGCAGCATCACGGAGCTGTTGTCCGGGCAGCACAACCCGTCCACGGTCAGAACACCAAGCAACCTCCACTGTGCTACCATGCCTGCACTGGTATACGTCTTGTTTTTCTAGTTCACAATAACTGACAGCAAACGAGGATGTGCTAAACCTGGTGAAAAAAAAAAAAACTAAACAAGAAAAAATTGCAGAATGACCTCATAACATTTACGCAAAAACTGCTGGACTTTGACTCTGTGTGGTGTTCAGGTGTTCACCGAGAGCCTCTCACAGGCCAGCGGCGTGCTGTTCTCCACGCCAGCCAGGCCTCGCCGTCTGAACCTGTCCTCCGTGCTGCTGGACCTCACGCCCAACACACACACCTGGAGCCGGCTGAAGGCCGCCCTCTCCGTCCACCGCAAGACCAGAGGTAGGTGTGGCGTGGGGTGACGTGACCTCTTTAAACCCCAGGGAAATCTCGGTCGTGAGTCTTGTGTCAAAGCGCCAAGCGTTTGGCGCTGCTTGGTGGAGACTGGATGGTAGTGCCTGATGAACGCTGGCTCAGATGTCCAGTGTTGTAAAAGGTAGTACAAGGGTCCACCAAGTGGTTGACAGCAGTGTAAGCCCTTTATTCAAAGAAATGTTGACACAACTATGGTGACTTATTGGTGACTTATTGCCTCTCTGGTGTCCCCCCTCCCATAGTCTGTGTCACACCCGGGGACCACCACCCATCCAGGCCAGGTTCCGTTAGAAGGGCACCCTTGGGTGACCTCAGTCTGGATCTGTTCGCCTCACCCACTCGAACCCCACTGTGTGAACGCCTCAGGCCCACGCTGTTGCCCACCACCTCTCTGGTAAGTGCAGTTCAGTGCGCAGACACACTTGGTGCAGATTATCACACACACACACACACGTAGGGGTGCAATGTGTATGGACTCCATTGACATTAGCTACACTGAATGTTTTGAGATGGGAACACAAAGGAGGTTAGTGTGTGGAAAACAGTCTGTAGTAATGGGAGTACTACAGACTGGAACATCATTAAACATTCCCGGGCCCCCGTCGTGTTGCTAACCCCCTCCTCCCTGGGTCTACTGGCTGCAGTCGGCGTGTGACGATGATGATGGTGACGAGGACGGCGGTCTGTCAGATGCCCAGAAGGTGTACGCCGAGTGTGGCCAGCCGGGCCCCCTGTCCTGGGAGGAGTGCCTTCCCCCCCACCGCCTAGAGCACTGCCTGAAGATCGGGGAGGGAACCTTTGGAGAGGTGTTCTCCACCACCAACACCCTGGGAGACACGGTGGCTCTCAAGGTGTGTGTGTCTGTGTGTGATGGGAGGGTTTTTTTAAAGATGGGAGTTTGGAAGATAGAAATACTTAATATTGGCTTATAATTAGACTGGGATGTTTGGTGTTGCTACCCTGTTGGTCAGATGTCTCCCTTGTTTGAAGCATTGTGACGGTGATCCCGCCCCTGCTAGATCATACCAGTGGAAGGTAGCGTTACGGTGAATGGAGAACAGCAGAAGACGTTCGGGGAAATCCTCCACGAGATCATCATCTCCAAGTAAGGACCCCAGGCGTGTGGGCGTGGTGGGTGTGTAACCCGGCATGTAGTTCCCTGTGTAACACCATACCTGTAACGCTGTGTGCAACACAGACACGCGGTGTGTAACACCATGTGTAAGGTGTGTAACACCATGTGTAAGGTGTGTAACGCGGTGCGTAACACCATGTGTAAGGTGTGTAACACCATGTGTAAGGTGTGTAACGCGGTGCGTAACACCATGTGTAAGGTGTGTAACACAGTGTGTAAGGTGTGTAACACCATGTGTAAGGTGTGTAACGCGTTGTGCAACACCATGTGTAACGCGTTGTGTAACACCATGTGTAAGATGTGTAACGCGGTGTGTAACACCATGTGTAAGGTGTGTAACACCATGTGTAAGCTGTGTAACACAGTGTGTAACACCATGTGTAAGGTGTGCAGCACCATGTGTAAGGTGTGTAACACAGTGTGTAACACCATGTGTAAGGTGTGTAACGCGGTGTGTAAGCTGTGTAACACAGTGTGTAACACCATGTGTAAGCTGTGTAACACAGTGTGTAACACCATGTGTAAGGTGTGCAGCACCATGTGTAAGGTGTGTAACGCGGTGTGTAAGCTGTGTAACACAGTGTGTAACACCATGTGTAAGCTGTGTAACACAGTGTGTAACACCATGTGTAAGGTGTGTAACGCGGTGTGTAAGCTGTGTAACACAGTGTAACACCATGTGTAAGGTGTGTAACGCGGTGTCGATGGTGTGTGTGTTTTGAACCTCAGGGAGCTCAGTAACCTGAGGAACAACACGCAGAACCAGACCAGCGGCTTCATCGGACTCAACGAGTGAGTGATCCTCCCATGACCTTTGACCTTATGTTTGAAAGGCCTTTTAATAAAAACCAAAGCGTAGCAGTGGAGTCCTCTTATTTCTGCGTGGCTTTGCCCCAGTCTGCACTGTGTCCAGGGCTGCTACCCCCCCGCCATGCTGGATGCCTGGGACACCTTCCACCGGAGCAAAGGCTCCGAGAACGACAGGCCAGGTCAGGGGGCGGGAAGGGAGGGGGGAGGGAGTTTCATACCACATTACCACATTACTCCTTCCCACAGCCGCCAGCAAGGCGCACACCGACCCGCGGTGAACACGCACATGCGTGTGTCTGACGGGAAGACACTGCATTTCTGTCTGTTCAGATTTCTTTGAGGAGGAACAGTTTTTCCTAATCCTGGAGTTTGAGTTCGGGGGCAGTGACCTGGAAAACAGCAATGGAACGGTAAGCACAAGCACAAAAAAAATACACACACACACACTCTGCGTCAGTTGGCATTTCCCAGATGATATAATGTTGAACGCATCACAACATGCTTGTCGTTGTGTTATTATTGATAAGTTAGCCTGTGTGTGTGTGTGTGTGTCCCAGCTGCCCTATCTGCAAGTGGCCAAGAGCATCCTGCATCAGGTCACTGCTGCGCTGGCTGTGGCTGAACAACAGCTACACTTTGAACACAGGTATACACTTTGAACACAGGTATACACTTTGAACACAGGTATACACTTTGAACACAGGTATACACTTTGAACACAGGTATACACTTTGAACACAGGTATACACTTTGAACACAGGTATACACTTTGAACACAGGTATACACTTTGAACACAGGTATACACTTTGAACACAGGTATACACTTTGAACACAGGTAGTACGCGCACACACACACACAACAGGTGTTGGCCTTTTGAAAAGTTCTGTCTGCACGGGGTCCACTGTGGGATTGAGCCATGTTCGGCAGCCTCTAAAAATAGATTCCCTGATCCCTGATGCCGGAGCGTTGGCCTCTCCTCAGGGATCTCCACTGGGGCAACGTCCTGGTGAAAACCACCAAGGTGAAGAAGGGCTCCTTCCTCCTCGGTGGAACGAGCCACTCTGTGGACACCAAAGGGGTGCTCGTCCACATCATTGATTTCTCCCTGTCCCGGCTGGAAATTGGTCAGTTGTTTTTTGTTTGTTTGTTCAATTCCCCCATCTTCTTCCTTGTCTATTTTTAAGGGGCTGTTTTTTGAAAAGGGTTAGGGTTAGGGTTAGATATTTGATTACGTGGTAGCCAGTAGGATTAGGGTTAGGGTTAGGGGGTTAGATATTTGATTACGTGCTAGCCAGTAGGGTTAGGGTTAGGGTTAGGGCGTTAGATATTTGATTACATGGTAACCAGTAGGGTTAGGGTTAGGGTTAGATATTTGATTACGTGGTAGCCAGTAGGGTTAGGGTTAGATATTTGATTATGTGGTAGGGTTAGGGTTAGGCTTTAGGGTTAGGGCTAGATATTTGATTACGTGGTAGCCAGTAGGGTTAGGGTTAGGGTTAGATATTTGATTACGTGGTAGCCAGTAGCGGTGGTTTACTTTGTGGCTACATTGATTGAAGCTTCAGACCGGCAGCACTGTCTCTCAATTTCCCACGCTGGTGAAATCATCATTTAAAAAAACCCCAACCCTTTGCTCAGTGTACTCAGAAAAGCCGTGGTTAACCGTGCGTGTAACCGAGTGTCCCATAATGACGCCACCCCCCCCCCCCCCCCCCCCACACACACACACACACACACTGCTAAACAGAAAGAGAAAAGGGGATTGTGGGTCACTGAGAGGCCTCTGCAGCCCCCCCCCCCCCCCCCCACATTCCTCCACCAGCAATGGGGGCTTCACGTGGTTTCATGCCTGGTGGCCCCCAGCCGTGACTTATTGTGGGCATCTCTCCTCTAGACGGCCTGACGGTGTCGTGTGACATCTCCACTGATGAGGAGCTGTTCATGGGCCAGGGAGACTACCAGTTCGACATCTACAGGCTGATGCGGCAGGCCAACGGGTCTGTGTCCAAAAAATGTCCCAACCACCAGCGGCCTGAGCCTTTTTGACTGGCGGCCATCTTATAACTTCTGTCCTGTTTGCAGTAACAACTGGAGCGACTACCAGCCACGCTCCAACGTCATGTGGCTCCACTACCTGAGCACCAAGCTGCTCTCCATGAAGTACCGCGGGCCTGGAGGACGGGGCGCCAAGGGCACACGGGGGGAACTTACGCATTTCCGTGACAACCTGCTCCAGTACAGCTCCGCCACGGACGCACTACAGAACTGCCCTCTGTTTCAGTAGGACGAGGTGTGTGTGTGTGTGTGTTGTTTCAGTAGGACGAGGTGTGTGTGTGTGTGTTGTTTCAGTAGGACGAGGTGTGTGTGTGTGTGTGTGTGTGTGTGTTTGTGTGTGTGTGTGTGTGTGTGTGTGTGTGTGTGTGTGTGTGTGTGTGTGTGTGTGTGTGTGTGTGTGTGTGTGTGTGTGTGTGTGTGTGTGTGTGTGTGTGTGTGTGTGTGTGTGTGTGTTTTAAGGCTGCCCCTTATACGATAGTATGGCCGTTACACTTTGGGACAATTTAGTTAAACATTCTTGTACATTTTTTTTATTTAAGTTTTTAAATTGTGCTTCATTGCCACGGCCATGTTGGAGATGTAAATATTGTGTATGTGTCTTTAACGTAGATGAGAACACACTCAGCCCAGGCTGTGTATTACTTACAGTGCTGCTTTCTCACTAGTTCTCTAGTTAAATCCCTTCAATACTGTACAATGATAATAAAGCCAACGGTATAGTTTTGGAACATTGAAATGACACCAGGGCCACAGCGGTCAAATGCAATCTATAGAGAGGAGTTTGGAGGAATGTATAGAAAGACAACTCAACACTGTTTATGGACTCGTTTGTGTAGACAATTCCTGGAAGGTACTTTTATTATTCATTTAAAAAATAAAAAGTAAGTCCTGCAAATACATTCTCAAGACAAAACAATACTTCAACGTACATACATTATATAATAAAAACAAAGGCATATAAAAACAAAATATTTATTAATTTCTTACGTTTATAATACATTTTTGCATTTGAAACCAGCTTTAACTTGGTGTGTGTGTGTGTCTTGAATGAAAGTTACCCATCCTCCATACATGAAGTTATCTTAATGTGATGCTTGTTGTTTCCAGTCATGATTAGAATTAAGGATCAATAATTGTTAACAATATGTGTATGTATATATATATATATATATATATATGTTTTTTTTTGGGGGGGGGGGGGGGTTTCCAAAGGAAGACATCATTAAAATGATAAGAAGGCATTCCAAAAACGTACTGAAACAAGAAACTCCCGGGTGTGTGTGTATGTGTGTGAGAAGAGGTCAGGCATGTTCTCAAAAAGCACTTTTTGGTTGAGCTTTGAGGCAATGTAGAAGGATGAGCCTGCTGGTGAAGATGTGTTGTTGATGGTTGTGCTTGGTGCTGTGAGGGTGGAGGGGCTTCTGTTCACTGTTCAGGTCCACCGGATCCTGAACCCGCTCTATTCACCGTCATCATGAGGGGTTATCGCCTGAACCCGCTCTATTCACCGTCATCATGAGGGGTTATCTCCTGAACCCGCTCTATTCACCGTCATCATGAGGGGTTATCTCCTGAACCCGCTCTATTCACCGTCATCATGAGGGGTTATCTCCTGAACCCGCTCTATTCACCGTCATCATGAGGGGTTATCTCCTGAACCCGCTCTATTCACCGTCATCATGAGGGGTTATCGCCTGAACCCGCTCTATTCACCGTCATCATGAGGGGTTATCTCCTGAACCCGCTCTATTCACCGTCATCATGAGGGGTTATCTCCTGAACCCGCTCTATTCACCGTCATCATGAGGGGTTATCTCCTGAACCCGCTCTATTCACCGTTAAGAAATGCCGCGTATCGATCGCTTAGTGGCATGTTATGAAAAGCCTTAACTATTCATCCGTTCCTATTTTTTGTGGCGTCCGGCTTCAACAATTAGCAAAGTGTTTGCTCTGCTTACATCTTTGTTTGAACCACGGCTATCCTTCCATTTTCTACTGTTGTTTTTAACAGTAGAATAAAGTATTGATTGGTCTCCGATGTTTATCGTCCACTAACAGTGGCCCCCCATAAACGAAGGGATTGTCAATGGAAGCACAAGGCTGTGTTCACTCATAATGCACTTGGAAGGGGCAGTGACTCCATACAATCTGCAATCACTCACACGTTTTTCTCCGGCAGCATCAACACATTTATTGTAATTTTTTTAATACAAAAAAGTGATTGGAGTAATTACAATTTCACATTCTCAATTGTTGCTTGTTTTTCAAAAAAAAAAATGACGCAGAGCTTTTGAAACGACTACAATCAACGCGCTCCGATGTGCAGGTAGGTTTCCGGTCCAGTTTTTGTGATTTTTTTTCACGTTTTTGTTGGCTCGGTTATTTGTGCTCGTGGCTGAATTGCGGGGAGAACCCTGAGTCAACTTAACGTACGTTGGTAACTTCTCTCGGTGACACTGGATTGCTCCGGACGCTGTTGGAAGGAGTGTCATCCCCATGGTGTGCTGTCTTCAGTGTAAGGCCCTTGTGTGTTTAGAAGCAATATGAACTCAATATGACAGGACGGGCTTGCAACCCTTTATGTGTGTGTGTGTCCTTCAGAAGGAGAAGTATTTGGTGTACCACTCCTGTTTCAGCCCCTCCGTGCCGCTGCCTCTGTTCTCCAGGTAGGACCCCCTTCAAGACAAAAGACACAGCGTCACAGGAGTGGGAGACCCCGGCTCCGTGGTGGCCACAGAGACCCCCCATGGGGCTTACCTGACGTGGCCCTGGGGCGGGTGGGGGCGCTCCTCCAGGGACGAGGGCTGGACGTAGCGGATGCCCATCTGGGGGGAGGGGCAGACGGGCAGCGGGGCGGTGGGGGCCGGCGGCGTGCAGGACCCCCGGGAGCGCGTGGAGCGGGGCAGGGAGGGCGAGGGCCGGTGGCCCAGGGAGAGCGGCGTGTGCCTGTGCGGCAGCGAGGAGGTGGAGTAATGCGGGTGGGAGGCGGAGGAATGGGGGAGGGTGGAGGAGGAGCGCTGCTGCGGCGGCGAGGAGGAGGTGGTGTGCGGCGGAAAGAGGAGCCGGTCGAAGGAGGTGGCCGGGGGGGCGGGGCTCGGGCGGGCCGGAGGGTCCTCCTTCCTCTGTCGGGGGAACAGCTGTTACACGCGTCACAGGCAGCGCCGGCAATGGGCTCGCTGATTGGTTATCGCTGCGGTGGGGTTGTTAAGACAAGAAGGACGTACAAGAGACCTCACCCCCATGCTCGGCGTGACGCTCCCGGGGCGGGGCTTGCTGTCTCCTCCCACCGGCGGGTGGAGCTGCAGCTGATGCCGCTCGTCCTGGAAGGGAGGAGCAGCAGGAGGAGGAGGAGAACCATGAGCTAGCTTATCATTTGGATTTGAATGGTTCTTGGGTGGGATAGCCAGGAACTCTGCTCTTTTCCGTCAACTGCTGCCAGAATGAGACCACAGAGCACAGCGTACTGGAATACAGTTTGCCGATAGTAATTTAATTTGAATGCATTATTGCATTAGTTCCTCATTGAGAGTGTGCATCTCCACTCCAAACCTGCTTCTGACACCTGCCGAGCAACGCGTAATGTATGGGGGGGCTACGGTCACATGGCTGGGCTACCATGTGCCTTAGATATAATACAAGGCAACACGATGATGGCTGATTGTCAGCACCACGGCCTGATGTACCGTATCATATGTATTCTATATGTCCGTGTGGGGGGGCTCGGGGCTCACCACTAGCTGCTTGATGAGTTCGTCTCTCTCAGTCAGTCTCTCCTGAAGTCGTCCCAGCTGGAGCTCATCAAAGTGGCTCTCTCGCTTCCTGCATCTGTCCTCCCTCTCCCGGAGCCTAGTATACACACACATGCACACACACACACACACACACACGCCTCATTATCATCATCATCATCATGGCCCCGTTTGGGTGGTACCTTCCCATTAACCCGGACCCATCATCCTCCAAACACCAGGCCTGTTTCGGTCCATCATTTGTGTCTGCGAGTGTGTGTGTGTGTCTGCCTGCCCTCAACTGTATGTTTGTCTTTGTAATTACATGTCTGCAAATATTTATGGTCAGACTGACTATGCATGTCACTCACGTGTGCGTGTGTGTGGCTGTGTGTGTGTGTGTGTGTGTGTGTGTGTGTGTGGCTGTGTGTGTGTGTGTGTGTGTGGCTGTGTGTGTGTGTGTGTGTGTGTGCGCGTGCGCGTGTGTGTGGCTGTGTGTGTGTGTGTGCTCTTCCTACTCAGTCTCCAGGGTGGTGATGCGGGCCTGCAGCTGTGTCTGGGCACTGCTGAACTCCGAGGCCAGACTCTGCAGCTCCTTCCTGTGCTTCCTCCTTATCTCCTCCACCTCCCCCCTCCTCCGGTCGTGCTCCTCCTTCTTCCGCAGCTCGTCCTCCTCCTCCTTGGTCTCCTCCTCCTTCCTCTCCTCCCAGTGCTTCTGGGACTCCTCCAGCTTCTCCATCTCCACGCGGAGTTTCTCAACCTCCTCCTTCAGCCGCTGGGCCTCCTCCTCCAGCTGGGCATCCCTCTGTTTCAGCGTCTCCGCCTTCTCCTTCTCCTTCTCCTTCTCCTTCTCCTCTGTCTCTGATTTCTCAAGGATGGACCTGAATGGACAGACCTCGTTCAGAGCCCCTCTCAGAACCAAGCTCCGGGGATCAGTAGAATTCAGTTGAACAAAAGTGAGAGTAAGCAGTGCCATCGTGGTTTGTATTTCTTTGTCTTTATTTTTCTCTTTGTTTTTTTTACAAAATGTGTCAGCTTGTGTCACCTGACTTAAAACTTAAAATCAAATCGTCATTCATTCCATAGACAAATCAAAGACGCATTCCAATGTTATTCCTAATGGTAATTAAACCCAACCTAACCCCAGTGTGGTTGCTGCTCGACCCAGTACCAAAAAGGTACCGGGTTCAATGCCAACGTCCGAGACACTTACTTCTATGTGCTCCATGGACGCCTGACCTCACTGCAAGCGGTTTGGACAAAAGTGATGACAATCTCCCTCTCTCTTCCTTTCCTTGCCTCCTACCTTTCCTTGAGCTGTTCCCTCAGTGCTGCATTCTCTCTCTGCAGCTCCAACACCAGACAGCCGCTCTCGTCCAGCTGGCGCTCAAACACCTGCCACTGGTTCTGCTGCTTCAGGTCCTGCAAACACACACACACACACAAAAATGTCAAATGTCAAATCCCACACCCTCTGTGTGTGTGTGTGACCTGCTGCAGGGCCATCATCTGTGTGTGTGTCTGTGTGTGTGTGTGTGTGTGTGTGTGTGTGTGTGTGTGTGTGTGTGTGTGTGACCTGCTGCAGGGCCATCATCTGTGTGTGTGTCTGTGTGTGTGTGTGTGTGTGTGTGTGTGTGTGTGTGTGTGAGTGTGTGTGTGTGTGTGTGTGTGTGTGTGTGTGTGACCTGCTGCAGGGCCATCATCTGTGTGTGTTTGTGTGTGTGTGTGTGTGTGTGTGTGACCTGCTGCAGGGCCATCATCTGTGTGTGTGTCTGTGTGTGTGTGTGTTGTGTGTGTGTGTGTGTGTGTGTGTGTGTGTGTGTGTGTGTGACCTGCTGCAGGGCCATCATCTGTGTGTGTGTCTGTGTGTGTGTGTGTGTGTGTGTGTGTGTGTCTGTGTGTGCGTGTGTGTGTGTGTGTGTGTGTGTGTGTGTGACCTGCTGCAGGGCCATCATCTGTGTGTGTGTCTGTAGCTCGGCCTGGAGGTCCTCTATCTGCTGCATGTGTCTCTGGGTCATCTGCCGGCTCCACTCTGTGTGCTGCTGAGTCAACTCGGCTCGCTGCTTGTCTGCAAGCGGCAGACAAGCAGCCACAAGCCACAAGACAACAACAACAACAACATGGATGACAAAGACACACAAACTCTGCGTAAACATATGAGGACTACAAAAGAAAAAAGAAAAAAAGGACATGAAAAATAAATAAATAAATCTTTGTAAGCCAACTGGTACAGGTACCCTTCCACTGTTGCCATGGAGACGTGTATCCATGGCAATGGTAACTTCATTGTAGAATTTGTAATCTGAATGGGTATAGCACTGGAGCTCAAAGAGACAAGAGAGGGAAACTGATGCAGAAATGCAGATTTGGCTTTCGTCCTGGGGGGAAATATGACACTGTGTGCTTATGTGGATAGAAAAACAATCTTCGTTTTGATTGTGTGCATGGGATCGGTGTTTTCAGGTCATTTTCGCAGTGAGTGCAGTGCAAATTGTGTGCGTGCCACTTTATCGTGGTGGTGGTGGGCACGTGTGCGTGCGTGTGTGCCTACTTGTGTGCGTGCTACCTAGCTGCAGCTGGTGTAGCGTCTGGAGCCTGTTCCTCTCAGACTGCAGGTCCTCCTTGGCCTGTCCCTCCAGGGCCTGCAGTGCCATGGCATGGCTGTGTCTCTCCTCAGCCAGGGACTGGGTGTGCGGCTCCTCCAGGAACACACAGACGTCTTCCTGTTAAAGCAGCCTGCATGCCTCTTGGCTTCACACACACGCACCCCGCTGTTCGTTTGTTATACCAGGACGGCGACAACAGATTGTCACAAACACACACACATCAACAAACACATGCAGCCTGCATCCCTGCATCATTTTCCATGCACAAGAGCCTATGTGTGAGCTGAATGCAGCCATAGAACAGTGCACACGCAAACGCTGTTCACGCTGCTACATTATTCAGAAAAGGAAATCCATTGAGAAACATTACATTTGTACTGTGCATGTGCATAAAACCCATTGGTAACCAATTTTTTGGTTACAGCGTGTGTGTGTGTGTGTGTGTGTGCGTGTCTGTGCTTGTGTGTGCGTGTATGTACGTGTGTGTGCGTGCGCTGGGTGTACCTGCAGTTGATCCCTCAGTTTCTTGTTGATGTCTTTGGTGTCCTGGACCTCCTTTCTCAGCCTGTCAATCTCAGGGTTGCCATGGCAGTCATCACCTAGTCCCGCCCTCTTTTTCTCTGCCTGCCGTGTCAGATGAGATGTAAGGGGACACAGTGTTCCATATACCCACTTTTTGTGAATGACTTGAGTCAAAACTCACAGCAAGCCAAACACTAGAGACGACGGCTACATCCTGTGATTTGCTATGAATTGATGAAACCCATCTTCCCACGTGTGTCCCCACCCCCATGTTAACCTTTATTTAACCAGCTGAGACTCACTGGGATTGATCTCCTTTTTCAAGAGCGACCTTAAAGGACACAGGGTCAATGTCACTGTGACCTACACTCTGGCCCTCACCTGGGCCCTCACCTGGGCCCTCACCTGGGCCCTCACCTGGGCCCTCACCTGGGCGCTCACCTGGGCCCTCACCTGGGCCCTCACCTGGGCCCTCACCTGGGCCCTCACCTGGGCCCTCACCTTGGCCCTCACCTGGGCCCTCACCTGGGCCCTCACCTTGGCCCTCACCTGGGCCCTCACCTTGGCCCTCACCTGGGCCCTCACCTGGGCCCTCACCTGGGCCCTCACCTTGGCCCTCACCTTGGCCCTCACCTGGGCCCTCACCTGGGCCCTCACCTTGGCCCTCACCTGGGCCCTCACCTGGGCCCTCACCTGGGCCCTCACCTGGGCCCTCACCTGGGCGCTCACCTGGGCGCTCACCTGGGCGCTCTGGTGATTGGCGACCTGGCCCCGCAGCTCCTCCACCTGAGTCTGCAGCTCCTCCTCCCGACCCTGCCACCTCTGCTCGCCCTCGGCCACCGCCGCGTTGAGCTCTATCCTGAACTCGGCCCGGAGTCGCTCCTCGCACTCCGCCCTGCAGCAAGGCACATCAAACCCCCAACCCCCCGCATTGATGATGAGGTCATCCTGCATCAGCGCATTACTCTCTGTTGTTCCCAACTGAGACCTTCGATCCCAATGTGTGAGTCGTTGTGAGCTTGGTGTGTGTGTTTGTTTGTTCAGCTCTTTTGGGGTTAATTGAATTGTACAACCAAGCGAAGAAACAGAAGACAGTGTTTATAGGTCTCTGCACTAGATCCTCCAGTTATACATTGCATACCCCACCCCTCCCTCATTGCAGCAGATGGTACCTGATCTTGTCTTCGGTTTTCCGCTGGCTCTGCTCTAGCAGGGTCCGCTCGGTGTTGAGTCGGCTGTGCTCCAGAACCTTCTCCTCCAGCCTGTGTCTGTCGGCCCTCAGGGACCCCAGCTCCTTCTGCTGCCGCTCACGGTGCTTCTGGCTGTCCTGCTGGGCGCAGGCCAGCCGGCTCTGGGCCTGCTGCAGCTCCTCCCTCAGGCGGGAGCAGTGTGGCCCGCAGGTGGGCGGGGCCTTCTCTGCGCCCCTCGTCTTGCTCGTCTCGTGCTCTTTGATCACAGACTCCAGCCGGTGGCACTGGAAAGAACACAGGCCGTCATCTGGTGACGTTTGAGATGACAGCACTACACGGCGAGCAGGTTGCGGGGCGACGGCGATTAGCGGGCGGGTAGTGGCGGTGTGACTCACTTCGTTGGTGGCGTCCTGCAGCTGTGCCCGGAGCTCCTCCCTCTCTCTCTCCAGGCCACGCCGCATCTCCCCACTGTTCCTCCTCTCCTCCTCCAGACGCACGCACACCTGCACCGCCGTTTAGCACCGCATTAAACACAGCTAACGCTAGCGCGCTATTAGCCCCTCCCCATGTGACTAGACCAGGAATTTCATACAAATACACTGTACATATATATATGCATGCAACATTGTGGTAGAACATGAGTGGAAATCTTCCATTGACAAGCATTTTGCCACCGTGAACCGTTTTACTGTTTACTGTGAAGGACTGTGTGTACTTTACATTATTTTTTAAATTAATAGATGCCAAACCTTTGCCAAAATGGTATTTTATTTTCTATTGCTTAGGTGTCTTCAGGATCATGCTGTGAGGTTCTGTTCTGTTGAACTGAGATTGTTTTTTTGTTTTTTTTTATCTTATGTGAAGGTTGAGCCATTCATATTATTAGTTTATCGTTATTATTTAATTTAGTATTCAGGAGAGACTGCCTATACACAGTACTCGTACTAATGTTTTTATTTCTGATATGAATCCTGCAGCATTTATATTATAACATTTTGTAGGCAACTTCATGTGAGGTTCCGTGCACTTTAACCTTTGAACCAACTGGTGCCTTTTGATCAGTAAGGTCTATTTTGCTGCATTTTTGTAGTCCTGGTAATTTTTTATTTGCCATGTTGGTGAGATTATTTATAGGACCATTTGTTAGTGTTTTTGTTCTTTTAATTAATGTTTTTTTCAGTAATAACTTAATATTTAACATATTACTCTGGAAAATCGCAGTACTAACTAAATATTTAACATCAGGAAAATCACAGCTTTTGCAACTTTTATTGCAACTTTCACTTCCTCTTGCACTGTAATCGCAACAAAAGCCTAAACTTTTCGCAACTTTTATCGCAATTTTTTTTAAAAGCTCACGCAACATCAGGCATTTTAAGCCGCAACTATCTAAAAAAAGGCCCGCGAAATCTTGGAGGGACTGATATATATACAGTACATACATAAGTAAATATTAGGGATGTACTGACTGTGAGGTTCTGGGCCGATACTGATTCTGATAAATATTTGTCCAATCGTCCAGCCAATGCTTAAGCTGATTTTTCTTTTTCTTAGTTTGTTTAGTGTTTATACTAATGCGTTCACCATGTTGTGCCAGGAAAGTTAAGAAAGAAAAAAGAATCTCTCTTAAATCTAAAAATCTCTCAGATATATACTGTGTATATATATATATATATATATATATATATATATATATATATATATATACATATACTTCACTCATACGAATGTCTGAAACAACCTTTGATATAACCTTCTTTCACATGACAAAAAATATTTTTGTGATAAACAAGTATTTGCAAAAAACGTATGCAAAATAAATTTCATCTTGAATGTCAGCTTATTTGCCGGTCGGCCGATGGCATTCAACAAGTTGAATATCCAACATGTAAATCAGTGAT
>JAXIVH010000001.1:21159360-21161762 GCA_036785325.1 Urophycis tenuis
TAAATCACCTGGGGTAAGGCATGCGGGGGTGGGGGGAGAAAGAGAGATAGAGGGATAGGGGAGGAGAGAGAAAAATGGAGAGTTGATAGAGACAGATGGAGAGAGGGATAGGTGAAAGAGAGAAATGGAGGACATAGAGAAAGACAAGTGAAATAAGCAGTAGGTGAGATGAGAGGGAGAAACATGCCAGAGGGATATCATTTTATGCCCTCTGACTTAATTACTGAGCTGACAACTCCGTATATGTATACTATTGGTTTACTAAATGTTTACTACATTTTAGATGGTCCGTCTCGTGTATTTTCATAAGAGCCACGTTTCCACAGCTGGGAAACGTCGGGACTCTAGACTACAGCAGGAGCAAAAGATAACAACAGTCCCTGACAAGAAAAACACGCCGCACTCCTGAGCATGGATGACCCATGACCTACGTGATGATCAGGGGGTTCTTCACAGATTTATAGTGTCATCTGCACGCCTGCAGCATGTCAAGGTCTCTCTCTCTCTGTCCCTCTCCACATGAAGCAATAGCTTGTGACGTCCATGTGAAATATGGCCTCTCCACCACGTCTACAGTGTCATCATCCTCCAACCCTGACGGCTCACTTGCATATGCTGTAGGCGTGTGTGTGTGTGTGTGTGTGTGTGTGTGTGTGCATTCAGGAGGGTGACATAGGCTCGTATTTTACCCAGACGCCTCTCTGTCTGCTGCAGCATACAGCTGGTCAGACATTCCCTTTATGTTTATGTGTGTGTGTGTGTGTGTGTGTGTGTGCGCATGTGCGGGTGTGCGTGTTCGTGTGTGTGTATGTGTTGGTGTGGGTGTGTGTGTGTGTGGGGGGGGGGGGGGGGGGGGGGAATATAGTGTGTGTTTGTTTGTGTGTGACCTCGTCTCTATTGCTCTCACTCTCTCATTGATACCCGGCTTGGTAGAACCATCGCCGTGCCTACCATTCCTTCCACAGCGCAATCCCATAACCCAGTTCCTAAAATGGACGGTGATGAATTACCTATGTGCCAAGTACAGAGTGTCACCCCTCTCTCTCTTTCTCGCCCTCTTTCTCCTGTCGTTCTAACACTCGCATGTCCCACTGGCTTCCCGGTGACAGGATGGCAGATGAACTGGATCATGAACCCTGACTCACAACCTCAAAAGCCAATGGAGGGAATTAAAAATGTGGGACACCCTGCATAGGAGAGGGCCTACACCAGAGAAAGCAGAGAAGGGCAGGTTAAGAGCTGAAACACAGCACGCAGTTGTAAATCTTTGGAGAAAATCTGTGGGACAGTAACTCACCACCGGTGCAAAGAAATAATATTATGGATCTCAAAATAAATTAAATATGTACTTTATTTTATTACTTCACTACATTTCTCATATTACATTTGCTGAGCATTGGCTTATCATGATTGTAAAGGATATGAATGTAATAGATTAAAATTCATAAAAAGTATGATGCAGAGAATCTCACATACTGTAGTGCTTACTGTTCGGTGTGGGTTTATTCACAAAGCGTGGAGCACCTATAATATATATATATTATATATGCACGTTAATGTGATGTGCAAGTATATATATATATATATATATATATATATATATATATATATATATGTGAAAACCTAACCCCTGCAGTCCCCTTGCTATGACACCAATGTGAAGGGGTCCATTAGGTGAAAATGAGACCCTCTTCTGGCAGAATGTGACAATTTTAAATCCTATGTTCAGACCTCCGTATTGATCCTGCCAGTCGATAATGTTATTCATGTATTCTCTGTCCGGTTTCCCTGCCTATTGACCAAAACCTCATAGTCAGCAAACCATGAAATTAATATTCCTTCCCTGTGTAAGGAAGAGTTTGCACTAAGAGACTGTGACACAGGATTGAGATGTAGATCTAATCTCTTTTAAAAACACCCACTCACCCACACACACACAGGCACATGCATATACATACACACATGGTGGGGGCTCATTGTAAGAAAACAACCCAAGATATCATATAAAGTGTGTCAACTGGATGTCAAATAACCACACAGGGAGACCTGTCAATGACAATAGTCCATATGTTGATATTATCTCTCTCTCACACACACACACACACACACACACACACACACACAGAACAGCTGGCCTGCCATGGCAGCCTCTCGCTCCCTTCCTTCCTGTCAGTTCATTCCAGCATGTAAACACAGGGTGGTGTGTGGCTGGTTTATCTTTAGAGCTGCAGACTCCACTCTCCCTGAAATGGAGGACGAGGAAGGGAAGGGGCACAGGAATCGAAGCGGGGGATTACAAAGTATATAAGGTTACCCCCACTGACCCATTTTCACCCCCACCATCTCCTCACTGCAACACTCACAAACAGGGCAGGTACCGCACACACACATAGCCACATCCC
>JAXIVH010000001.1:21161962-21196962 GCA_036785325.1 Urophycis tenuis
GTGGACATAAGGGCTTTATTTCCAACTGACAAGACAAATGCCGACAGCCTAGCTGATTATTCCCTATGGACCGTTCAATGTATTTTCTTATAAGGAGCAGGTTATATCATGTGTTTGACACTGTTGTCGGTGCCTGGCCATGTCTGTTGGCCTGTAGTCAGGGTAGAAAGGAGTGTCCCAGGTTCAAGTGCAATAGGGCGTACCAGAGAGCGTTGTTACTAGGGTGAAATGGAACAGTGTGGTATAGCGACATTGTGTTCAAATAGAATCATGGGAACAAAAAAACACCAGGCATACGTTGAGGTTGTATGAGACACAAAGGGCCATCAAATGCGTCTGAATTTGCCACCTAGCGGACGACACAACGTGACAAGTGACAGACAAGCCCCTTAAGGGTGCATCTGACCGTGTTCCTCATGGTTGTTGACACCTTCTTACCTTGGTGAGCTGCGCTATCTTCTTGCACATCTGATGTGCATCTGGTCGTCGTACAGCTCCTGGCCAATGTTCGGGAACTCTGCCGCAGTCCGTTCACGACGTAGAGCCCGCCCCGGGGCTGGGCAGCCTTACCGGCGCCTGAAGCCATAACCCCCAAGGGAACTTCCCAGACGGGGGGCGATAGTAGGACTAATCCTGCCGTGAGGCTGAACGATCTCCAAACAAAAAACCTGATCAACTTTTACTCGGCTCGCATCTCATTCCTCCTCCTATGTCGACACGCACAGAGCCCTCGCCGGTGAATAGCAGCAGCATCAGCAGCGCGACCGGTTAGGTGGAAACATTCGGTAGTAAAGCGGCGGGGCTCTCCTGCTGTCTGCTCTTCGCCCCCAGCTGTCCGCCCGGTGATAACGGAGGTCACACACTGGAATTCCATCGGGGACGCGCTCGCGCCGACCGACCCTTTCCTCCTGCTAACCGATTGGTTTTTTTGTACTCGAAGATCGAGCCCTTACGGATGAAGGCATGGGCTCCAAAACGCCTCTCCCGCCATATACTTGCGTGTGCGTGTGTGTAGATATTATATATATAGAAAAAAATACTGGAGAGACAACTGGAGCGCACTGCGCTGCAGTGCTGCCCCGCCCCTACAGGCGCTGCGCTCATCAATAGCCGTGAGGATGAGGATGATGCTGCTCTGATTGAACTATCCGACCATCTTTCAGTCATATGGACCTGCAACAATTAGGAATACGATGAAAATACTGGAAAACGTTAAACTGAAGCAAAACGGGTTGTGAAATAGGCTAAAGGAGATTAAAAAAAAAGGCGGGTGGGGTTGACAGCCCTCTGGGATAGGTCCATAAAATATGCTGCGCCGAAGCTACAGCATAGGCTTCGTCTACACTGAGATATTAGTCCTAGAAACGATATGATACGCTATATGATGTCCTGAAGATATGTAGGGCTTCCTACTATCATAAAGGCTGTTGACTCTCGGGTGCTTTATGGGGAGTGTCGTGACATAATGCGCATAATCTGTCTATAAAAGAGCACTGTTAGCATGCACTTGTCATATAGGCCTACATCTTCGCCCCTTCTGTCACACCTATAGCAACAGCCTAAATAACAACCATATAGCATATCACGTCGTAAAGGCAGCTGCACAGTACCACACACCTACAACCGACACTCATTCAATATCTGGACCGCCACAAATCCCCCCCCCCCCCCAAAAAAAAATAAAAAAAAAAATATATATATATATAGTATATATATATATAATATATATATATATACTATATATATATATATATATACTATCTATATATATATATATAAATAAATAAATAAATACAACTAAATACAACAATCAAGATGTTTCCTGATATATCAGCGTATATATCAGAGTCGTGTGCGCCTGGAGTCGGCTGAACTACTTACTGTATGTGCTTTGACCCTCCACAGCTGCCTGCAATCGGACAGCTGCATCGAGGGCACTTAACAGTTCTTATGTACGCACTAAATGCACGATTTAACCAGATATTGGACAATGCTATGAATGTTAACACGTCGGAACAAGCCTATTTATATTGAAAGAAACGTTACAAAGCTTGATATCAGTGCTCATGTCAGCTCTGCTTAAAAGATACGTGAGGGGGCGTGGTGATACGGGGATCAAATTCTCGCGAGAGCTGACTAGTCCACATTTGAAAACAGCGGCAGGCAGTCAATAGCAGCACAACGGTGAATGAACTAGGGCAAACATCAAACAATTGGATAGAAATCCCACCAGGTACATTTTCTCGTTTTGTGTTTAGTTGGAACTCCGGCTACTTAGTTTACTCAACTAAATCCGTTCATAGGGACACCGTGATGTTCAGATTAGTTTTGCGTGTTCTTTGGGACATAGATTGGGGCTTTGGCTAATGTTGATGCTAGCATACGGTGAATCAACCCATCGAGACGTGACTCCTAACGTTGGCAAGAAACGTGTATTATAAATTATATTATTATATGTATTATATTATAAATTTACTATTGGTTAACCTATTCCGTGCGCACTCCCCCCCCCCCCCCCCCCCCCCGTGAAGCAAGATGATGGCCGACAGTGAAATGGAGATAAAGGAGGCGTTCCACAGAGCACAGAAGGGTCATAACAACAAGGCCAAGCTGGTCGCCAGCCTGAAGAGTCGCTACGACAAGGTTGGAGTCCGCTGCTTGTTTTCAGGACATCCTCCATAGCAAATCATTTGCGGAATGACAAGTTAACTTTATCATCTTTTCAACATTTATTGGGAAGAATCTGATCACAGTCATTGCTTGTCTACAGTCGGAGGACAAGATGTTGTTCCACGATGAGTTCATCCACTGCTTGAAGTACGCCATGATCGTGTACAAGAGGTGGCCGGCTGTGGAAAACGTCATCGAGTTTGTGGCCATGTTTGCCTCGAGCTTTCAGTCTCCTCCTACAAATGACAAAGAAGGAGAGAAGGAGGAGGAAGAGGAGGAGGATGATGAGGAGGACCATCCTTTTTTGACCTTCATTTTTAACTTCCTGCTGGAGGTACAAGTGCAATAGTTTTTATTGTTGAACTTATACGCGACTGAGCCCAACATTCAATTCAATCTGTTATGTCTTGATATTATTGTCTATTGGTTGTTCATGCTCACGCTCTGATCAGTCTCCTCTTTCTGGTCTCTCCCCTCAATCCTTCAAATATTCCACCCTGTCTATCTCCTTTTCCATTGTGTCTTGCTGTGTCTCCCCATCTGTTCACACCTCCATGTCCTGTGACCTGTCTCGGCTCTGCCTCTCAGTCCCACACGGCCAGCAGCCACGCCGTGCGGTTCCGCGCGTGCCAGCTGATCAACAAGCTTCTGGGCAGCATGGCGGAGAACGCCCAGATCGACGATGACCTGTTTGACAAAATCCACCAGGCCATGCTGATCCGCGTCACAGACAAGTTCCCCAATGTGAGGATCCAGGCCACCCTGGCCATGACTCGCCTGCAGCAGCCTCAGGACCCAGACTGTCCCACCATCAGTGGTGAGGAAACCTGTGGAAAATGACCATAGTTCTTGCTAATTAGTTAATTGGCTAAGTGTCTTGATATCCTGGCTGCGTGATCATACCCCTCTACACATCTCCACCTCCGTACCGCGTGTAAAAACACTTGTCTGCATTGTTCCACTCCCTCTTGCAGCCTACATGCTAATCCTGGACAACGATGCCAATGCGGAGGTAAGGCGAGCCGTCCTGTCGTGCATCGCCATGTCACCCAGCACGCTCCTCAGGGTGCTGAAGCGCACCCGTGATGTCAAGGAGGCCGTCCGCAAGCTCGCCTACCAGGTAGCCAGTGATGGAGTCGCACCACTTTGTTGTGACTGCATTTTAACTTGCTCCACTCAAATGATGAGTGGTGAAATGGAAAGGATGGACGTCATACACGGGTCATCGTGAGCATTATCTCTAGTGATCTGCAGGGTGTGGGTGAATGCATGGCCATGCTTTGTGTTTCAGGTTCTTGCAGACAAGGTGCATATAAAAGCTCTGAGCATCGCACAGAGAGTGAATCTACTACAGCAGGGCCTGCACGACTCCTCAGGTAGTGTGTGATTCTTTTTTTTTATTGTTAATTACTTGCTTCTATACTGTTTTTCCTTTCCCTTTTACCATTTTTACCAGTATTTCTGTGTGTCTGAGTGATGCATTACTTGACTTTCTGTCAACAAAGCGATCCATGGTACCATGAGTGGTACCCATCACACAGAACCTGAACCCCCCTCTGTGTTTGGGTCCTCCCAGAGGCCGTCAGAGAAGCGGTCCGGACCCGGCTCCTGCCCTCGTGGCTCCGCCACCTGGACCATGACGTGGTGGAGCTGCTGCACCGGTTAGACGTGGAGAACTGCTCGCCCACCGCCCTGGAGGTGCTCAAAGCCATCTTCACTAACATGCCAGACGACAAACTGCTGCAGGACAGAGTCCTGCTTGGTCCCAGGTGCAGTCAGCAAAACGCAGAGGGTGGAACGTGTGTTTTGTTGTTGTTGTTGTTGTTGTGAGAAACTACAGAAAGACCAACGCACTAACAGGGCTGTTGTCCACAGTAAGCTGATTCCAGCGGACTCCCTGAGCTGTGAGAACGTGCTCTACTGGAGGGCTCTGTGTGAGTTCATCCGGTCCAGAGGAGACCAGGGCGAGGAGATGCTGGACAAGGTCCTGCCAGATGCCGCCACCTACGCCAGCTACCTCCAGGGGTGAGAGCAGGGATATCGTGTACCTGTACCAGGGATGGCTCAGGGCCTTTTTAGATTTGGCGATTTTCAGATCCCAGTTTATTTCATTATTATGTTGTTTATAAAAATACATTTTGTAGTTTTCTCAATGAAGTGAAATTCTGGCAAAATGAATAGTAAAAGATCTTGGCAAGAAGGAACATTGGTTAAAAATTCAAGTTAAAAGAGTATAATTATTCTATTGGTAAAACGTAATGTAAAAGGGTAAATTGCTGAATAAGTATGGAAAGTGATTTTCAAGGTTTTTATCATTTTTAGACAAATACTGTATTTGAGTTGCCATAACTGACTCAATTGAACCTCCAGGCATTCGAAGCATGCAACCTATCATGATCCCCATTTGTATGCAATGACAGTGGCTATCTTAAAGCTAGGGTAGCCGATTTGGCCAAAGCCAGACAATCTAAGCTAGATGTTGAAGGTATCCTAGCTAGATGTTGAAGGTATCCTAGCTAGATGTTGAAGGTATCCTAGCTAGATGTTGAAGGTATCCTAGCTAGATGTTGAAGGTATCCTAGCTAGATGTTGAAGGTATCCTAGCTAGATGTTGAAGGTATCCTACCAAAACAATCCAACCCCTCCCTTCAGGCCTCCTTCCAAGGGGAGGCCTTGATGAAGACTCTGGTCATGCTCGATGAAGGCACGGCCAGAGTGTGCAGGTAGGTGGGTAGACCCACAGGTAGGCCATCCCATCATTTCTTTTGAGCCAAATGACATGTTTCGGTGGGCTTATTACAGGCCTTTAACAGCCAAAGGTACCAGACTTTTATTGTGCTAGAGCAGTCGCTTTATTAACTGCCGTCGGAATGTTTAGCGAAGCTCAACAAATATGACAAAGATGCTTCTCCAAATGATGTTCTACTACACTTTAATGCTGCTGCAGGCTAATTTTAAGGTCAAGATTATGTGGTCTGTTGATGGCTGTGTGACATCACCTAACGACCACGTCTGTTGATGGCTGTGTGACATCACCTAAAGACCAGGGCTCTGTCTCAATTCACGTACTTGCGCACTTAAACTTCCTTTTTTGAGTACATAGTGCGTTCACACTGGTAATTGCGGCAAGACGCAGTACACTGCTAGTACCCGGATGGTGCACTCATAACGGTCAAAAAGCTAGTGTACAACGCTGGACACAATTTTTACCCTCCCCTTCCTTTACGTAGACAAAATGGCGACCATTGAGGTCGCCATTTTGTCTACGTAACGGAAGGGGAGGGAACGCCAGCACTTTCCAAAAAAATCTGATAAAGATTGGGGACGACACCTGTGGACCGTTGGCCCAGACCACTCCTTTTGAATGTAAGATATAACGTTACACATCAATCGAAAAGTGGTTATTTTTTCGTTATGTATCACCATTTTATTGTTAGACCGATGTATGACAGATGTCATAAGCGATTGTGAACGGTTTGTGCTGATATGCTTATACGTGAATGCTAATACGGGAACGAACGCTTGTATCGTCATTTCCGGTAAGTGCAAAACGGGAGTGCTTCATTTGAGACGGTACTTCTTAGACGGAATTCACGCACTACATCAGTAAGTACATAGTGCACACAGTACACGTACGGAAGTGTACTCGTGGAAGTACGTGGATTGAGACACTCCACGACTTGGCATTCATTACTATCCCCTTTATTAGAAGGCTAATGATCCAGTGGTGAGTCACAGCTTGTGATCTCAGCTACTCTTTCTGTGTGCGTCTCTAATGCATTGCAGTTGCTCTTTTGCTTTGTACTTTTGACAGTGTTACATAACACTTGTTGTGGGTTGTTTGTTTCCACACCACCAGAACACGATCGTTTGATCATACATATTTTGATAAGGCAGTGAAGCTTGGTGGACAACTGGGCCCAGGTGTGTGTGTCGATTGTTAGTGTCCCATTAAAGCCCTTGTCCCCCTTCAGCATTGTGTCCATACTGCTGTGAGCAACAATATGTTCTCTCCCACCATGCTGCCAGCTCCTGCTTTGACCACCACCCACTTCATCATGTTTCAGGTTTGTGAAGTCGGTGCCCATGTTGTCTGAGGACCAGAGGGCAGACTTCAACATGGTGGAGATGGTCATGACCAAGGAGTTCATCTCCCAGCAGCTCATCCATCTCGCCAGCTGCCTGGACACAAATGAGGAAGGGGGCAGGTTGGTATGGGATGGGATGGATTGGTGGGTGAGTGGGGGGTGAGGAGAGGAGAGGAGAAGGATGGAAGGGGAGACAGGCCAGTTGAGCATTAAAGGGGAAGTCATTGATCATCACAAAGTCTTGTGTCTAGACTGGAGGTTAGGAGAGCTAATGTATGACGGGAGGATAATGGTCATTTGGTTTGGTTGTCTGAACCAAAGCAACCAAGCTGGCATGAAGGAGAGCATACACACAGAACCAAACAAACAAAAATCTCTCGTCTGGCAATTCTTTAAATATCAATCCTATATTATTTAAAGTGATGGTTGGGAGTAAAATTCACCCTGAGGTAATTTCCACCAATAATCCAGCCAAATTCCCCCTCAGATGCATTTTTAGCGACGGTCAATATTTATCAAGTTTAGGGGTATCAGCCGAATGGCTTAGTATTGGAGTGTCCGGTACTGTGTGTATATCTCGTAAATTACCCCACTAATAATGCATGGATTGTTACCCAACTTCTGTAGTAGTACATATATGGTCTGTACTCACAAAACGAGGCATTTTAAAGTTTAAGTACACCAGGAGTTTATTTAAAAGAGCACTTTTCTGATAGCTTCAACTAGCTGTTGCTAAGGCTACCGCTGCGTCGACGTCTCTTCCGTCTTTCCAGATAAGTTCGTAAAAGTCCTCTTCAAAACTCACATGTGTAAGGAAAAAGTTAGTGAATTCAACACTCCATCTAATTTCAAGTATTTAATTATTCCAGTTGTCAATACATTTCGATGGAGTGTTGAATTCACTAACCTTTTCCTTACACATGTGAGTTTTGAAGAGGACTTTTACGAACTTATCCGGAAAGACGGAAGAGACGTCGACGCAGCGGTAGCCTTAGCAACAGCTAGTTGAAGCTATCAGAAAAGTTCTCTTTTAAATAAACTCCTGGTGTACTTACAAACTTTAAAATGCCTCGTTTTGTGAGTACAGACCATATACTGTATGTACTACTACAGAAGTTGGGTAAAAATCCATGCATTATTAGTGGGGTAATTTACGAGATATACACACAGTACCGGGCACTCCAATACTAAGCCATTTGGCTGATACCCCTAAACTTGATAAATATTGACCGTCGCTAAAAATGCATCTGAGGGGGAATTTGGCTGGATTATTGGTGGAAATTACCTCAGGGTGAATTTTACTCCGAACCATCACTTTAAGTCTAAAGAACACGCTTATGTCTTCCAAACAATAATATGGTAGACCATACATCGATAAAGGAAATCCCAAAAATGTGATCCAATACCATTATGCTGCTGTGTCTTGCAACATCTTGGCCCATGAACTGAACAAGCCTCTGTTGTCGTTTCCTGTGTGTGCAGGAAGTGTGTGCTGGCTGTGCTGCAGGAGATGCTGTGTCTTCCACAGACTCCTCCCTCCCTGGTCTCCCTGCTCACAGAGAAACTCCTCAGCCTGATCCCCGATGACAACCGCCGCATCCAGACTGTGAGCACACACACACACACACACACACACACACACACACACACACACACACACACACACACACACACACACACACACACACACACACACGTGTGTGTTCCCCCTGCTGACGGTGTGCTGGGGGCTCCAGGTGGCAGGAATCATCTCTGATGTGCGGGAGCCCATCACGGAGGCCTGCCAGCCCCTGGACCAGGATGCGCAGCGGCGGAAGCAGATCAAGGTAGGCCGCCGCCGGACCACTGAGAGCAATCAACAGTCAATATGCTGTATAGAAAGTGTGATGGTGGCACCTGCAAATGGCTTATCACCAAAGGTTGCAATTCTGTTTTTGAAAAAAACCCTGAAATAATACAGTTGTATTACTAGCTTTTCATATATACAGTAGTAGGGCGCTATAGAATATGAATTTAATCGCTAATCTTTTAATTGCAGTCACAATTTAGTCGTGCAACCCTACAAAGATTTCAATGGTACCCTCTCAGCTGTATTGTTATTTGACACATTCCCCAGACAGGCAGATGTCTGTTGACATGCGTTAGTGTTGGACGTTGTCTTTCCTTATGTCTCCCGTGTCCAGCTAGCAGAGGTGAAGGTGCGCATCCTGGAGGCCAAGCAGGCGCTGGAGGACTGCGTCGCTGCCCAGGAGTTCAGCAACGCCGCCCACTTCAAGGACTCCATCACGGAGCTGGAGAACCAGCGCAGCCTGCTGCTGCAGGACGCGGCCCAGAGCAGCCAGCCGCCCGAAAGGGAGGGCCGCGCGGAGAAGGCACGCTAACGCTAATGCATGCACACACTGGCTGCCACTCCCTCCAGTCCTCAGCTCTCTCAGGCTTTGGTAGTACACTCTATACCACCAAAGCCTGTTGGAAAGCAACGGACATGGTGTCTGTGGGGTCACCTGTTGGTTTACACAAGACTGTTTGGAGGGTTTAGCTCTGCCTTCCACCGAGCTGTCCAGGGTTTTTTGCCACCAGCAGTGGAAACGGTCCATATTTGGCACATTGAGGGCGGGAATTGAATGGCCACCTCACATTAGTCTGTGGCGGAATCTCCAAATCCCAAATAACCTTTTTAATTAAATAACATGTCCTCACAAACTACTACCATGGGGATAAGACTGTAACCAAATGAAGAAACGAGAAAAACTTTGAAATACATTTCTTCCCCTCACTCTGCCTTCAACCTTTGCAATCACCACCCGGCCTTTAGAGGGACTACATGTTAGAGGGACTACATGTTAGAGGGACTACATGTTAGAGGGACTACATGTTAGAGGGACTACATGTTAGAGGGACTACATGTTAGAGGGACTACATGTTAGAGGGACTACATGTTAGAGGGACTACATGTTAGAGGGACTACATGTTAGAGGGACTACATGTTGGAGGGACTACATGTTGGAGGGACTACATGTTGGAGGGACTACATGTTAGAGGGACTACATGTTGGAGGGACTACATGTTAGAGGGACTACATGTTGGAGGGACTACATGTTAGAGGGACTACATGTTGGAGGGACTACATGTTAGAGGGACTACATGTTGGAGGGACTACATGTTGGAGGGACTACATGTTAGAGGGACTACATGTTAGAGGGACTACATGTTAGAGGGACTACATGTTGGAGGGACTACATGTTAGAGGGACTACATGTTGGAGGGACTACATGTTGGAGGGACTACATGTTGGAGGGACTACATGTTAGAGGGACTACATGTTAGAGGGACTACATGTTAGAGGGACTACATGTTAGAGGGACTACATGTTGGAGGGACTACATGTTAGAGGGACTACATGTTAGAGGGACTACATGTTGGAGGGACTACATGTTGGAGGGACTACATGTTGGAGGGACTACATGTTAGAGGGACTACATGTTAGTCTCTCCTGCCTGTGCTTCACAGACCGGCATGGCTGCCACTGGTTTACAACATGGGGATGCTGCATAGTCCATTATCCTCTCACTCTCAAATCTTGAATAATGAAATAACAGCGTGTGTGTGTTTCCCTGTTGCTGCAGAGCGACCCAGATACCCTCCTGAGGTGTCTGACCATGTGCGCCGAGCTGCTGAAGCTGATGAACATCAAGGCCCGAATCGGGCCCACCTTGAGCGCCATCATGGCTTCTCTGGTAACCGCAGCCTTGCGTACCTTGGCCATTCTCTCTTATCTTAGCATGAAAACAAAGCTAACTGTAGCCTTGAATTCATCCCTGACCGTGGCCATTTCTGTACTTTGTTGTGAGTGTAGGCGTGTAAGTGAGTGTAAGAGTGTAAGTGTGGACCTTCTGTCTCCGTCTCTAGATCGTCCCCAGCATCGCCAGTGCTCACCCTGCGGTGCGCAACATGGCGGTGGTGTGTCTGGGCACCTGCGCCCTGCACAGCAAGGAGCTGGCCAAGACCCACATGGTGCTGCTGTTACAGGTGAGTCAAGCCACAAAACCAATCTCACTTAAACACGCCCATATTCATGACTGATCTAGAACAACCAGGAGCATTGCATGGCAGGCCTAAGTGCTTGCTTTTATTCCGTTTTGTCTCTGGATAGTAAGTCAGTTTTCAACGTATTGCTGTTGGACTAGGTCGAATAACATGGCAGAAAACTGAAAATATTGTATTTTCATATATATCAGGCATGCAAACTTGTCACCTTTTGGCGAAATTTGCCGCTTTGAATCCAAAATAGGCCATTTACGTGATTTGTGATCCGAAGAGAAATTATTTTCTGGTGGGGGGTCTTCGAGGGCCTGCCTACTCAAAGCGACTTCCATAGAAAGACCATGGAGCGCTCTGGATGCGCGTGCATGCGCGCATCGACTGTCAACGCTAGCGTCGGCATGGCAACGGATGTGATGACATCACCTGGACACTTTGGCGTGACAGAGCCAACTAATTCCCTAGTTACAGTACAGCGCCAGACTAGAGCTCTGCATGGGACAACATGTTCAGTCCCGCTACCGCAAAGAATTTACATTTTTAGTCCCGCCCGCATTTGTGATATTATGTCCCGCTCCCATCTATGATATCATGTCCTGCTCCGCCCACATCTGTGATATTAGCTTCGTTTGCCATGCTTCAGAATGCATTCTGGGATGAAAACGTCAGAAATACCTGTGATAAACTTCCGATGCGACGAGCCACCTGGCTTTCAAAACTCGTGTGGTTTCAGGAAAACAACTTCGGCCTGCTTTTCTGGGCATGTTCTCTCGAGCAAGTGCGGACATAAGACACTCCCCTCAACATCCCCACAACTTTGCCCTGGTTGGTTGGAATACCGACATTAAATTCCCCACGTCAGAAGTGACATAACTCCTTTCAGAGAGGCGTGCCTAGTGCCCTCTCAAACTATGCATATTAAAAAGAGATGATTTTGTGAACTTTCACTTCATCACTCATCATGCATTTTTTATTTTATTTACACATTTCTCCACATAGCCAAGCCTTTGTGCATGCAGAAAATTAATCACATTTGCTCCTCAGCCTGCATCAATAAGGGGAGATCCAATGCCTCGAACTCGTCTGCTACGAAGAACGCAAGCGCCACTTCGTATGCCATCCTTGTTGACGAGAAGTTCACCTGTGTCTGCCTTGACCAGACGGGAACTTGACGTGATTATGACGAGTTCCGCCGGATCTTCTCAATTCTCGTTGCAACAAATGTGCAAATGCAAACGATCTGAAACTCCTATTATGTCCCGCTCCACCCACATCTGTGATAACATATAGATAGATAGATAGATATGTGTGTGTGTGTGAATAATAGGTTTGATATCACAGTTCTCTCTCTGTCAGTATGTTTACATGCAACAAGAAATTCGAATTTCTGATCGGATCAGATAATGACATGCGTAAGACCGGATCACTTGTCCGAGTATACATGCTGTTCAGAGAATCGGATTAACAGCCGGAGCATGGCTGACTCCGGACGCTATGTGGCGCTCTGCACGTGCGCAGAATGGCGATGCGCAGAATGCAAAATCCGATTCAGATCCGATTGCTGAGTATACATGCCGTTAATAGTCCGACTATGAACGAATTATCCAGGTGTTGTTATCTGATTTTGAGATGTCCGAAGTTGGTCCGAAGTAGGTTGGATTAAGGTGTTTACATGCACTTAAAAAGTCCGAACGAGGTCTTATACGATTAGAAATTCGAATTTCTTGCTGCATGTAAACGTACTGACTGTCTTAATGCTCTCCCCCTGTAGATTGCCCAGCTGGATGAGGTGAAGATTCGTATCAGCGCCCTGCGCTCCATCATTGACCTGCTGCTGCTGTTCGGCTTCCAGCTGCTCTCTGAGAAACCTGTCACTCAGGCGCCCTCGGCCTCCCATTCGCCGGGCGGGCAGGAAGGGGAGGGGCTGGCCGAAGAGAAGGGAGACTTGGCGAAGGACACGGCCCAGAGCATCCTGGTGCTCCTTCTGGAGTTCCTGGACGGGGAGGTGTGTATTCACATCCTGGTGCTCCTTCTGGAGTTCCTGGACGGGGAGGTGTGTATTCACATCCTGGTGCTCCTTCTGGAGTTCCTGGACGGGGAGGTGTGTATTCACATCCTGGTGCTCCTTCTGGAGCTCCTGGACGGGGAGGTGTGTATTCACATCCTGGTGCTCCTTCTGGAGTTCCTGGACGGGGAGGTGTGTATTCACATCCTGGTGCTCCTTCTGGAGTTCCTGGACGGGGAGGTGTGTATTCACATCCTGGTGCTCCTTCTGGAGTTCCTGGACGGGGAGGTGTGTATTCACATCCTGGTGCTCCTTCTGGAGCTCCTGGACGGGGAGGTGTGTATTCACATCCTGGTGCTCCTTCTGGAGTTCCTGGACGGGGAGGTGTGTATTCACATCCTGGTGCTCCTTCTGGAGCTCCTGGACGGGGAGGTGTGTATTCACATCCTGGTGCTCCTTCTGGAGCTCCTGGACGGGGAGGTGTGTATTCACATCCTGGTGCTCCTTCTGGAGCTCCTGGACGGGGAGGTGTGTATTCACATCCTGGTGCTCCTTCTGGAGTTCCTGGACGGGGAGGTGTGTATTCACATCCTGGTGCTCCTTCTGGAGCTCCTGGACGGGGAGGTGTGTATTCACATCCTGGTGCTCCTTCTGGAGCTCCTGGACGGGGAGATGTGTATTCACATCCTGGTGCTCCTTCTGGAGCTCCTGGACGGGGAGGTGTGTATTCACATCCTGGTGCTCCTTCTGGAGCTCCTGGACGGGGAGGTGTGTATTCACATCCTGGTGCTCCTTCTGGAGCTCCTGGACGGGGAGGTGTGTATTCACATCCTGGTGCTCCTTCTGGAGTTCCTGGACGGGGAGGTGTGTATTCACATCCTGGTGCTCCTTCTGGAGCTCCTGGACGGGGAGGTGTGTATTCACATCCTGGTGCTCCTTCTGGAGTTCCTGGACGGGGAGGTGTGTATTCACATCCTGGTGCTCCTTCTGGAGTTCCTGGACGGGGAGGTGTGTATTCACATCCTGGTGCTCCTTCTGGAGTTCCTGGACGGGGAGGTGTGTATTTACATCCTGGTGCTCCTTCTGGAGCTCCTGGACGGGGAGGTGTGTATTCACATCCTGGTGCTCCTTCTGGAGTTCCTGGACGGGGAGGTGTGTATTCACATCCTGGTGCTCCTTCTGGAGCTCCTGGACGGGGAGGTGTGTATTCACATCCTGGTGCTCCTTCTGGAGCTCCTGGACGGGGAGGTGTGTATTCACATCCTGGTGCTCCTTCTGGAGCTCCTGGACGGGGAGGTGTGTATTCACATCCTGGTGCTCCTTCTGGAGTTCCTGGACGGGGAGGTGTGTATTCACATCCTGGTGCTCCTTCTGGAGCTCCTGGACGGGGAGGTGTGTATTCACATCCTGGTGCTCCTTCTGGAGCTCCTGGACGGGGAGATGTGTATTCACATCCTGGTGCTCCTTCTGGAGCTCCTGGACGGGGAGGTGTGTATTCACATCCTGGTGCTCCTTCTGGAGCTCCTGGACGGGGAGGTGTGTATTCACATCCTGGTGCTCCTTCTGGAGCTCCTGGACGGGGAGGTGTGTATTCACATCCTGGTGCTCCTTCTGGAGCTCCTGGACGGGGAGGTGTGTATTCACATCCTGGTGCTCCTTCTGGAGCTCCTGGACGGGGAGGTGTGTATTCACATCCTGGTGCTCCTTCTGGAGCTCCTGGACGGGGAGGTGTGTATTCACATCCTGGTGCTCCTTCTGGAGCTCCTGGACGGGGAGGTGTGTATTCACATCCTGGTGCTCCTTCTGGAGCTCCTGGACGGGGAGGTGTGTATTCACATCCTGGTGCTCCTTCTGGAGCTCCTGGACGGGGAGGTGTGTATTCACATCCTGGTGCTCCTTCTGGAGCTCCCTGGCGGGGAGGTGTGTATTCACATCCTTTCGCTGCAAACTTGGGGCAAGCGGTTGTCTGTTTTGGATTACATTACATTGGATTACATAACGTTGCATGAACTCCCAGAGTATCAATCCCTTTCCCAATTCACACCAGACAAGGAAATGTTCTGTAACTTTGCAGGGTAAGGCTGCCTTTGTGAAAAAGGGTTTTGTGAATGGGACACAGCAAGTGAGTGGAGGGCAAGAGAGAAAATATCAATTTGCGATCAAAAAGCACACATCTCTGCCAGAAGCCCTTGGTCTGTGTAGACAACCAACAAAGTAAATATACAGGCAACCTCTTTTTCGTCCGCCATGAGCCATAGATTGAGCTCATCTTATTTTAGACTCTGTGGTCTCTCTCTCTCTCTCTCTCTCTCTCTCTCTCTCTCTCTCTCTCTCTTCTCTCTCTCTCTCTCTCTCTCTCTCTCTCTCTCTCTCTCTCTCTCTCTCTCTCTCTCTCTCTCTCTCTCTCTCTCTCTCTCTCTCTCTCTCTCTCTCTCTCTCTCTCTCTCTCTCTCTCTCTCTCTCTCTCTCTCTCTCTCTCTCTCTCTCTCTCTCTCTCTCTCTCTCTCTCTCTCTCTCTCTCTCTCTCTCTCTCTCTCTCTCCTCTCTCTCTCTCTCTCAGGTGACTGACCTGCGTACAGAGACGGCCGAGGGCCTGGCCAAGCTCATGTACAACGGACGCATCTCCAGTGCCAAGATGTTCTCCCGCCTGGTGCTGTTGTGGTACAACCCCGTCACTGAGGATGACACGCGCCTGCGACACTGCCTGGGGGTCTTCTTCCAGCTGTACGCCCGCGAGAGCAGGTCAGACACACACACACACACAGTGATCCAGAGACATGATGGAGAGCCCTCTCTCTAAGCAGGCTCTCCTCCTCCTCCTCCCAGAGCCCACCAGGAGGTGGTCGCTGAGTGTTTCCTTCCCACGCTGCGGACCCTGGTGAACGCGCCGGTCACGTCACCGCTGGCCGAGGTGGACCCGGGCAACGTGGTGGAGCTGCTGGTGGAGCTGACGCGGCCAGGAGCCCTCATGAAGCCCCCGCAGAACAATGAGGTGGGCTTAGGGGAACCAGTGTCCTGCTGTCTTCTTTAGTTATGGCTTATTGTCCTAATCATTTTCATATGTAAATACTCTCCACCATCCCAATTTCAACACCATTTGTTGTTGTTTTGAGTATACTGTAAGTCACTATCACTTGTGCCAGTTAGTGGTGTTTGTGTGTGTGTGTGTGTGTGTGTGAGACTCACCCAAAATGTCTTTTGGATCCCTGATGATCTGTGTCTGAAGGCACTTTGGCTTCAGCGGCCTCCTCACCTGAACGTGTGTGTGTGTCGGCAGGAGGTGTGTGTGCATGACACCATGGCCATGCGCATGTGTGGGGAGATCCTGAGGGACCACACGGCCCCCGAGGTGCGTCTCTATGCAAAGACACTCAACAAACTGGAGATCAGCTCGCACGAGACCACCAGGCAGGAGGTGCATGCGCTCCTTCAGGAGGTCACGCAGGTAACATGCGGGACACAATGTGCACACAATATAGTCAATAGATTTTAGGTCCCTCGGTAAAGGTTGAAGCCCTCTGAACATGTGTGGTTGTTCAGGTGGTGAAGGACCGCAATTCTCTCCGTGCCGTGGAGAAGGTGATCAACCGGCTGGTGGATTCTGGAGAGCAGGCCGAGCTTCGCTGTGACACAGCGCTACAGATCTTGGACATCAATGCCGACGGTATGCGGTATCCATTACATGCAATGCACCTCTCTTCTGGGGGTGGGGGGGCACATGAGGGGCTACCACTGCTCTGTGTCTTTGTCGTGCTTTGTCACTATGATGACTTTGACGCTCTGGACACAACGGCTGAGAATGTAAATCAACAGGCTTGATCTTTCTTCGCCTACAGAGTCATTAATCGAAGGCCCTTCTAAATCTGCCAAGAAGCCCAAAAGAGGTAATAAATCTAAACGCCATTTTTGCATATCGACAGCGTATATGAAATGCTGTTTGTATGTGCCGGTTACGACTCTGTTGGTGAATGCTTTGTGTCTGTGCCTCTTCAGGTCAGAAGAAGGCCACTACAGCCAGAGGGGGCCGCAAGGTGGGCCGGCGGGCCGAGTCCTCTGAGGAGAGGTGAGTTTCAGTACAGGGTCCTCTGAGGAGAGGTGAGTTTCAGTACAGGGTCCTCTGAGGAGAGGTGAGTTTCAGTACAGGGTCCTCTGAGGAGAGGTGAGTTTCAGTACAGGGTCCTCTGAGGAGAGGTGAGTTTCAGTACAGGGTCCTCTGAGGAGAGGTGAGTTTCAGTACAGGGTCCTCTGAGGAGAGGTGAGTTTCAGTACAGGGTCCTCTGAGGAGAGGTGAGTTTCAGTACAGGGTCCTCTGAGGAGAGGTGAGTTTCAGTACAGGGTCCTCTGAGGAGAGGTGAGTTTCAGTACAGGGTCCTCTGAGGAGAGGTGAGTTTCAGTACAGGGTCCTCTGAGGAGAGGTGAGTTTCAGTACAGGGTCCTCTGAGGAGAGGTGAGTTTCAGTACAGGGTCCTCTGAGGAGAGGTGAGTTTCAGTACAGGGTCCTCTGAGGAGAGGTGAGTTTCAGTACAGGGTCCTCTGAGGAGAGGTGAGTTTCAGTACAGGGTCCTCTGAGGAGAGGTGAGTTTCAGTACAGGG
This sequence comes from Urophycis tenuis, assembly GCA_036785325.1. Classification (NCBI taxonomy): domain Eukaryota; kingdom Metazoa; phylum Chordata; class Actinopteri; order Gadiformes; family Phycidae; genus Urophycis; species Urophycis tenuis. The sequence continues at coordinate 21,179,360 of JAXIVH010000001.1, forward strand.
TCCCAGGCCGAGTCAGGCTTGTCCCTGATTCTCACCTTTTTTCTCTTATGTGTGGCGGTGGTTTAGTGATGGCGAGAACGTGCCTGAGTCAGTTCCTTTGGCGCGGCCGTCTCGTCGGGCGAAGACGGCGGCTCTGGAGAGGACCAAGCTGGACCTCAACCCCCTCATCGACCAGGAGGCCAACACTTCGTAGACCCCCACAACATACCGGACATGTATACCCACAGCAGCTCACATTACCATGGACTTTTCAATGGTTGCAGTGTCATTATGTAAAAACGCTGCCTGCATGGGGGTAACTAATGCCACTAAGCTGTTTGTATGTTTCCTCTCTTCCTGTTGTCTAGATGATTTATATGGTTGCTGAATAAAAATATCACTCATTCCTTTTTAATTGGTAATGTTTGGCAATTTGGCAGCACTTATTGAGGCTGTGTGGATCCCAGCTCCAAGCGCTAATCGTGGTGGTCCATAGTCTATTATTACTATTATAAATGATTATATATTACTATTCTATACTCTGTAGACTAGATGCAGTTTTATACATTTGTAAATTCACCCTCAGCTGGGTGATGTGTAGCATCGTGCCGTTCAGTAAATCAGCATTATCACCAGACACGTGATCTGTCCGTCCTGACGGTGCTATGCAGCAGCACTGGGATGGGGAACGCCGACTGTAAGATGCTGGTAAAGAAAGCAGTGTAGAATATATCAGTTATAAGATCAACAATAAGATACTGATGACATTATTAAAGTCACCATCGATCAGCATTGACTACAGACATGTCCAGGTTATTTGAGGCTACGAGGTAGTTGAAATGTTGCAGAATGTGAATTGGAGATCCTGGGCTGTTATGGGTGGAACGTCTCCGGGATGTTTGTCGATGTTGATTTGGAACATCCAGCGGTGATTGACGCAGAGTACCTGTGACATTATGAGTATTTTGTGGTTAAACAAACCCCATATGACCTTGCTTCACTTGAACATGATCGGACTACACATATGCCCTCTAGTTTGTAGACGTATTACTTTGTAGTGCCACCCACTGACTACAAACACACACTCCTATATGGATCACTGAATGCCCCCCGCAACTTGAATGTAATTTGTGACAAATGGCCGTTAGTGACTTACATGAACTGTGAGGATATAACTTTAGAGTCGAATAAGAGCCAATGATTTACAGTAATTTGAGGGCGGTCCGGGCTAAATTCTGATCGATCGGGGCATTATTCCCTGATTGCTCGTGCTCGTCATTCCCTGATTGGCTCCGGACTCCAGCGTGCTTGTCAATCAAGACGCTCTGTTCTTTCTCTTTACAACTTGACTCGTACCTAAGCCACCTTTAACAGTGAACTATGGCAAAGTGTGAGCTATTTGACTAAACCCTAATCGTGTGGTAAACCCATCTCTTGCTGTAGTGTTGATAAAAGTCACATCACACACCAGCCATATTTGAAAAGAAACTTTATTCTAATGACAAGACAACTCTTTGTTACATCTATAAGAGAAAGTATAAAAACATTTGAGAAAATATACAACAGGTTAAGCACCAGGGGTTTTGACAGGGCTAAGTTTCCATCACAAGACTGAGAGCCACATTTAAAATGAAAAACGAGCAACACGCAACACACACACACACACGCACGTTTTGACCTAAACAGATCTCTTGGCAACTGGCCCAGTCTAAACAAAAAAGCTGGAAAACAACGTTAGCCCAAGAATAATAGGAGTTAATTAATAGAGTTAATTAAGTTGACTCTGTAGTTCTTTCTTGTATGGGGAAATAGTGTTGTTGACCATCGCAAATCATCTGCCATCTCAGAACTTGTGATCAAAGTTTAAAACATCCATTTGTCTGTCAGCAGTAAGATTGACTATTGATAGATTATTTGTATTTGTATTGCACCTAGGATTCTTACAGTAAGGGTTGATAAGGATGTGCAAAATAGGATTGGTTGGATCTAGTAGGATCTACAGGAGTGATAATCTCAACAGATGCAATAGTGCAACAGGTAGGCTTTAAGTAATAAGTTAATTCATGCTTTGGGATGGCAAAAAAAAAAAAAAAAAACAGTAATGAGAATCTACATTCTACCACATTGACTGGTTTGTACCTCTTGGTATTTCAGGGAATATTGGGGTCACACAGGGGGACATGTCAATGGCATCTGAGAGCTGCAAATCTGTCAAAGGATAATACAAAAAATGAAATGATTGCATTGTAAATAAATAAAAATTTGGTCTCAAGACTGGTCATCAACGCTCTATTCGAGAAATAAATAGCAGACAATGACTACAGTGAAGTACTTATTGACTACTGATGGACATCTGTCAGAACGTTTGCAATTAGGCATTAGGGCTCTTAGTAAATTAATAGTAAAAAGTAGAACTAATAAAGTAGAACTTAGTAAAAAGTTAAACTAATTGAAATATAGGGGGAAAGGTCATGGGACAACATCTTTGTCTTAACTTGTTAATGCATGACTTCTGTGAATAATTCTTATACTTTAATAAACAAGGGCAAACATGTGCACTTTTTTGGGAAACATTCAATAAATGGCACAATAAGTATGTGTATGTGTTTTAACATCCCCTTGCATCTAATAGGTTTTTATCCATCTTAATGGAATTTGAAGAAAGAAAAAAAAAAAAGTACATTCTAGCACTAGCAAAAGGGTATGCTTGGTGGCACCGTCTTAATGCAGTAGAGCACTTTCCTTCATTTAACACACTTGATCCATAAAAGCGCTTATCTGTCTCTGACCACTGTTTGACTTGATCATTTAACCTGCTATGCATCTTCAGAGACAAGACGGAGTTGAAATAAAAATATAGTTTTGTACATACACAGCTGCTGAAATAAAAAAGCTGAGGGAAAAAAAATGTCTCCCTAAAAATAGTGCAACCTCAAGTTTCCTCAAGTTAGACTGCTACATAATTGCTGAGTGTAAGACGACAGGAGTGAGCTGGCCGGTCTCTGTGGTTGGCTGAACGTCCAAAAGGCAATAGGTTTCACCACCGCCTCTCCCAGAAAGGAAAAGGCTTTGAACTTCCTCTAATTTTCTGTCAAAGAGAAAGGAACAAAGTGAACATCACAATAATGATAACAGAAATTTGTCAGGGAAATGAGGTTCACTGCTGAGGCAATGCTACCAAAGACAATCTAGAATAATTACCTAGAACAAAGTCAGACCACCTTGGTCCAGAGAGACCCCTCACCCGTGATTGTCTTAACATCTTCACAGATGGCGGTTGTGGCGCTCCAGTGGATACAATCACAGGAGGTTTCTGTTCTTCTTTCTGGCCAGTTTGCCTCCCGGTTAGCACTTCGGCTTGCTCCTGCGGAGACTTTGATACAGAACTAGAAGACTCGTTAGAGAGGCCCTCGGTCTTCATTTTTGCCTTCCTTTCGGTTTTCACAGCTTCATTCTCCCTTGCCGGTTCGCCCTCGCTCCCTGCAAAGCGATAGGCAGAAGGGGACCAATCATCCAGTGTCACTGTGCAGGAGTCCAATTCTTCCTCTGCAGTGGACTCGCTGCCTGGCGAGTTGATCTTCTTCAGAAAAACCCGGCATTCCTTTAGTTTCTCAGGGCTCCAGGCTTTAGAGCTGAGGCTATCCTCTTTTGGTAAGAGAACAGCTGACCTGCGCTCCAAGCAGTCCAATGACTGGTGATCAGGTGACAATCTAGACAACGCTTTATCTCTTCGATTCTGTGCACTCACTAATGGCCGCCAGTTCTTTCTTTGCCTTTTTGGCAACCCATTTCTCTGAAGGCATGTTAGGAACCTAGTCTTTGCCCTCAATAGAGTGGTTGAATACTTGCTAAGGGTTCTGCCCATCCACCATGGTGCTCCTTGATTCAGCCGGCCCGGCGCAAACCTAGAAGTGAAAAGCTGTCGTTTGATGTTTCTGGCTGATAAAGTTTTGTTTGCATTCCTCAGCCTTTCCAGAGCCAGCTGGTGCGCAAGTGGACTCTTTGGCACAGTTTTAGCAAACTTTTTAATGTGTTTGCGAAGTCGCTCTGCCTGTGGACTTGGGCAGACACTTCCTTTGTTGTTGGTGGAACGGGGATAATGCATGATTTCGTATTGATTCCGGGAGCTTGCCTTTTTAACAATGGCCAGAGGTTGGGTCTCTGTGGTTTGCATGAACCAAGAGCAGAGCTGCTGCGTGCTGCAGGAACTTGGTTTGTTAGGTGGACAGTCAAAAAGCGCTCGTACAACAGAGGAATGCCGTGACCTCTTGCTCGGTGGTCCTGATCTATGTTTTAAGGACAAATCCTGCTGGTTGTCAATATCGGACACCCAGGTGTCGGAGACTAGTTGTATTCGTCTGGCAAATTCCTGGTTCAAAACTTTTTTTTCAGCTGTTGCTGCCCACCACTTCATTGTCTGTTGAGGAGGAAAAATTGAGTCGACTGATACCGCTGCGACCTGGCTCAAGTTCTGACAGGTTGAATTTTTCTCCTGTCTAAGTGGCTGTCTTTTACTTTTTATGTTTTCTGAACAGTCCTGAGCCTTTTCTAGTTTCCTTTGGTTAATGGCCTTGTTTAACAGAAGCTTTCTGGAGCTACGTATAAGAGCTGTGCTGTGGCTGTAGGACCTGGATGATGAGGTGGCCACAGAGTGCAGCAAGTAGATTGAAGGTTTCCTTACCCTCACTGAATGGCGTACGGCTACTGGCCTATCTAGCCGCTTGGCTTTACCTTCATCTTTTGTCACACTCTTCCCCTCTGTGTGCCTGCAATCATTCCTTGAAGGACACTCAATATTCCACGTCTCTTTGGCAGAATTGAACTCTGGTAAGAGCAGTTTTCTCCTTTGAGCTTCTTCTGGAGACCGCTTAACATCCTTGTCCATTTGTATTTTACGTTGCCTTGGGGATACTGTAGTGACTGTCACAGAGATTCCAGATATCTTGACCTTTGCGGGTCTTCCAGGTTTTCTAATTGAGACAGCACCTTGAAGCTTCTGACATTTGATGTTACTGCTTGCCGGAGGGGCAGACTCATCATTCACAGGTCTGACCAAGTTCAATTCTTTTAAACACTCTGTGGAAGCTGCCTTGACAACATCAGAATGTTCTTGAGTGCCATGCAGTAAATTGTTGAAATCAATGTTTCGGTCCAGTGATTGTGCAGTCTCACAGAGCTCTGGTTTTCCGTTGCCCTCTGAAACCACCCTTTTGTTTCTTCTTGATCGCCCATAAACTACCGTTATTTTCAGGTTCTTGTTTTCCTTCTCCATGTTGGCTCCTTCAATGGCTTTAACAGCATCTGCATTTCCTACTTGTATCGGATCTGAAATTGTCTCTTTCCGTGGACGACCAATGGGTCTTTTTGCCTTTTTTTCCAGCTGTGGACCAAGCTTTTTTGGTCGACCAGGGCGTCTCTTTGGAGGGGTTATTTCATGAGAGATCCCCAGATCTCCTGGAGATCTCTGATTTTCTGATCTAGCTACACGCTTTGACTGAGGCATTTCTCCTGATCTTCTGGAACCTTTAGGTGATACAGACAGCCCCTTTGATGGGGACAAAGATGATCTGAGTGTTGGGGAGCTTGATAATGGAGGCACAGATCTTGGAGGAGTTGAAGGAGATTTGAGAGGAGTGGAAACATTTTTAGGAGATGTGGAGGCTGATTTAGGAGAGGAGGAAGCATGCTTTAGGGGGGTGGTGATGGAACCAATCTGCAAGGTAGCACACTCTGTACCTGGACTCTTGTTCTTTTCAGGTGTTCCTGCCCATGATGACTGCTCACATGGGTCAAAGCTTTGCACTACTTGTCCACCAGAACTCGAGACTGCAGACTTCAAGCAATAAACCCCCTCCTCATTTATAACTGGAGAGACATACATGATCTTAATTGGGCTATTAAATTCAAAGGGGAGATCAGACGAGTTAGGAGGAGGAATGTAAGAATCGTCAGAAAAGCTTGAACAGGACTTCAGGGTGGGTGTTGTAGTTTCAGAAGCTGGAGCATGTGGTTTTGTCAAAGATGAACGTAACCTACCATAAGGCCTGGCTGCACAGTCTCTCACATTTGTTTTATAATTGTTTGGCCTATGCTTAGAAAGACTCAGCCTTTTGGGAGGTGAAGAGACCGAAATTGCCTGACTTTGATCTGTTGACTCTGCATCAGATGACCCAAATAGTTCTTTTGCCGTCAGGTCGAACTCTTCTCCAGTGGGTCCAGTAGAGGATGCTGCTTGACTTTGGGTTTTTCCTAAGTCAAGTAGGGTGTCCATGGGATTTGGGCTTTGTAAGTTAATGTTAGTAGTAGATTGTAAAACACTGTCCACTAATGTTCTCTGATTGAAGATGTTCTCAGAGAAGCAAGCAACAAAGTACATCTTCCTCGGCTCTGTGACATAGGAAGAGAAACGCTGGGGAGGTACTATGTTCCTCTTGGATCTTGTGGCATCCCTTGAGATGTATGACTGATAGGGCCTTCTCCGACCTCTAAGCCTTCTGCTACCAGACTGCCTTTTATCCAATTCCTGTATGCTTTCTTCTTCTTGTAAATGTTTGCCAACTATGGCATGCCCCTCGGCACAGCTGTAGCCTTGGCCATTTCCTTCTGAATCCACTTTGCAGGGCTTGGTCTGCGGTTCACTGGTGGGTTTCAGTGCATCTTCGACACTTTCCTTTTCCTCAATTGCAGGCACATTTTGTCCCTCTTCAATAGTCTCAATTTCCTCTTTTACTATGATTGCTTGTATATCTTCTTTCACTTCAAATCCGTCTTCCTCGGCTTTGATGTTTTGACCTTCCAACCTTATCTGTTCAAACACAGGGCCCTCGACTCCATCATTCCTAGTATAGTCAGTGATTTTATCCTGCGTCTTTCCTGACATCCTCCCATTTTCTCCTCTGCATGTTATATTGTTGTCTCCAAAAGTCATGCTCTCCACACTTATTTTGCCACTTATCTGGACCATGCCATTTTCCTGACTGAATTCTGTCAACTCTCTCTGGATTCCTAATTCCCTTGTAGACTCTTTCAGCGGCGTGATGTCCGATGAACTAGATGCAGGTGCGCTGGAATTACTGGCATCTTTTAATTTTCTTTTGACTTGTGGCCCTTTTCTTCTGCGATATTGGTCAAGCATCGCAAGCTCCCGTTTTATTGTTAAACTGTCACGTCGGGTGGACGCAAGATTGGGTGGCATTTTCATAGCTGCAAGGACCTCCTGCCTTCGACGGGCCCGGGTATTTGGGGACTTGGCCTCTTTGCTATCATGCTGTTGAAATAGCTCGCTAAGGTTATAGTCACTATGACTTCCTGTATGGAGCACTGTGGTGATTATTTCACTAAGGTGGGCATCAGCATGATATGAGATGCTCTGAGTGTTTGACGAACTGGGAGGCCCTTCTTTCTCACCGGTGTGTACAGTTGGTGAGTCCGACTGCAGTGGCTCTTTATCCGGAGGTCTGATTGTCTCTAGCTTTTCTGCGAAACGATCAACAACGTCCCTAAGCATGCTCCTGTTTGAATTCTTCTTAGTTTGATCAGCTGCAGCTGAACTGTCCAACTCCTCGGCAGCTTCAGTGTCTGAATGTGCTTCCCGCAGCCTTGAATCTAGATGTTTGTTGTCCCCAAGTGGAAAATGGTCGTCATGAGAGTGGAGAAGCAGAAAGGGAGGTTTTTCCTCTGTTCTGCTAGTGATGTCTGGTGGGATTGGAGAAAGCGGAGGAGGGGAGGGGCTGTGTTCTCTCTTTAGCACAGGACAAGGGGGATCCTCGTCTTCACCCTCTCTCTCCATTGTGTGCCTAATATGAGCAAAGCAGTTGTGGCTTGATTGGCAAAGACATGAGATGGTGCGGTGATGGCTACAGCAAATGGAAGAGGCAGAGCATACCTGAGAGGAGGGACATAAAGTGGGGGACGAAGTGGATGAACGCGAACAATGATTCTTGGTTTGGTGTCCAGTGAGGCGCTGGCAGGAAATGCAGTGGATATTCTCTAGGCAGAAAACAGGGTAGGATGGTACTCTGCAGCTCTTTACACAACAACAGCCCGAGCCCTTGCTTTCACTTAGCGGATAGCAACGGAGAGTGCAACTAAACTTGGAATCAGCTGGACTGTACAAGGTCTTACTGCAACCTTGACGAGCACTGTCTGCAAGAGGGTAGTGAGGGCTGCCACTGCGACTTTTAGAGTGACTAAATGGAAAGCGACGAGGTGGCAGATTATTCTGTGATGTCATCGAGTGGTGGCAGCAGTTAGATACATCCGGGCTGACCAGTCTGTGATTGGGTAGGGACAGCAGTCCTTCCTGGCGTGCCAGCATTAAGATTTGGCTAATCAAAGAACGATGTGCCGGGCAAAGTGAGCTGAGAACATTCTCCAATGCAGAGTTCCCGTTGACCTGGCCACATTCAGCAGTCATCAGCCTCTCTGGACCACCCAGTTCTTTTTTCAACAGCAAGCTAGAGGAAAAACATACAAAAGACCAATGTTAAAACAGTGTCACAATACAAAAGGTTACACAAATGGATTTTAACAAAAAGGCAAGATTCTTTAAAAGCTGCATTTCGATTTAAACGGCTCTATAAAAATAAGACGACTGCCATGTGCATTGTCTATGCCATGGCATTATGCTGAACTGCTGCCTTCTAATCTACTGGTATTCATGCAACCCAATGTAGACGTAAACATCAGAATCACACATAACATAACATCATAACATAAAACAGGACAACATCACAGAATATCAGAATTTTTTTATTGGATGAGTTGCTGAAGGCAAAGGACAAATCTCTGCTGAAAAGCAGAAGAAAACGATTGTAATAACGCTAAAAAACATAGGGAATCAAAAGCAGTGCAACTGACAAACATCCATGAAAACAAATGTTACTTCTTAAAGTTAAATCAGTCCTGCAAGCAATGCATGTTCTCCATAAAAGCAAGTCAATGATCTCAATAACATATTTGTATTATTATATTATTATTATTATTAAAGTACTTTAGATTGGATTGAAAGCATTATATTCCTCAGAACATCACCTTAAATGATTGTATTAGGAACTAATTACAATATTTCAACCCTCTGAAATTGGTTCAACCAACTTTAACATGTACTTAAAATTGTTTAGAAATGTTACAAATTCAAGCACCAATTAACACCAAATGAGGAAAAGATTAAGAAAGAATAAATTACAATGGCAAAAATGTTTACACTGTCATGCAAATTCATCAATTGACATTTCACTTTGGATCAAAGTGCCTCATTACAAATCAGGAACCACAACGATAAAACTAGTAAAATCACAACTCTTAATCGCAATCAATAAATATGCAGCAACATCAACACAAAACATTTTCACAATAATTAAAAAAAGATTCTTACAAATCATAGTGCAATAAGTGGTATGTATAAATAGCCGATTTATATTTAATCCTTGATTCATCAGTAGTTAAGTCCATAAATAAGTTGTGGGCCAAATAAAATTTGAGCCAAGTACCGGTAGGAGAATATACTATTTAGAAGTATGTACTGTAAACTATAAAATCAAAAAGGACAAGAAATATATATTTTTTTTCCTACAGTAGACAATACTAAAACTGGCCTATAGACATAAATAGAACTCCATTCCCAGAGTAGACAACCTTGTGAACCTTACAGCCATGTCACAGGCACTGGTGTGCTGTTATGAGACATTCAGTATTGTGTTTAGTTACCAAGGTCTTTTCAGCCAGTTAAAACGCCACTCAATCTCAAAGTTGGGTTTTTTGAGCAACTTACTTCTAGCCTACAATTTACAAATAAACAGATGCATAACTGACAAAATGTTGATCCTTGCAGCATTTTCCATATCGTTTTAAAAATGGGCGAAAAGCCATCACTACGGACATCGCCAAAATACCATTTCTGTGATGGTACATGTTGGAATGGGCTCACTTGTTCCCTCATTCCCTAATCCTTGCCTACATCGTGAACACGATGTAGTATGCAGCATAAATACTACGATATATCGCACACAAAGTGAAACATGCCAACAGGTATGGCGTGGAATTGAGGCCATTTGGACACAAAATGATGTGACGTGTATTGGTTGCACAAACAAGCATAAATAACCCGTCTGGGCTAACCACCTCATTGAATCAATCAGATGAAGCAAAAACCGCAAACCACCATGGAATGCAGTGCGGAGTATGAATGTAGTGTGCATCACTTGTACACTTCTTTTACAGTGAACTATGCCCTTCACATAGTACACTATGTAACTTTAGTCAGCACCATTAAATGGTGACGCCCTATATAGGGAACAAGTTAACCAATGAGAACATGGCCTAGGTCCAAAGTCATTCTGGCTAGCCAACCACACTTTGTTTTCAACATCAGTTCATCAACAAAGTCGTATCATTTTTCAAATAGGTAGTAGTTGTTAGTTTTGTTGGCTACAGACTGGCATTTGCAGAACAGCAGCTTGTCAACGAAATGAGGGCAAAATGCTGCACAGCATTTCTTTAATCTAATACATGGCATGCTCCCGCTGAGGAAAATAGCTGATTTATGCTATTTTACATACGCCACTCACCAAATCTTAAAAACTCGTATAGCAGTATTAACTGTAAAGTGATGTTTGGAGTTGTAATACAGACAATCCAGTTCCTATTCCAACAATCACTGTTGAGAATGGTGAAACCACCATGATTCCTTGAGAGAGAGCTCAGTGTCCATTGAGCAGAACAGTTCATTCCTCAGCATACTCTATATATTTCTAATATATTTATACAAGACAATATGAAGGCGTAACTATGAAACACATTTGAATATAGGCAAGCAAAATAGATTAGCTTAGAGAGGTATATGTGGCATTGAGGTCAGAGCAAGACAGGCAGGCTGACACTGCAGCGAGATCAGTTAAAGCAGCTTTGTGTGAATACCCCTGAACTGCTGCTTTGATAGTAGCACAGCTGATGGGAGTGACTCCACAATGAGAAAATACACAAGGATTGGCGCTCACAAGACATCCCATTCGTCTTCCAATCAAGACATGCAATTCAGGCAGCTCCACCTCTTAACAAATCTCTAATCCCCTGCGTCACAGCCTTCCAAAATCATTCAGTCAAAATGTTCTGTCCTCCCTGCTTACATTGCATGTGGTCATAGAACCCCATTGGGTTAATTAATGGGTGGGTTCTGTACGTGTGTCTGTGGCCCTTGATTCTGAAAAAGGTCTCCATGGTAAAGTTTTCAGCAGCAGTCATATGAGGTTGAGAAGAATAGAGCTACAGTAGCAGATCGAGAGAATATCCATCTGTGGTTAGAAAGAAAAAAATCAAGTATATAAAAAAAGATACTATAGAACTACATACTATTTTCGAGCTTATCGCACAATTCATACATGCGTTACAGTTGCATTCCAACTATACAAATAATGTTTAGACAAGCTTTCACAAACACAGAAAAACATGGACATGAAATGGCTTTCCATAGCTAATCTCTTTAAAACAAGTAATCTCCAAATGACAAAAGCATAATCCCAGGCCTCATAATGGCTCTAAATCTTCATTATCTTGGGTGAGCTACCCAGAGAACAACTGTAACAATCATCGCTCCTCGACAACCAGGAACTTTAGACTTCAAAACAACCTGAATAAGCTTACAGCCAGAGAATGTGAAGGTTCTGCTTCTTCTTCTGCACTAGAGGGGGTTCCACATGTTTGTGACTCAATCATGATTCAGGAGTCACAGTTGGAATGAAAAAGATGTGACGTCAGCGTCTTTGACAAGAGAAACCTGGACATGGGAAATCTTTGTTTTGTTTTTTAAACAAAATACCTGTACTTTTAACATCCCTGTAGATTTTAAGTTAAAGTTTAAAGTTACCGTTTGAGCCCATGATCAAGTGTGAGAAAGGTGGCTCAAAAGAATGGCCATCATATCACAACAGACAATGTTAAAAGGTTAAAAGACCTGAATAGCAATCTTTTTTTTCTCTCTCTATAAAAAGGCAAGTGCTGTTATGCATTTCCAGAAACCGTTATCCTGTATGAGGTGAAGAAGTTGTTCACTTGTTGTGACCATCCAGACATAACTTTGTGGTCTAGAGCCTCTTAGTGGCAGCAGCTGAGGCAGTAGTCCCTGAGACAGTGGTCCTGGCGGCAGCGCCAGGGACCGGAGAGTTTGAGTTGAACGGACACGGGGCGCTGGACTTCTTCTTGGGCGGGTTCTTGAGCGTTCCGGAGCGCTCTTTGACCTTGTACTCCAGTGTGCTGTGGGGAACGCCGTACACCCCCTGGGCCTTGGACACACTCATGCGGCCACCCATCACCATAGCGATGGCCTCCTCCAGCAGATCGTGGTCGTACTGGCGGTAGCGCCCACGCTTCTTCCTCGGCTGTTTGTCCTTGTCGCGGCGGTCCGCGCCTTCTTCCGAGTCGTCCAGCGAGGACCGCCGCAGGTCCAGGCGATGGGGTGAGGGGTTGGTACCGCCCGTGCAAATGCCCGGCGTGTATGGAGGTCTGAGTTTAAAGAGGGCTTTAGCGGCGCCGGGGCTGACGGGATTGCTAGCGTTCGCGGCAAATGAGGTGCTGTGGTGCGGTTTCTCCGGCACGCCGTTGGACTCGGCCGCGGCTGGCCTGGCGTCAGAAGCGGAGCGGACCTGAGGGATTCGCAGAGAGGCGGGGGCCTCCAGGCTGGGAGTGGGGCTCGGTAGAGGCTGAAGGGGCTCCTTGAGCTGGGGAAAGCAGAGCGAGAGCGTCTTCTGTAGGCCACTGCAGAAGACGGCGGGGAGGTGATAGTCGCTGTTCTTCTCCACCACCCCATCCTTTTCCGCCTTCTCTGCCCAGGCAGCCACCTTCTGGAGCACCAGGCGCGCCTCGCCGCCCAGCGTGGACGAGGTAAGGTTGTGAGAGGCGAACTGATCGGCCTCATCTCTACTTTGCAGCGCGAGGTGGTGCAGCAGCTCCAGCCTCTCCTCTGCCCAGCCCTCCAGGCCCTGCCTCAGGGTGCGTTGGGGGATCCCATAAAGGAGGGCAGCCCGCTGCTCCTGCAGCCTCCCTGAGCGTACATCCTTTAAGGCCTTGGACAGCAGCCCCTCTGACAGCTCCCAGCTTCTGTCAACGTAGTCCTCCCTCTGCCTGCGCTGCCTCCTAGGGATGGGAGGACCAAACAGCAGGGTCAGGATGGTGGAGGAGATGGAGGGGGGAGAGGGTTGTGTGTTTTGTTTTGGCAAAGGGAAGACAAGAGGGGCAGAGCGGAGGGGTCCACTCCTTTATGCCTCGTGTTGGCAACATCACGTCTCTCTCTTACGTTTCACTATGTTCTCACACAGACACACGCAGGCTGCTGCCTGCCTCTTGCATGCACGCACACACTGTGCGCGGCAAAGCCTCTTCACGTCCAGGTGGGACAGTTTGTGAATGGCTGTGGTTACTTTGGCACTGGCGCAAAACCCCTGTGGTTTTGTGATCTCCTTCAGTGACAGACCTATGTGCTCGAGGGTAAGGTAATCACACTCAACACAAAGGGATCAGTCAGACAGAACAAGAGGCGGAATCACCACTGAGTAACACCACTTAATCCCACATTCATCCCCGAGCTGCAGCCAATTGTTACGGTACCACTCAACAAGATGTAAAAGAGTTGCCGTTATAGATTTGGCAGGCAGACACATCCCTTATGATGACACTTAAGTTGACTTGGCAGAAACATTGATAAAAACAATTAAAAAAAATAATAAAAAAGGTATCGCAGAGGAGTAACAGTCCTAGACATATTTTCTGAATTATTCCTGAAAATGTTTTGCAGGGATTCTTTCTTGGTCTGGTACTTCTTGCTTGGTGTGAATTATTTTCTTCCATCAAATTGTGAATCTATATGCGCATTGAGGAGTTGGTAATTAGAGGCGTCGACTTCAGAACAGCATGAAATATTAATTTTAAATTCCACTCTTTATAAACTGGACTGTTTTTTTCAGGACTATGTAAGCGGACTCAGAACCTTTGTGAAGGAATTCCTGATTCTTCTTACTTGTGGAAAACGAAACTTTGTCTGAAAAGATGGCAGTAAAGTAGCACTCACCCTGAGGGTTTGTGGTCAGCTGACACTGGGTTTCTTTTGGAGAGGTCCAGCACAGCATCTGGAACACAGAAGAGTAAACGAGAGCCTCTTCACCAGTTTGGGATGTTGTCATTGGGTCAAAAAGACATCGCTCCGAGCAAACAAAAGCACTTCTGTACCTAGCCCGGGTTCCCTGTCCTCGTCTTTCTCCCTGGTGACCGTGAGGTCCAGGGGAGCGTCCAGCTCTCCTGCGGTGGGCTGAGGTGACAGGTTGTCAGTGGTGAGGCCATTCCTCGTCACGTGGACATGGCTCTTGGAGGCATATTCAATGGCAAACTTGTGGATCATCTTCTTCATCAGTTCCTGGGCCACCAATGGGACGTTGGGATCACAGCTGTGGGGCACATCTGGGGAACAAAAAGGCCGACGCGGCTGGTGACCATCAAACCGGCAGATCTAAATGAAGTCTCGTGAAAAATAAAAAGACGCCTGCGACATCAACTCAGCGAGATATTAATGAGCCACACGCAGTCCCACCACCTCCCAGGGGGTGAAATCCCACTTTGCTTCAGAACAAAAAGCCAACGTTGCTCCTGGATTGGAGATCCGCCCTATGCTACAGCATATCCACCTCACCTTTCTTGTTGAACACAGCTTGGAGGAACTGGTGAGCTGATTGGCTGCTCTCCGAGACAGTGGGGGCCTGACACGGCGAGTAATCTGAAGGGCTGGAGAGGGGGGAGGCGGCTGCCGGGGGGAGGTCCTGTGGAGGAACAGTTGGTGAGTACCTCTTCTTCACTGGAGTCCAGTGACAAAGAGGTACTCTTCTTCACTGGACTCCACCTGCTCTCAAATCTCAACAGGCATGAACACAAAGACACTTCTACAGCCAAACAATATGGGATTTCCATTCAAACTTAATTAAATAGTTGTGGAAACCCCTAAATCTAGCTTTGTGACAAATGGTCAAGTTAAATGTGTTTCTTACGCTGAGCTTATCCAGGGGAAGGGTGCAGAATGAACAGTGAGAGCAGCTGTCTTCCACTGACCAGTCACACACCTCTTTGGGTTCACAGGCTGAGGGACACATTGGGCCAAGCACAAATATGGAAGATACGGTTATATGTACATGTGATACCAGGGTTCAAGTAAACACACACACACACGCACGCGCACACACACCCACCATCAAATATGTTGAAGTCTTTAAGTAGCCTCGGGCCATAGATACCTTCCAGAATGCATTCAACCCCTGCAAAGAAAAATAAATAAATTAAATGGTTGATCTTTCTGCGGAACATTATCAAAAAAGGACAATCCAATAATGCAGAATCTCAGTTTAAGGTTGAAGATTATTACCTATGTGAGGTAATACCAGCCAATATATTAAAAAGGGCAGGGTGGGTGTATTGACAGATCATTTCCGTAATAAACACATGATACAGATCAGAAAAAGTACTTTCTGACAGAGCACTCCTGTGTGGTAAAGAGAAAAGACACCCAGCAGAAAGGGGGGCGAGGACCGTGAGCCCTGGATGAAATCAATCGAGGTGATAGATTGAATCAAAAGATCCATTTCCTTTACATTAAGTTGTCGACAAGTTAACAGGCACAGTTCAACAGAGAGCAATACACTTGATACAGCTTTCTCAGAAATGCGCCCCAAGTATTGTTGGCAACTCCGAAGGTAAAGATGACACAGACAGCGCCATTGAAATACTTAAGATAAGGATAAACACCACCACTTACCCAGAAAGGGACATTGAAATACTTAGGATAAAGATAGACACCACCACTTTCTTTACACTCATTCAGACGAAACACGGTCTCTGCTCGTTTCCAAAGCCTTGAGATCTTCCGTGGCCCAAACAGACAGGGAGTGTTGGATAACCCTAACCCTAACGCACCACTCAGGCTGTACCCAGGTATTCACACATAAGGTCAACAAGTATATAAATCATGCATCAACAGAGAGAAACAGGTACATAAATCAGATAAGTTGTATGTAGTATAAGTGCTCAAAAAGTACGAGTGCTCTCAAGAATGATGAGCAGAAAAGGGCCTGTGAGTTCATTTTCCATCACACTACCGTGAAACGTTTCCAGTATAAACTATAGACGTGTTGGTGCTGGCTCCCTTTAGTGGACATAAAATAGAACACAACTGTCAATAGGGTCAAGTGTATTGTTAGACCGCAAGTGTCGCCGAGATTTGAAAATAACCCCATGAGTCCAACAGTGCCCACTACACCCACAGCGAATATAACATCCCGACCGGAACCGGACCAACCTGACCCACTGACGACGCTGAAACTTTAAATCGGGTCAAAACGACTCGACATACCGTCCCTCTCCCATCCCCCAGACCTTATCTGTACCAACATCCATATCATTAATAACGGACAGCAGGATTGATGTGGTCCGACTCCAAATGCATTGAGACAAAACCCCCCAAGATACACAAGATAAATGCCCCCCCGTGCCGTACAATGGGTTAGGGTTAGGGTTAGCTGTGTACAAAGCTGGCCCACAATGTAGCACGTCTTGGTGGATGACTCGGGCTGGACAAAGAACGGGCCAACAGAAGACAGCTAGCCAGTCAGTTAGCAAATATTAGCCTGCCAGTGTAGCTCAGTGTTAAACAGGCAACCCGCGCTAGTGTGCTAGCCCGATGCTACCGACGGCGGCTAACCAAAGAGGCTCACCTAACGGCTAGCTAGGCAGGCTAGTGCCATCTGTCGATGTGTTGTTCACAAACACTCCCCTCGGCTCGGACATCGGACATTTTGATGCAATTGCACGATCGACCGTCAAAGCGCGACACTCACCGACGCAATGGATGAGTTTGTGCCGCCAAGAATCAAGTTCCCGCTTGAAGCCTTTCCTTTCTGCCGTGCATTTGGAGCTGCGGCACTGAGCAGCCGCCATTCTGTCGGTCCGCCTTCCCCCTGCTTCTCTGTTGTCTTGACTTCAACGTCACCAGGCGTGTTAATGGGAACTCTGTGGTTGGGATCCTACTGGTCCTACTGATCCTACTGGTCCTACTGATCTACTGCAGCAGTCGCTCGGCGCATCTTCTTCTTCTTCTTCTCCTTTTCTTTCTTTCTTTTTTTTTTTTTTTTTTTTTTTTTTACACATGAAGGCGCTCTAGAACGCTCGCCAGGAGCATTGCTGCAGCCCACAGGCTTGGAGGTCAGCACTTTGGAAAGTCGTGAAACAATATTTGTAATCCAAATCACGTCCCGTTAAACAGTCCCGCGGTCGTGTACGGATTCCAAAACTAAAAGCCTGAAACGTCTGATTCGTGGAGAGCAGGACCAGCACTGTGCCCAGTGAGAGAGAGAGAGTGGTCCCACTCATAGGTGGTCCCACTAACGTTTGCCAAAGTGCAAAATAATATCCCCCTCGCCTTGCTCTTGTACAAAACAGCACAAAACACACATTGACGCTTACTAACCTGCAACAGCCCTGCTCCCAAACCACAATGCTCCAACCTGAGTACAATGTGCACGTATTGCCCACCGATGTCCAGACCGTTAGGCTGCCTAACTTACTTAATTTGACCAACGTTAGGTAGGTTATGTAAT
>JAXIVH010000001.1:21201962-21229462 GCA_036785325.1 Urophycis tenuis
GGCCCATTATGGAGAGAGTAGCCAGAACCCAGCAGGGCTGCAGCTATCAGGCCTGGATCATCTGTTTCTCTTTATTTGATGTGGCTGTCTCTCTGTTTGCCGTTGTGTTATGGTTTGTTTTTTATTGTCTGGCTGGTTGGCTTGATGGTTTGTCTTGTTGTCTGTCTTTGTCTGACTGGTTGGCTTGATGGTTTGTCTTGTTGTCTGTCTTTGTCTGACTGTCTCCTTTGCCCCCCCCCCCTCTCTCTCTCTCTCTCTCTCTCTCTCTCTCTCTCTATCTCTCTCTCTCTCTCTCTCATGCACCATCCCATTGTAATGTTGGAGAGTATTCCAAGCGGCTGGTCTCTCATGTGTTTCCAGGCAGGGTCAACTGATGACGTTATCTTCAGCCAGTGGAATGGAAAACATTTATGTAATCTTGACCAGACCTGGTTTTCCCTCTCTTGCCATCATTGTCTCATTCATATAGGGCTTCTTTTATTAGTGTGAGGAGAGAGGGAGAGAGAGAGACAGAGAGAAGAAGCAACTCTCTCTAGCCCCCTCTCTCTCTCTCTCTCTCTCTCTCTCTCTCTCTCTCTCTTCTCTCTCTCTCTCTCTCTCTCTCTCTCTCTCTCTCTCTCTCTCTCTCACTATCTATTATCTCTCTCTCTCCCTTGCTCGTATATCATCATATTTCCACTGGGTGGGATTCTTATCTGATGATAGTAAAATGACATAACAGTTGGATATTTGAAATTGTCAGCACTTACACAGCACTCATAAATTATTTTGGCTGTGTGAGTTTGATTCTGTGTGTGTGTGTGTGTGTGTGTGTGTGTGTGTGTGTGTGTGTGTGTGTGTGTGTGTGTGCGCGTGTGTGTGTGTGTTTGTTTGAGTGTTGATGTTTGTGATAAGAAACTTATATAAGTATGTTGATATATTTTATTCATTTTCACGCTCACCAGCCCAGCAAACCTCCAGTGTCTGTTTGTTTGGTTCTGCAAATAATGTTTTGTCAACGGCTACTATACCACTACTATACCACTACTATACCACTACTATACCACTACTATACCACTACAATACCACTACTATACCACTACTATACCACTACTATACCACTACTATACCACTACTATACCACTACTATACCACTATACCACTACTATACCACTACTATACCACTACTATACCACTACTATACCACTACTATACCACTACTATACCACTACTATACCACTACTATACCACTACTATACCACTACTATACCACTATACCACTACTATACCACTACTATACCACTACTATACCACTACTATACCACTACTATACCACTACAATACCACTACTATACCACTACAATACCACTACTATACCACTACTATACCACTACTATACCACTACTATACCACTACTATACCACTACTATACCACTACTATACCACTATACCACTACTATACCACTACTATACCACTACTATACCACTACTATACCACTACTATACCACTACAATACCACTACTATACCACTACTATACCACTACTATACCACTACTATACCACTACTATACCACTACTATACCACTACTATACCACTACAATACCACTACTATACCACTACTATACCACTACTATACCACTACTATACCACTACTATACCACTACTATACCACTACTATACCACTACTATACCACTACTATACCACTACTATACCACTACTATACCACTACAACACCACTATACCACGGGGCTAAACATGTGGCTTGTATACCACTACATTTAAAGCAATGAGGATGTGTAAGCAATGTGTGTGTGTGTGTGTGTGTGTGTGTGTGTGTGTGTGTGTGTGTGTGTGTGTGTGTGTGTGTTTACTTGAACCCTGGTATCACATGTACCCAGATGTCAACATAATGCCATGCAACAAGTCATGTTGTCCACACACACACACTGACAGCACAATGTATCTGAGGTGTGATTCCCTCAAGAAATCAAGTGTGTGTGTCTCCATGTTTTCTCTGTGTGTAACCTGAACGTCCTGCCTGCTCTCTCTTCTGTCCCCTCTGGTTGAAATGTATTCAGGTCCCGCCCCTGTCTCTCTCTGTGTGTCTTTCATGTCTCTCCCTGTTAGTAATAGAATAGGCTTTATAAGTCTGAGCAGGCTGGCCTCATCTAACCAACATGCCCATAATACTCTGCCCATTCTCTCCTTGCATTAATGATAATGACATGTGTGTGTGTGTGTGTGTGTGTGTGTGTGTGTGTGTGTGTGTTTGAGGTAACACACAACCTGGCAGAGGGAAATGCACTTCAGTCTGTGCCAACAGCGAGACAGGGAGGAAAACTAGATATTCAAACACTTGTGTGATACACACACACACACAACACACACACACACACACACACACACACACACACACACACACACACACACACACACACACACACACACACAGTCCCAGCCATGACGGAGACACAAGCAGATGTCCTGGCTAATTGATACCTAGTGTGTGCTGTGAAGTATCATTCTTCATGACTCTACGTGTGTGTTTCTATCTGACACTAATGGACCTCCCACCACCGCCACAAAGCCCCTCTTCATCCCTACAGACAGACCCCATCAGTGTTCATCATTGTGATCACACTGTGGATATGTGGCAATGTTACCAAACTATGTGAAGTCACTGCATTTGTGTGTGAATGTGTGTATGTTTGTTCAAAGTGTGTGTGTGTGTGTGTGTTACAGTATGTCAATGCAAGTTCAAATGTTAGGTGTAACTGTGTGTGGCTCAGCATGTGACTGTTTTCTGTAACTGTTCATGTGTGTTTGTGTGTTTATGTGTATGTGCTTATGTATGTCTGTGTGTGTCTGTGTATTATAGTTTGTGAACAGGCCCGGGGTGGCCATGGGGAGGCCCGGAAGGTTTCCCGGTGGGCCGGTCCATTTTCAAATGTCTTTTGGGCCGCTTGAGTGGGGAAAATAACTTTGACCATTAATTTATCATCTCCTAAAGATGATGAATTCCTTCGTCTGACATTTCAGCCCCAACATCGCAGTATATGTAATATGAATTATACAATCTAAGGTACCTCTCCCCTCCCTAATATCTGAGTGGGTTGGGTCCAGGGTTGGTCTTTTATTTAGCGGTACCGGTAAGAGATGAGAGAACAGAAGCGCGACCAGTGTCGTTGGTTATGGAGAGCAGAAAAAGGCCAGGAGGAGCTGAAAAGGCCAGGTTTAAAAAAGAAGGCCGCTGGAAGAAGATGCTGCCAGATGTGCCAAGATGACTGACCTGTTCAGAGGACAGGCACAAGTTGCAGCCGGTAAAGAGATATGTGGATCTAATGATTAATTATCAACTTTAATAATTTAGCTATTTGCTACGTTTACAATGCCAACATGAGCATTTAAAATCTTAAACCAATTCATCATTAGCCTAGTTTATTTTGTTAAGCCATAACAAATCACAAATATAATTTGTGAAAATCACCATGTAAACTCCAGCATGACATGTGTAAGTTAGACCAAGCAGTAGGACATGGTTCTTCAAGTGACTTTTTTTTTTACATTTTACTCTTTCAGTTTGAGAGTCACCTCGGGAACAGTAACATCAGCATCACATCGGCTGGAGAAGGGCATAATCACTGGGTGTACAGTCTCAGTGATTTTGTTTGCCTTGGCCATGAACATGCTCGTTAAGTCAGCGGAGATGGAGTGCAGAGGACCGCTCACCAAGTCAGGTGTGCGGCAGCCTCCCATCAGAGCTTTTATGGATGACCTGACAGTTACTACAACATCAGTTCCAGGCTGTAGGTGGGTTCTCCAAGGCCTTGAGCGGCTCATTATGGGCTTTAAGCCTGCTAAGTCCCGTTCCCTGGTGGTGAAGAATGGGAAGGTTACAGACAAGTTCCGGTTCTCGCTGGGAGGTGTCCAGATTCCATCGGTTTCAGAGGAGCCAGTGAAGAGCCTGGGGAAGATCTTTGATGGCACCCTGAGGGACAAAGCAGCGCTCAAGGCGACCAGCAGAGAACTGGGTAACTGGCTAGTGGCGGTGGATAAGTCAGGGCTGCCAGGTAAGTATAAAGCATGGATATATCAGCATGGCATCCTGCCACGCCTCCTCTGGCCACTACTGGTCTACGATGTCCCACTAACGACTGTTGAGGGCTTCGAGCGTAAGGTAAGTAGCTTCCTTCGCAGGTGGTTGGGCCTACCAAGAAGCCTCAGCAGCATAGCCTTGTATGGGCATAAGAACAAGCTGCGACTTCCCTTCAGTAGTCTGTCGGAGGAGTTCATGGTTACCCGTGCGAGAGAGGTGCTGCTGTACAGAGACTCGAGTGACACCAAAGTCTCCTCAGCTGGGATTGAAGTGCGGACTGGTTGGAAGTGGAGAGCCCAGGAGACGGTTGAGCAAGCTGAGGCGCGGCTGTGCCACGGTGTTCTGGTGGGAACAGTGGCGACAGGCCAGGCAGGGCTTGGGAGCAACCCAGGACCTCGGTACAACAAGGCCCGGGGGAAGGAGAGGCGGCAGCTTATCCAGGAAGAGGTTCGAGCAGGGCTGGAGGAGACCCGCTCAAGCAAGATGGTCGGGATGAGACAACAGGGGGCGTGGACTAGATGGGAGCAGACACTGGATAGGAAGATTTCTTGGTCAGAGCTTTGGAAGGCAGAGCCATTCCGGATAAAGTTTTTGATCCAGTCAGTCTATGACGTCCTCCCCAGCCCATCCAACCTCTTTTGTTGGGGCCTGGCAGAAACACCTGCTTGCCCTTTGTGTCAGAGGAGAGGATCACTGGAGCACATCCTAAGCTGTTGCCCGAAAGCCCTGGGTGAGGGGCGCTATCGTTGGCGCCACGAACAGGTGCTGAAGGTGATAGCAGATATCATCTGCTCGGGGATCTCACTCAGCAAGCAGCAACAGCCAGCTAGGCATTCAATCACCTTTGTTAAATCTGGTGAGAAGCCTCAACACCGCCCAGGCCAAACAGGGGGGCTCCTGACAACAGCTAGGGACTGGCAGCTGAAGGTGGACTTGGGGAAACAGCTTAAATTCCCAGAGACCATCGCAGTGACCACACTTAGGCCGGACTTGGTTCTTATGTCAGAATCAACAAGGCAGGTGATACTGCTGGAGTTGACTGTGCCCTGGGAAGAACGGATGGAGGAGGCATTTGAGAGGAAGAGGGCCAAGTATGAGGAGCTGGCAGGCGAATGCCGGCGCAACGGATGGAAGACTCGATGCAGTCCCATTGAGGTTGGATGCCGAGGTTTCGCAGGCCAGTCACTCTGCAGGGCCCTCAAGTTGTTGGGAATAAGGGGACTGCACAGCAAGAAAGCCATCAAGAACACCACTGATGCTGCTGAGAAGGCATCAAGATGGCTGTGGATCATGAGGGGTGATCCGTGGGCCACACAAGCTACCTAGACACAAGCCGGGGTCTGATCACCCCCGGCTGGGTCGCCTGGGCGAGGGTGTCTGATGTTGAGAGACCCGAAACACCCTATGACCTCAGGTTACATCACTGATGATGTGTCTAGGTTGCACCAGAGGGTGTATATTAAACCGGCAACCGCCATATATTGATATCCAATAAAAAAGGGATAATACGAGTTTTGCGCTGTTCATTTATTCAAATTCTTCCACCGCTGAAAAAAGTGGGCCGATCTGGTCCCTGTTTGTGAACATTTTAAATGTAACTCTGTGTAGCTGTGTGTAACAGTTTTGTGTGTGTGTGTGTCTGTGTATTACAATCACATTTCAACTGTTGTGTGTAACTGTGTGGCTGAATTTGTAACAGTTTTTGTTCAGCTGTGTGTGTGTGTGTGTGTGTGTGTGTGTGTGTGTGTGTGTGTGTGTGTGTGTGTGTGTGTGTGTATGTGTGTGTGTGTGATGGAAATATGTCTTTGATAAATAATCAATACCTTATTCCACATCAGGATAACCTTATAAATAAATTATATGTATTGTATGTAGCCTGCATTTCAGTTTGAACAGGACAGACAGCAGACAGTGTGCACATACACAACGATATGTTTTTGTGAGTATTTGTTAGTGCATCTACAAATGAATCCCGATTTGGAATTGAGAGATACTGCTTCCATGCATAGACGTACAGTAAATCTTTATTATTTACAATGATCATAATGCCACATCCCCAGTGGATGGTCTTTAGCCCTCTCATTGCCTCTGAGCCTTTCACAGCCTACATCATTTATAATTACACATGAACTTTCTATTTTGTTTATATTTCCTACTTTCCGAGCCAATTTTCCTTTCCTATGTGCAAATTTACTATAGAATATTTCTGATTCTGATTCTGATTATTTACAGTCTGACTCCCAATATACAGTAGTATATAGAAATATAAATCAATGTTGTATTTATTAGATTCCCCCAATGCACAAAATCAAAGACATGGTTTTTGATTCATGTGACAAGGACATATTACATTATTCATTATTTTCCAACTTTATTTGGTTTAGTGAGTGTATCTGGCTGTGCCTGGTCCGATGTGTGTCCCTGAATGTGCCTGTCGCAAATATTAGAAACCAAACTGCCTGTCCAACGAGCTGTTTACAGTATCAATAAATGAAGTTTATTGATATTCCTTTCTGTCTAAAATCAGGTTGACAAAAGTAGGCATATCTTCTAAGAGTAATGAAATACCCAGTGACAGCTGGTCTTCATCCAGCAGTCAACAAAAAGACAAAAACAGACGAGCCAATGACACACAGGCCAAACCCATAGTCATTCCGATTGGTCAAACTCGAACCAATCGGATGCAATGGGGTCCCAATCAATCGGACGTGTTTTTTTCTCTTAGCCTCCTCTATTATCTCCTCTGCTAAGAGAGGAGGGAGCCGTGTGGCTTCTAATTTCTATTCATCTGTCGAAATAACTTGACGTGTGACGAAATGAGAGTGACAGGCTGGCGAGTGGGAAAGGGTGGGGGCGACTCATCTCTCTGAAGTTCAATAAAGTGGTGCTGAGGCAGAGCTTCACGGTGGTGCTGAGGCAGAGCTTCACAGTGGTGCTGAGGCAGAGCTTCACGGTGGTGCTGAGGCAGAGCTTCACAGTGGTGTTGAGGCAGAGCTTCACAGTGGTGCTGAGGCAGAGCTTCACAGTGGTGTTGAGGCAGAGCTTCACGGTGGTGTTGAGGCAGAGCTTCACGGTGGTGCTGAGGCAGAGCTTCACGGTGGTGCTGAGGCAGAGCTTCACAGTGGTGTTGAGGCAGAGCTTCACGGTGGTGCTGAGGCAGAGCTTCACAGTGGTGCTGAGGCAGAGCTTCACAGTGGTGTTGAGGCAGAGCTTCACAGTGGTGCTGAGGCAGAGCTTCACGGTGGTGCTGAGGCAGAGCTTCACGGTGGTGCTGAGGCAGAGCTCAATTCATTACAACCGCACTCCTAATGTGGAGTCCTGTGTTTGGCTTTCTTTTGGTCTCCGAAACCTTTCAAGTAGAGTAGATGTTTGTTCTGTCGGACACTTTGACAGAATTACACAGTGGAGGCCATTCCCGTCTGATCCTAGCGTCGGGTTAATGCTCCTTTAGAACGGCCAATCAATGTGGGCTCTACAAATTGCGTCTCCTCAGGGCCTCGGAGCAACCTGCCAAATTGCGCAGAATGTCCATTTTGACAAGGTGAGGCTGTCTGCTTTGAAGCCATGCCCAGACACACACTCTGTGTTGGTTTCTGTTTGTCTCTGTATGTGGGTTTGAGTCTGTGTGTATTCCTATTGCTATCTGTGTGGATGGCATGTTGGTAAGTGTGTGTTTGTGTGTGTGTGTGTGTGTGTGTGTGTGTGTGTGTGTGTGTGTGTGTGTGTGTGTGTCATTCAGTACGTTTACATGCAGCAAGAAATTCGAATTTCTGATCGGATCAGATAATGACATGCGTAAGACCGGATCACTTGTCCGAGTATACATGACGTTCAGAGAATCGGATTAACAGCCGGAGCATGGCTGACTCTGGACGCTATGTGGCGCTGCGCATGTGCAGAATGGCACTGCGCATGCGCAGAATGCAAAATCCGATTCAGATCCGATTGCTGAGTATACATGCCGTTAAAAGTCCGACTATGAACGAATTATCCAGGTGTTGTTATCCGATTTTGAGATGTCCGAAGTAGGTCCGAAGTAGGTCGGATTAAGGTGTTTACATGCACTTAAAAAGTCCGAACGATGTCTTATACGATTAGAAATTTGAATTTCTTTCTGCATGTAAACGTACTGTTTGTGTCTGTGAGCGTGTGTGTGTGTGTCTGTGAGCGTGTGTGTGTGTATGAAATGGCTTTCAAAGGTTCAGCACAACTTTGCTATCTGTTCTCTTTCTTTGTACACAGCCATGATGTGAATACATCATCAGAGTTTTTCATCTGTATTGCAGCCAAACAGACAGACAGGCAAACATACATACACACAGACCAGAGACGTCCAGGGGATTTCAGTTGGTCACTGTCTTGTTATGTGATCTGATGCTGAAGGTCAATCTTTCTCTCTCTCTCTTTCCTGCAGCAGCGGTTGTCTGTTGGAATCAGGGAGGTACGGTCCACTCTCCTCCTGATCCTCCCCCATCACCGGTTCTTCCTCCTGTCGGTTCATCATCACATGACCACATTGCAAAGGGGGGGGGGGGGGGGGGGTTGAGAGAGAGAACACTGGCACACCTCAGTGGGCTCCAACATGGTCTTCTAGCGAGCGCGCCATCTGGAAATGATCTGAACATCATCAGCATACTTTGGAGTGAGCAGGCAGGCTGACGGACAGGAGACGAGCAGACAGAGGACAGATGCAGAGAGGCGGAGAACAAAATAGCTGAACTTTCAGTATATTTCAGGGTGTCGACATCCTCGGTAGATTTATGTTGCAAAGCTGTTGCGTGCGTGCGTGTGCGTGTGTGTCACAACCACAAAGGATGTACAAATGAGTAGGCCAGAGTAGGGTTTTAGCATGAACAAGAGATGGTTTTTATTTACCGTTCTCCAGCGTGCAATGTTTTAACAAATCACATATACGCAAAACGTCTGCGCCGCAACTCCCGATGACATACACAATGACAAACACGACGAAAGACATAACACAATGACAAACCCGATGAAACAAAGATAGCAATGGTAGCTGTCAGTCTTCCAAACAAAGACCAGGGGACAACTAGCCGTCAGGAGTGCAGGTGTTTGGTGAGGTCAAAGGATGCCAGGCTTCCCTTATTTTCCCCCTAATTCCCCCAACAACAGCTTGCATATTCGTAAATCATTAATACATTTTGTCTATCGAGTCTCCTGCTTTTATATTCCGTGATTTCCGTCCACTTTCGTTTTTCAGTATTTTGCAGCTGGGGAAATAGTGCCCCCCCCCCCTCCTCCCGTATCCTAACCATGTGGTGAAATAAAGTACTACACTTCATTGCGAAGTGGCACCAAACCCAAACTTGCATCCCTAACTCTAAGGACTGTTGAAAAAAAACGAGCGCTAGACCAATCAGATTGTAGCAATTGCCCGTCTGTGATTGGCCAACAAGTGAAAGGGATGACATTTCAGGACTGTACTCCCTTACACGCCAGTATATAAAGTGCAGAACCTCAGAGCACACACATTCAGTCATTCACACAAGCATCCATCCATTATCCTCTTATTATTATTATTATTATTATTATTATTATTATCCGCTTATCCTCTGCGAGGGTCGCGGGGGGGCTGGAGCCAATCCCAGCTGCAACGGGCGAGAGGCGGGGTACACCCTGGACAGGTCGCCAGCCTATCACAGGGCTAACATATATAGACGAACAACCATTCACACTCACATACACACCTATGGTCAATTTAGAGACACCAATTAACCTAATCCCCAACCTGCATGTTTTTGGTCTGTGGGAGGAAGCCGGAGTACCCGGAGAGAACCCACGCAAGCACGGGGAGAACATGCAAACTCCACACAGAAAGGTCCCGGGTCCCAGGTGGATTCAAACCCAGAACCCTCTTGTTGTGAGGCGACAGTGCTAACCACTGCACCACCGTGCTGCCCACCAGAGTCCAATCAACCTTAATGAGCCTGCACCAACTTACCTAATTGACACAAGAACACACAGGCATTAAGAGAGGACGAAGGCCAGAGGGCCGTCACAGTGTGTGTGTGTGTGTGTGTGTGTGTGTGTGTGTGTTTGTGTGTTAGAGTCCTATAGAGAGAGAGTGGCGTCAACTCCGTTTACTGCAATGGTTCGTTTTTTTCTCAGCAATGGCGGCGCATGGGGCCCCTCAAAAGTTCCCGGAAGTTAGCGCAAGCTAACTGTCACTCAATGTATTTCAACGGAGGAGATGGTAGGAGCAACACTTGTCCGAGGTAAAACGTTTAAAGGATGACATTTTCATATCAGTAGGGCATCGGAATTAAATTGACATGAGTAATTAATTATGTTGGCGTATTTTCTCTGTCTAGATTAGAAGATTTAGAGAATATTAACAGGTAAAAATGTAGGCTAGCACACTAGATAACCATTACAACCCGTGCAACAGGCTGATAACTGTCAATTCAGCTCTCTAAATACGCTGTAACTTAATCCAACCCTGCCGATTTATACTAATAGCAAGGTTAATGTGTGGGGAGTGTGATTGCAGTTATAGGTAGGAATTAAATACAAATTGCCACTGTTTACCATTTTCTTTACTTAAGTTCTGGATGATTTTGTGTGCATGTATTGTGGAAGAAAAAAAAAATCCCACTATTTATTTGCCTTTCTGTTTTTGGCGTCGGTGCACAGGTTTGTGAGGTTGTGTGGGGCCTGCATGCACCAATAATAACCATAGCAGTCTCTTCTACATATGTTTGTGTATGTCAACATATTTACATATCAACCCATCTCATACAAAAAATATGTAAAATTTTTTGTGTGTATCAGTTACCTGCAAATGGTACTTAATGGTCGAGAAGTAGTGATGCCACTTCACAACTTCATTTGCATGCTGCAGGCCAGGAGTGCTTGGTAGAAAATGGTGTGACTCAAACCACATAATGAATGCAATTTTATTGAAGCTTTCATGTCCCTAAAAGGTGATATCATATTGCATATTTGGGAACCAACAGAAGGAGCACTTTATGGTGGAGCATGTAGCAGGCCAGGGGTCCTGAGTGGAACGAGACTGTAAATACATTAATGTAGGTCAGGCATAATAAGTCATACTACATTGGTATTGTCATGCGATATTATTCAAGGAGTCATACTAAACATATTAACTTTTGCTATTAGTGAGATTATTTGATACACCTGTGCAGAATCATGCAGTGCGGTACAACAGCTGTGCCATATAGGTTCTGCTTTTATTAATTTGTTGAGGTCATATAGTGAGTGGTGGTGCTGTGCTGGCTGCATTACCTTGACATTAGCTGCTCACATTTTACTTTCGAGTATTTCAATGAGAGGGCAAAATATCAGCAACACAGATGAATATAACGCATCCCAGCACAGCAGCATCCAAAATGACTCCCGTAATAAACCGTAACCAGTGATCACCTTTTTGTCATGATTGTAGCCGGGTTCTGGTAGTCATTGGAACAGGGATGTTCGCCGGATACAGGTGGGTGGAGGGGTAGTGATGTTGGCTGGGAAGGAGCAGTGATGTTGCCGGGGCTGGTAGCTGGTGGAGTTGTGATTTGTGTGTGTGTGTGTGTGTGTGTGTGTGTGTGATCAGCAGATATGGACCCTGTCTTTGTAGGTGAAAGGGGGCATCGTGAAGTAGGGGCCCTCCGCTTGCTGACTACTGGCCGGTGCACAAAGATGGAGGGTATCGCATCTTCTCTCAGCCTAGTCTTGCCCTTGCTGGTCTTAACAAACTAGTCAGCCTCAAAATGTGCCTGCAGGAAGACTTCAACTGAATTTTCACACTCAACTCATTTTTATCGAGGACTACGTACATGTCTAGTATATATCTTTTTTCTGTTTTCCTGTTCTATGTTTTTAATTTAAAAAAATCTCAAATTTCTGAATGGTCCGGTATTTGAAAGTGTGCAAAAGTGCAAATACATTGTTTGAATGTGATTACCTCACATATTTTTTTGTGGTTATGGTTTTTGTCTGTCACGACTAAATTGCTCCTTCCGACTTTAGACACCCATGCTCTTCGTCTGTCCCTGTCTTTGGGGAAGCCATACAAGTGGACGCCTTTCTCCGAGCGATTGGAGCATCCCCATGCAGCACAGAATCCCATGGCGAAGACTGTATCAAGGACAACATAGTGGAAATGAGACACACATGTTTTTTATTTTCAAGCAAATAAAGTTTTGTAAGGAATTCACTGAAAATTAATTTATTAAATTAATAATATATATATATATAATAATATATATATATTATATATAAAAGATAAGATAGATATATATACATATATATATGTATATATATATATATATATATATATATATATATATATATATATACATATATATATATAGGACAGGACAGATCTAAGAACAACGACCCAGGACAACGTAATAACGACGACGACAGTACAGTGCATCTGCGGTAAAACCTGCAAGAATCAGAAGGGTTTAAGGATACATCAAGGCGGAATGAAATGTTTGGAAGCGGCAATGACGACGCAACGCACAGAAGTCACTTCTGGTCAGACGCAGGAGGAGCCAGGCCCGGAGGCAACCCACAGCGCCCAGAGCCTCCTAGTGTCGTCTACACCCGCTGCCAACAGTTCGCATGCAACCCTAAGCCCCCAAGAAACAGCATCATCTCCCAACAACCCACAGAGCCTCCAAAGCCAGCAAGCTCCAGCTATAACTACTGGCTCTGCGCCTTCGGCCAGACTGAGGATCCAGTGGCCTCAATCCTCGAAGAGAACTGAGTGGCAGCAGTTCGATGAGGATGTAGATCGGATCCTGGAAGTGACAGCCAAAGGGGACGTGGACCGTCGGCTGGAAACGATGACCACCCTCATAGCGAACATCGCGGCTGAGCGTTTTGGAACTGAGGCACCCAAGCCCACACCATCGGCCTATGCTCCAAGCCACAGAGCAAAGAGAATCCAGAGTCTCAGGGAAGAGCTTAAGCTGCTAAAGAGGCAGTACAAAGAAGCAGGGGAAGTTGAGAGAGCTGGCCGAGCGGATCTTAGAGCAATACTAAGGAAGCAACTCTTGACCCTGCGGAGGGCAGAGTTCCACAGGAGGAGGCGGAAAGAGAGAGCCAGGAAGAGAACCGCTTTCCTGGCCAATCCCTTCAAGTTGACCAAGCAGCTTCTTGGTCAAAAGAGGACTGGCCGCCTTACCTGCTCCAAGGATGCCATCAACGACCACCTCAAGGCCACATACAGCGACCCTATCAGAGAACAGCCGCTGGGTCCATGCGATGTACTGACAATACCACCAGAGCCTACATTGGAGTTCAACCTCAAAGAGCCCTGCCTTAGTGAAGTGGAGGAAGTGGTGCGGAGAGCACGGTCAAGCTCAGCACCAGGCCCAAGCGGAGTACCGTATAAGGTTTACAAGAACTGCCCAAAGCTACGACATCGACTTTGGAGGGCTCTGAAGGTGATCTGGAGGAGAGGAAAGATCGCCCAGTCATGGAGGTATGCTGAGGGAGTGTACATACCGAAAGATGAGAAGTCTGAGAGCATCGACCAGTTTCGTGTCATCTCCTTGCTCAGTGTGGAGAGCAAAATCTTCTTCAGCATCGTAGCCAAGAGGCTCTCTAACTTCCTGTTAAGCAATAACTACATCGACACGTCGGTGCAGAAAGGAGGAATACCGGGAGTTCCTGGTTGCCTGGAACACACAGGCGTGGTAACCCAACTCATCAGGGAGGCGAGAGAAGGCAGAGGGGATCTGGCGGTGCTTTGGCTTGATCTCACCAATGCTTATGGCTCGATACCACACAAGCTGGTGGAAGTCGCACTGGAGAAACACCAATGTTCCCCAGAAGGTGAAACACCTCATCCAGGATTACTACAGCAAGTTCAGCTTGAGAGTCTCCTCTGGTGAGATGACATCTGATTGGCACCAGCTGGAAGTTGGCATAATCACTGGGTGCACAATCTCAGTGACCCTATTTGCGTTGGCAATGAACATGCTGGTCAAGGCAGCTGAACCAGAATGCAGAGGCCCCCTCAGCAAGTCTGGAGTAAGGCAACCTCCCATCAGAGCCTTCATGGATGACCTCACGGTGACAACAACAGCTGTGCCAGGAGCTAGGTGGATCCTCCAGGGATTGGAGCGTATCATGGCGTGGGCTCGCATGAGCTTCAAACCGGCAAAGTCCCGGTCTTTGGTGCTGAAGAAGGGGAAAGTCACAGACAGATTCCGCTTCAGCCTGAGAGCACAGCAGATCCCATCAGTCACAGAGAGGCCAGTGAAGAGCCTCGGAAAGGTCTTCAACTGCAGTCTGAAGGATGCAGATTCCATCAAGGCAACCAGTGCTGACCTGGAAGGCTGGTTAAGGACAGTGGATAAGTCTGGACTCCCTGGAAGATTCAAGGCCTGGGTCTACCAGCATGGGATCCTCCCAAGAATCCTCTGGCCTCTCCTCATCTATGAAGTCCCCATGACTGTGGTGGAAGGCTTTGAGCAAAAGGTGAGCAGCTATCTGCGAAGATGGCTGGGATTGCCACGCAGCCTAAGCAGCATTGGGCTGTATGGGAACACCAACAAGCTCAGGCTCCCCTTCAGTTCAGTCAGAGAGGAGTTCATTGTGGCACGGGCACGGGAACATCTG
The DNA here is from genome assembly GCA_036785325.1 of Urophycis tenuis. NCBI lineage: Eukaryota > Metazoa > Chordata > Actinopteri > Gadiformes > Phycidae > Urophycis > Urophycis tenuis. Next base: position 21,216,646 of record JAXIVH010000001.1, read on the forward strand.
CAGTACTCTGAATCCAGAGATGCCAAAGTGTCCGGGGCAGGGATTGTTGTGCGGACAGGGAGAAAGTGGAGGGCAGCCGATGCAGTCCAGCAAGCAGAGTCACGACTGAAGCACAAGGCTATCCTGGAAACAGTGGCACAAGGCAGAGCCGGACTGGGGAGCCAACCAGCAACCCGTTTGGACTGTGCCAGTGGAAGAGAGCGGCAGAGGTTGGTGCAGGAGGAGGTGCGAGCTTCAGTCGAGCAAGACAGAACCAGCAGAGCAGTGGCCATGAGGCAGCAGGGTGCCTGGATGAAGTGGGAGCAGGCGATGGAGAGGAGGGTCACCTGGAAGGACATCTGGCAGTGGAATCCCCAGAGGATCAAGTTTTTGATCCAGGGGGTTTACGACGTCCTCCCAAGCCCAGCCAACTTGTGCACATGGGGCAAAATAGAAACACCTGCATGCCCCCTGTGTTTCAAAACAGGGACACTGGAACACATCCTGAGCAGCTGCTCCAAGGCCCTGGGTGAAGGCCGGTATCGATGGAGGCACGACCAGGTCCTCAAATCCATCGCTGAAGCAATCAGCAAGGGGATCAAGGGAAGCCGATACACCCAAGCCACAGCTAAGGCCATCCACTTTGTCAGCGAAGGACAAAGGCCGGAAAAAACATCACGGAACTGCTCTACGGGTTTGCTTTCCACGGCCCGAGACTGGGCGATGACAGTTGACCTGGAGAAGCAGCTGAAAATTCCACCACACATCACCCAGTCCAGATTGAGACCTGATATCATCTTGGTCTCCCAGGCCACAAAGCAACTCTTATTTCTGGAACTGACGGTTCCCTGGGTGGAGAGGATGGAGGAGGCCCAAGAAAGAAAGAGGGAGAAGTACCAGGAGCTGGTGGAGGATTGTCGGAGGAACGGGTGGAAGACCAGGTGTATGCCAGTGGAGGTGGGCTGTCGGGGGTTTGCCAGCCACTCTCTGAGCAAAGCCTATGGCTCACTGGGCATAACGGGGGTCAACCGCAGAAGGGCCATAAGCAACAATGTGGAGGCAGCAGAAAAAGCCTCCAGATGGCTCTGGTTGAAAAGGGGAGAGCAGTGGTTGTAGTGGTAGTAGTAGTGTAGTGTAGTGGGTGTAGCATGCTACTTGGACACAGGCCGATATTTGATCACCTCGGTCGGGTCGCCTGGATGAGGGTGTCTGTTGCAAGACCCGAAACACCCAGTGAGTCCAGGATACAACAACACTGATGATGTGTCCAAGGCTGTGCATCAGTAGATGTATTGTTGACTATATATATATATATACACATACACATATATACATATATATAATATATATATATATATATATATATATATATATATATTGTGATGGCATACTTTCAGCTTGTTCATTAAAATAGCCATCGTTTAGATGTGTAATCGAGCTTCTTTGACTGGCTAAACAATGATTGAATTGTACCTGTATTGTAGATGAAGATGCGATGAATGGATGTATAGAGGGAAGCAGGGCAGGCATGCGGGAATGCGGGGTAGGCAGGCCAGGCAGGGTAAGCAGGTGGATAAACAGACAAAGGAAACTCCAATAGATTCCAAATGGTTAGTGGATAGGTTAGTGGTTAGTGGGTAGCAAAGTAGATCCAAATGATTTAAACAGTACGAATAGTCTATGGTTGATGGGTATATAGTCAAAATAAAGGGTTCCATATGGCTTCAATAGGTTTTTTGGGTACCTGTAGCCTGTAAAGAACTGTATGCTCTACATCTTCCTAGTTCCTTTGTTCTCTGAATTCGGAAGGTCAAAGGTGAGGGTCGGCCATCTTAAGCTACAAGCCTCCTCACAAACTATCAAAGTAAAAGTCCTCATTCAAACTAAAAGATCCTAAACTTAAACAAAGGTAGCTTTGCTCCTATAGCACTCATTGAACTAATTTAAAGCAAAATGGCTCCTACATAGCCGGCCCCTTATAGCTACTGCAGGAAGCAAGCTATAATAAATCAAAAATGCAAATTTTCTAAAGGAGCCATATACTATTTAAATGATGTGTGCAAATAATCAATGTATGCATCTGCATGTGTGTTTGCACGTGCGCAAGTTCATGCATGCCTCAGTCAGCCTTAGGTTGTGGGCCTTCTACAAGCAAGCAGATTTTGCTTACGGGTCGCTCAAGCTGGCTTGTCTTTGTTTGAAGCCTTACACTGCGAACCAAGCCTTTGGAATCAGGGAAGGCTTCAACGACTCTGGCCAACATCCATGAGCCTCGTGGTGCTGTGGCGTCAGCTACCAGTACAATGTCTCCTTGATGGAAGTTACGTCTGACACGTGTCCATTTTTGGCGTGTCTGTAGAAGAGGGAGATACTCTCTGACCCATCGCTTCCAAAATAAATCTGCAATGTACTGGGTTTGTCTCCAGCGACGTCTTGCATATAGGTCCTCTTTCGCAAACAATCCTGGAGGCAGAATCGGCTGCACCTTGAGTTGCAGTAAATGGTTCGGTGTTAGTGGCTCCAAGTCATTTGGATTGTCAGAAACAGTTGTGAGTGGTCGGCTATTAAGAATGGCCTCAACCTCACACATGACTGTCTGAAGGCCTTCATCATCCAGATGCTGTAGGCTGGTGACTGAATGGAGTATTATTTTGACCATGCGAATGAGCCGCTCCCATATTCCTCCATGATGGGCACCATGGGGCGGATTGAATGTCCATTTCACTCCCTTTTGGAGCAGGCTCTTTTCAATCTGTTTCAAATTCCAGGATTTCAGGGACTCCTTTAGTTCCTTTTCAGTCGAGACCAAGTTTGTTCCATTGTCTGATCGCAACTCGGACACCTGCCCTCTTCTGGCAATGAACCGTCTGAATGCGTGTATGCAAGAGTCAGTATCGAGCGAATGTGCAATTTCCAGATGTATGGCACGGCTGGTCAGACATGTGAAAATGACTCCATATCGTTTCACGATGCTACGGTTACGTTTTATTTCCAATGGTCCAAAGTAATCAACCCCTACATGAGTAAAGGGTGGAAGGTCAGGGGTCAACCTGTCAACAGGCAAGTCTGCCATTTTCTGTTCGCCTGCACTGGAGCTGACTCTTCTGCATGTTGTGCATTTGTAAATGACCTTTCTTGCCAGAGAGTTGGCACAGGGTATCCAATACCTTTGTCTGAGTCTGGAAAGCATAACATTCCTTCCGCCGTGCCCTGTTTCATGGTGGATATGCAGGAGTACAAGCTTGGAGACATGATGGTCCTTTGGCAATATTGCAGGGTGCTTTTGTTCACTGGGCATTGCCATTTTGCTGAGACGGCCACCAACCCTCAAGGTGCCATTGTCAAGAAAAGGATCTAACCTGAAGATGGCGCTGTTACTATTTATGTTTTGCATGCCCTTCTGCAAACAGGATATCTCCTGTGGAAATCCTTGGCCTTGGCAAAACTGTAGAATTGCCATCTCAGCATTCTCCAGATCACTGACTGATAACACATATGGATTGGTTTTGTCTTGTTTTTGTTTTCTTGTGATCATAACATGTTTGCTTTGATCTTTGTCCTTCTTGAATATCCTTACACGATCCAAAAGAATAGACTTCAACCTCAAGAGCCATGCCACAGCTTTCTTGAGCCGAATCCATGTTGAGAAGTAATTCAAAAGGTAAGTAGTAGCGTCACAGTTTTCCTTTACTGTGACATTGACCGTGACTACTCCTTTTCTTAATTCAGGGTCATTTGGAAGCAAGACAGGTTCAAACGGAACCTCTGGCCAGCAATGGGGTGGTTCTTTGAGGAAGTCTGGGCCGTTTATCCAAGTCTTTCTTTTCAGAAAATTGTCAACATTCAGCCCTCGAGAGGCATCATCAGCAGGGTTCAATTTTGTTCCTATGTACCTCCACTGAGACACTTCTGATGCACTTCTGATGATATTGACGCGGTTGGCTACAAAGGTCTGGTATCTTCTGCTTTCATTCCGGATATACCGAAGAACAGTCATGCTATCTGTCCAAAACAGAGATGCATCCAAATCAATGTGCAACTCCTCAGATAGCATTCTGTCCATACGAACTGCCAGAACTGCAGCAGTGAGCTCCATCCGCGGTGTGGTCATCACTTTTAAGGGGGCAACTCGGGCCTTTCCCATTAGAAAAGTTACATGGACCTTGTTGCTGCTAGTCAACCTCAGGTAGGTAACGGTCCCATACCCGATGTCACTCGCGTCACTGAAGTGGTGCATCTGTGCGGTCTTGACATTTCCAAAGTTGTCTGGAACAAAACTTCTACAGACCTGGAATTCTCTCACCTTTGGAAGTTCTTGCCACCATTGCTTCCATGCTTGGGCGTGGGTCTCTGGCAAGTCCTCATCCCATCCAATGTTCAACTTGCATAACTCCTGTAGAATGCATTTTGCCTTGAAGGTGAGGGGTGCAAGGAGCCCCAGTGGGTCATATATGGAACTGACCATGGACAGAATTCCACGTCTGCTGCATGGACGCTCCTTGATAGTCACCTGGAATGTGAAGGCATCTTCCTTGACACACCATTGCACTCCCAAAGCCCTCTCAAGTGGCAAATCTTCTATGTCAAGGTCAAGATTCTTTACATCCTTTGCCCTTTCAGTCTCTGGAATGGAAGCTAAGACAGCTCTGTTGTTACTAATCCATTTTGTCAAGTTAAAACCTGCAGTTGCACAGAGTAACTTCAATTCCTTGCAAAGCTTGATGGCAAAGCCCTCTGTATCAACAGCTTTCAACAGATCATCCACATAGAAATTGTTCCTGACTGTGCGAGTTGCCTCTGCTGAGAAGCACCCTTTGTTATCCTCAGCTGTCTTTTTCAAGGCATAACTTGCACAGCTGGATGATGATGTTGCACCAAAAAGATGTACAACCATCCTGTACTCCTTCAGTGGCGCGTTGATATCTCCATTAGGCCACCAAAGGAAGCGCAGGAAGTTCACATGGTGAGATGGGACTTTCACTTGGTGGAACATCTTCTCCACGTCAGCCATGATGGCAATCTTGCCTAGTCGGAAACGGACTAAAACTCCAATTAAGGTGTTTGTAAGATTGGGACCTTGAAGGAGTTCAGTGTTCAGTGATTTCCCCTGATAAGCAGCGGAACAATCAAACACCACACGCAAGCTCCCCTTCTTCGGATGGAACACACCGTGATGAGGTATGTACCACACCTTTCCATTTTCCTGAATCAGCTGCTCTTGTGGCACAAGTTCAGCATGTCCACTTGATAGGACTGCATCCATAAAAGCTGTATACTCCAAATGAAAGCCAATGTTCCTCTGAAACTTTCTCCTCAATGACAAGGTCCGTTGCTCTGCCAGGTGACGGTTGTTTGGCATTGTAGGATCATCCTTCTTGAATGGTAAAGGCAGTTGATAGTGTCCATTAACTATCTTTGCAGAGCTGTCCATTATGTGCATGTATCTGCAATCCTCAACTGACATTTGCTTCTTTTCCTCAAAGCCTTTCTCTGGGAAATCATGATTGTATTGCTGAATTAGGAGTTCACTCAATTTTTCAACAGAGGTCCGATGTGAATGAACATGCTTCTGGCCTTGCTGATTGATGCATGCATCCTCATTGTGGAGAAGTCCATTCACCACCCAACCTAGCAGTGTCTTTATAGCAAAAGGCCCATTACCCTGGCTATTGATTATTCTCCACGGTTCCATCAGCTTGTGTGCATTCACTCCTATGAGAAGGTCAATTTCAGCATCAATGTTGGGTATTTTCACATCCTGAAGATAGGACCATTTCCTGAGGTCTTCTTGTCTGGGTATGTATTCTTTGCCAACAGGGATTTCGTGTTGAGTGTAAACTTCAGGTAAGTCTATGAAGTCAGTTCCTTCCAGGCTGCACACCTCGAGGCCCTTGATTACCAGGCTGTTAATGGGTTTCTTTTGCCCCATTGTGTGCAGAAGAATTTGTTTACGCTTTCCTGTGGCATTCAACTTGATTCTAAGCTTTTCTGTACAGAATGTGGCCGAACTCCCCTGATCAAGGAAAGCATACGTCTGGACAACATTGTTTGAATTACTTAACTTGACTTGGACTGGTACAATTGCGAGAGTGCAGTTTTTATCACTACAGTCAAGTGCTTTGGTCTTCAAGGAAACCAGTGCACTGTTTATTGTCTTTTCTGGAACTTTGCCTGAATTAACATTTTGGCCTTTAGTTTCATTCTGTGGTATGTGCAAAATAGTAGGATGGAGTTTTGCACACACTGAACAGGTTTGTCTGTTTTTGCAATTTCGACTCATGTGCCCTTTAACCAGACAGCCAAAGCAGATACCTTTAGTCTTTAGAAGATCAACTATTGCATTATGAGGCTTGCTCACCAGCTCTTGGCACTCTGTAATATCATGTTCACCATTACATACAGGACAGAGTTTTGGCATGATGTTGGACGCCTTTAACATTTGCATTGCGTTCCCTGCAGTAGAACGCGCTGCATTGTCTTGTGGTACTGCCGCCACCGTTGTGGCAAAACTGCTCCCTCTGGTGTTCTGTTTGGGAATTAGAATGGGCTTGTTGAAGCTGATGGTTGCTTTGGGTGGTCGTTTGGTTGCTGTGGCATCTTGGAGGTTGCCAAAGAGGGGGTCTTGTAGCATCTTGGCCTGCCTTTCCAGGAAGTGGACAAGATCACCAAATGTGGCCCTGGATCCAGTTCGTTCTTTGATGTCAAAAGCACATGTTCTCCATTTTTCTTTTAGCTTGTATGGCACCTTAGACATAAGAAGCCTCAAATTTGATGGAAGGTTAAGTTCATCCATGTACCGCAAGGTACGCATGACATTGCAACATCCACGTAAGAAGAGAGTATAGCTTTGCAAAGCTTCTCCATTGTCTGGTGGAATGTTGCTCCAATTCAACGCTTTATCCAAATAAGCATTAGTGATTTTAAATTCATCTCCAAAATGATGTTCCAGTAGCCTTTTTGCCTCTGCATAGCCTCTGTCTGCATCCATATGAAGGCAACTTCTTACCAACTCCTTAGGCTGCCCAGACGTGTACTGTTCAAGATAATATAGCCGGTCTTGGCTGCTGTTAGTATTCCTTTCTATACAGTGTTGAAATGCCAGCATAAATGGCTTGAAATGAAGCGGTTCACCGTTAAACACAGTCACATTTCTAATTGGCAGAGAGGTCAACCTTTGCTGCTGCACAATGAGATTAGCAATCGCACCCAGGTTGTTATTAATTGAACTTGAAAGCGTGAGCGGTATGGAGGAGCCTGCGGCATCTTGACTGGTTGGATTCAATGGGATTGAGTGAGCAGGCTTTTGGGGCCTCTTTGGCCTTGTATCTTGAGTTAGAACTCTTTGCAGCGGTGTTTTGGGAACTACAGAGATCTTTGCATACTGCACTGGTGAGGGTTCTGGATGCATTGTTTCATAACGACTGTCCAGATATGCATTCATGCCATCTCCTGGTGGCTCGGAAAGTTCTGTTGAGGTAAATTTTGAATTAGTGGCCTCGACATCAACGCACTCCAACACTTGCACTTTGGCCTGAGCTGCAGCCAGCTCTGTTTCAAGTTCAACTCTTTCCATTTTATTTTGCAGCTCAATTCTTTCTCTTGCCAAAGCATGCTTTTTCTCCAGCGCAGCTGTACGTTGCAGTAGGGCTGCCTTCTCAGCTTCAGCCTTTAGCCGTGCAGAAGACACTGATGATGATCTGGAGACACGGCTTACAACAGTCTGTGATTGCTCTGCTTTACCAGAATTGGATATACTATCAAGAGGAGACACTGCAGCTTGTGCAGCTTGTGCTTGTACAAATTGATCAGTTCTCCATGCTCCTACATCAGTCGCATAAAATACTTCAAAGGTTTGCATTCTTGGTTGGTACCAATCATCATTATCAGCTCTCTTTTCTTCTCCTTCAAGCAGCTCTTGCACAGATTGCTGACACATTTTGAATTCATTTAATGCCTGATGAAATTGTTTAAGTCCTTCGTCAATATCTTCAACAATTCCACCTTTTAATGATTCCTTTAATTCATTCATTCTACGTGTAACGACGCTGAGTTTTCCTCTGCGCGTTGCGCAAAGCTCTTTAACTTTCTCATCAGCCATATTTTGAGCTTAAATCAACAACAATGAGAAAATAAAATCTCCATAAATCTTCAAAATTCAGCAAGGCACAATTGTCTTCAAATTAATTTTCTTCACAAGAAATCAGAACCCGCTCCAATAGCAGTATCAATTTTTTTTTTTTTTTTTTTTTTTTAATCCAGTGTCAACAGTAAGCCTCTTCAAATTCAGTTTCAAACAATAAGCCACTCCAATAGTGAATCAATTCCAAAAAATACAACACTCAAAGGATCAAAAAATATCTTCAATTCCAAAAAATCAAAAGCTTCACACTTCAGTTGCGGTCAAACAAAGATTCCATGCTTTCCAAACAATTCAAAGCATTCGGTTCTCAAGCATCAAGCAGCAGAAGCGATGGCAAAGTTCTTTACTTGTGTGATGGCATACTTTCAGCTTGTTCATTAAAATAGCCATCGTTTAGATGTGTAATCGAGCTTCTTTGACTGGCTAAACAATGATTGAATTGTACCTGTATTGTAGATGAAGATGCGATGAATGGATGTATAGAGGGAAGCAGGGCAGGCATGCGGGAATGCGGGGTAGGCAGGCCAGGCAGGGTAAGCAGGTGGATAAACAGACAAAGGAAACTCCAATAGATTCCAAATGGTTAGTGGATAGGTTAGTGGTTAGTGGGTAGCAAAGTAGATCCAAATGATTTAAACAGTACGAATAGTCTATGGTTGATGGGTATATAGTCAAAATAAAGGGTTCCATATGGCTTCAATAGGTTTTTTGGGTACCTGTAGCCTGTAAAGAACTGTATGCTCTACATCTTCCTAGTTCCTTTGTTCTCTGAATTCGGAAGGTCAAAGGTGAGGGTCGGCCATCTTAAGCTACAAGCCTCCTCACAAACTATCAAAGTAAAAGTCCTCATTCAAACTAAAAGATCCTAAACTTAAACAAAGGTAGCTTTGCTCCTATAGCACTCATTGAACTAATTTAAAGCAAAATGGCTCCTACATATATATATATATATATATATATATATATATATATATATATATATATATATATATATATATATATATGTATACATATTATATATATATTATTTTTGGATAATTTGGATAATTTATCACAATCATTTATTCTCGATTGGAAAATCACTGTCGTCCGCCTCACTCATGTCTTCAAGTAAAAAACTATGAGAAATATTACGATTTTAATGCTATCAACGAATGTAGAGGTTTAGTAAACTTTGCTGAGTTCAAATAAATCAACATAAGCATAGAAATATTCCAGAGCAAAGCAGTTATTGACATTCTTTACCGATTGTTGTGGTTTTTCTTGTATTTTTCAATTGCCCGCCAAGCACTTCCGGGAACTATTGGAGGGCTACATGAACCACGTGATCGGCCAGGTTTTTGAACTTCCGTTGACGCCACTCTCTCTCTATAGGACTCTAGTGTGAGTGAGAGTGCATGCTGCGCATGCCATTATCGATGAGCCGGTGTGAAGGTGTGTTGAAATTCAAGGTGGGGTGACCTCTCAATAGGATGATTACTATGTATGTATATAGGTTTTCATTTTTTCATTTGATCTGATCCTAAGAGCTCTCATGTAATTTTATTTTATCTTAATTTAGGTAAATCTATTTATTGTTTATTGTTTATACTCTGACTTTTTATTGCACTCCTTTATCCCACTGTAGACAGACAGACAGACAGACAGACAGACAGACAGACAGACAGACAGACAGACAGACAGACAATGATCCCTGAGGGAAATTGCATTTGTTACAATACTCCAGGGGGGAAAAAGAAAGAAGAGACAGACACTCTACGTATAGTAGAGTATATACATAAAGAAATATAGAAATATACATAAATGAACATACATCCAGGCATACACTAAGAGATGATAGCATACACAAGGATGTAGCATGTCGGATTTTATGTGGTAAAAAAGACCAGTTATGTAGTGAAATGACCAGTTATGCGATATGAATAACCTGTTATGCAGCAGAAACTGCTGGTCAATGTGAATTTCTCCTAAGGGGGATTCATAAAGGAATATCTTATCTTATCTTATCTTATCTTACCTGTGTGGTTTGACTCGCCCAGCAGAGCTCATTAGGCCCCATGCTCAACACTTCACTCTCGCTACAAAACATTCTTCTGGCGCCAAGACAGACCGCTTCTCTCCTCCGGGACGGAGTGACACTACAGAGCTTGGTGAATATCATGCCGATGTGAAAAATAGGTTCTTCATCTTACCCAACATGACTGGTGGAGGAGTCCTTCACCCAACATGACTGGTGGAGGAGTCCTTCACCCAACATGACTGGTGGAGGAGTCCTTCACCCAACATGACTGGTGGAGGAGCCCTTCACCCAACATGACTGGTGGAGGAGTCCTTCACCCAACATGACTGGTGGAGGAGTCCTTCACCCAACATGACTGGTGGAGGAGTCCTTCACCCAACATGACTGGTGGAGGAGCCCTTCACCCAACATGACTGGTGGAGGAGTCCTTCACCCAACATGACTGGTGGAGGAGTCCTTCACCCAACATGACTGGTGGAGGAGTCCTTCACCCAACATGACTGGTGGAGGAGTCCTTCACCCGCTGACCACAATGAATTACTGAGGTTGGGTCGGTACAAGGGGGGGGGGGGGGGGGGGGGGGGGGTGAAGGGGGAGGTAAAGGGGGAGGTAAGGGGGGGTGAAGGGGGTGAAGGGGGAGGTAAGGAGGAGGTAAGGAGGGGTGAAGGGGGAGGTAAGGACGAGGTAAGGAGGGGTGAATTGGGAGGTGAAGTGGGAGGTAAAGGGGGAGGTGAAGGGGGAGGTAAGGAGGGGTGAAGGGGGAGGTGAAGGGGAGGTAAGGGGGGTTGAAAGGGGGGGGTGAAGGGGGGATGAAGGGGGAGGTGAAGGGGGAGGTAAGGGGGGGTGAAGGGGGAGGTAAGGAGGGGTGAAGGGGAGGTAAGGAGGGGTGAAGGGGGAGGTAAGGGGGGTTGAAAGGGGGGGTGAAGGGGGAGGTAAGGGGGGGTGAAGGGGGGATAAAGGGGGAAGTGAAGGGGAAGGTGAGGGGAGGTGAAGGGGGAGGCAAGCCCCATGGCGACGCCCCCTTGGGGGCGGGGGTAGGCAGCCCCATGGCGACGCCCCCTTGGGGGCGGGGGTAGGCAGACCCATGGCGACGCCCCCTTGGGGGCGGGGGTAGGCAGCCCCATGGTGACGCCCCCTTGGGAGCGGGGTAGGCAGCTCTCCCCCCTGTTGGTTTCAGAGCGCTGACCTCCAGGTTCAGAGTCACCACAGCGTCGGCTCTGCCCCCTACAGTCAACCTGTCTGACCACACTGTGTGTCTGGGTGTGTGTGTGTGTGTGTGTGTGTGTGTGTGTGTGTGTGTGTGTTGTCTATATGTGTGTGTGTGTGTGTGTGTGTGTGTATGTGTGTGTGTGTGTGTGTGTGTGTGTGTGTGTGTGTGCATATTGTGTAAAACACAGTGACAGAGTAGGGTTTTTTTGGGTCCCATTTTGAAAGTCCCAATATGCTCCAGGAAAGATTTTCGCACACACACACACACACACACACACACACACACACACACACACACACAGGCATGGCCTCTGTGTTTGTCTCGGTGGAGGAGGCCAGTGGCTGATTGTCATGGTGACTGTGTTTCTCTGAGTGGGATTTTCCAGGCGATGACTGGAACCCTGGACATTCCAGACATTTGTCCTGGAAGTTCACTTTGATGTGAGTGGATAGATCACACACACACACACACACACACACACACACACACACACACACACACTCATCCAAAGGCATAGATGTATATGCAGACATACACACCCACATGCAGACAGACAGACACACACGCACACACTAAAACAAACAGTGGACTCCTTCCTCTGACGTTATTAACTGTTTCCCTCTCAGACTGACCCAAACACTGGCGTTCACAGGCCTGTGTGTGCCAGTCCGTGTTCCTTTGTGTCTCCGAGCTTGTGTAATGAAACTGAGTGTGCCTCAAGCTCAGCCCTGCTACTCACTCATTTATTGTCTGTGTGAACAGCGGCGCTGATAACTGGAACGTGGCAACGACTCCTACTGAGCACTCCTTTAACCAGCATATCCATCAGTGGGTATGAGCAAACCTCAACAGAGGACACTTAAGAATGTCAACTTTAGATCCACCAGTGTTCCCCTAATTAGACATGTGTACATGGTGGCAGCATTGTGTGGTTTAAAGGTGACACGATAGTAGTTGATACAGACATGGGAGGTGATGTACTATGAGTTTCCACTAGTACTATTTCTGCTAGCACTCCAATGTCCTTTCATTCCGACAATGAGAGTTTCAAGCATTGCTGTGGAAAACGTGTTTTCATAGTCCAGAGTCATTTATCAGTGGACACTCACAAGGGCCATAAGGATGTATATACTGAACTCATTCAGCCATTGTCCCTCTGCTTCAAGCTTTACTTATATTGGTATAATGCAAAAGTGGCTTTGTTTTCATCTGCATAATTGAAAAGCGCTTTTAAAAATCTCATCATTTCTCTTTCCGCTGCACTGTGCCGTCCACACAGAGTTCATTTGTCACTTCATTACTATGAGCAGTCCATTCCTGCTCACTTTTGGAGGGGAATAGATTTTGTTTGAAATAAGGAGTGTGTGTGGGTGTATTTGTGTGTGTGTGGGTGCATTTGTGTGAGGGTGTGTGTGTGTGTGTGTGTGTGTAAGTTATGGAAGTTTTGTGTGTGTTTTTGGATTGTGGC
>JAXIVH010000001.1:21236962-21254462 GCA_036785325.1 Urophycis tenuis
GCAGAACAACAGACTAGGTGGAACCGTTGATCCACAGATGCAGAACAACAGACTAAGTGGAACCGTTGATCCACAGAGGCAGGACAACAGACTAGGTGGAACCGTTGATCCACAGATGCAGAACAACAGACTAGGTGGAACCGTTGATCCACAGGGGCAGAACAACAGACTACGTGTAACCGGCCACATTGGGACGCGGCTGAGAGGGAGCCAAGCACCCGACAAGCCAAATTTATACAAATGGGGCCCTTTCCCTTTGTGGGATACAATACAGCTGCTCCGTTTACTGTTACAATCTGGTCCGGGGGGGTGTGGAGACGCACGCACGCACACACACACACACACACACACACACACACACACACACACACAAGCAAATGCACGTATGGGCATGGAAAGCGGTGAGAGAGTCGGCTATTTTTTTTTTGCGCCTGTGTTTCTGACGTTGTCATTCTCACAGAGTCGGAGTGTGAATGCAAACACATGTGAGAAGCATGTCAATGAATGTCAATGGAAGCTCTATGAAGGAGAATCCCAGGGGCCGAGACAGTGGCAGAGGGCGTGCGCCCAAAAAGCCCACCGCCGCCAAAAAACATGCCCAGCCACGCGAGAAACACGCACGCAAAAACGAGCATGCGACATTCGCCAATAACTGTGTCTGCACAATTGTGAATTATGTTAAAGAACTTTGAGATGATGGCTTTGGACTGCGGAGAAGAAGGTGGATGGATGGGTTTGTGGGCACCAGCCAGCAGGTACTGTTAGAGAGAGGGCTGAGACGTAGCTGCAGGCTGCTGTCTGACAGATACAGAGATGAGTGATAGGGACTCCAGCTCGTCACAGGAGAGAGGCTACGTTGTCTCTGAGCTAAAGAGCCCACTTGCCCTCTTGTAACTTTTCAGGTGACCCTACCTTCACATTTCTGCTTCCTAACTCTGGCCGGGTCAGACTGTGATGATGCCCAACTGTAATGCAAGTGTTTGTGCAAGTGAGTAGAGCTTTCACACAGAGGCATCGTCTAGGACAAAAACAGGTGTCAGTCATTACACAAATTATGGGTCTGCTCTTTTTACATACAAGGGCACAGCTAGTAGACTAAACTAGTGAAGATAACACACATTGACCATGGACCATGTGCCCCAGCACAGTAAAGTAACAGACCCATAATTAGTTATGAGGAAATGGGCCTATAGTGCCATATCACAGCATGCACTCACATTTCCACGGTTTAGTAAAAGGTTCCCGGAACTCTCTACTGGCGTATGTGTGTGTGTGTGTGTGTGTGTGTGCGTGCGTGCGTGCGTGCGTGCGTGCGTGCGTGCGTGCGTGCGTGCGTGCGTGCGTGCGTGCGTGTGTGTGTGTGTGTGTGCGTGTGTCTGTGTGGGGGGGACACGAACAGCATAGCATTCGGGGGAAGGGGATGGAGTGGAGCAGGTCCACCTGAGAGCATCAGACCAGGTAACAAACACAATCACAGTAAACATGGATCTGAATACTGAGTGGGATGCTGCCTGCCTCCTCCGATTACAGAGCAGCCTAGCAGGCCTGTATGTAGATCAGTATCTAGATCAGTATCTAGATCAGTATGTAGATCAGTATGTAGATCAGTATGTAGATCAGCATGTAGATCAGTATGTAGATCAGCATGTAGATCAGTATGTAGATCAGTATGTAGATCAGTATGTAGATCATTATGTAGATCAGTATGTAGATCAGTATCTAGATCAGTATCTAGATCATTATGTAGATCATTATGTAGATCAGTATCTAGATCAGTATGTAGATCAGTATGTAGATCAGTTTGTAGATCAGTATCTAGATCAGTATGTAGATCAGTATCTAGATCATTATGTAGATCAGTATCTAAATCAGTATCTAGATCAGTATGTAGATCAGTATGTAGATCAGCATGTAGATCAGTATCTAGATCAGTATCTAGATCAGTATGTAGATCAGTATGTAGATCAGTATCTAGATCAGTTTGTAGATCAGTTTGTAGATCAGTATGTAGATCAGTATCTAGATCAGTTTGTAGATCAGTATGTAGATCAGTTTGTAGATCAGTATGTAGATCAGCATGTAGATCAGCATGTAGATCAGTTTGTAGATCAGTATCTAGATCAGTTTGTAGATCAGTTTGTAGATCAGTATGTAGATCAGTAACTAGATCATTATGTAGATCAGTAACTAGATCAGTATGTAGATCAGTATCTAGATCAGTATGTAGATCAGTATCTAGATCATTATGTAGATCAGTATCTAGATCATTATGTAGATCAGTATCTAGATCAGTATCTAGATCAGTATCTAGATCAGTTTGTAGATCAGTATCTAGATCAGTATGTAGATCAGTATCTAGATCATTATGTAGATCAGTAACTAGATCAGTATGTAGATCAGTATCTAGATCAGTATCTAGATCATTATGTAGATCAGTATCTAGATCATTATGTAGATCAGTATCTAGATCAGTATGTAGATCAGTATCTAGATCAGTATCTAGATCATTATGTAGATCAGTATGTAGATCAGTATCTAGATCAGTATGTAGATCAGTATTTAGATCAGTATGTAGATCAGTATCTAGATCATCATGTAGATCAGTATGTAGATCAGTATCTAGATCATTATGTCGATCAGTATGTAGATCAGTATCTAGATCATTATGTAGATCAGTATCTAGATCAGTATGTAGATCAGTATCTAGATCAGTATGTAGATCAGTATCTAGATCAGTATGTAGATCTATTGGCAGCTGCTTCTTTACTACTGTTTGCTGTATCACCAAGTGTCATAAAATGGTGTAACCCTTAAAGATGGGTCGATCTAAGTTATGTAAACTGGGAAAGCTTACCACCTAAAATTCATTTACTGAGAGCCTGGCTTACCTATAATAAACCTCATGTAATCACTTTGTCTGAAACAATAATATTCCTGATGATGAAGTCAAACTTGATAACTATGTTCTATTTAGGAACGATAGAGGCTCAAGAGGTGGGGGCCTCTTAACATAGGTATCCTCAAAAACTTGTTTTTCAAAATAAGAATCCCCAGCACTTTGAAGGCCCTTTTCGTTAAAATCATTTTTCATGAAAATAAATGACTAATCATTGGAAATATCTATAAACCTCCATCTGCTCCAGCAGAAACTACTCATTGTATTCTGTCTACCATTAATTCTTTAGACTGCAATAGTGAGAAAATCATATTAGATTACTTCAATTTTAATTGGCTGGCTCGCTCCTCTCAAAAAGATCAGAACCTCTTTAACAGCATAAATCTAACTTAACTCGTAACTGAACCCACTAGAGTCAGTCCAAGTTCTTCTTCTTTGCTTGATTGGATTTTAGTTTCCCATCCTGGCAGAATTTTACAATCTGGGGTCTTATCTGACTCTTTTAGTGACAACTCTATGGTTTTTTGTACTTCAAAGTGCATCATCTTCCTCCTAAAGTGATTAAAGTAAGACAATTTAATTAAATTAACCCTGAACACTTCACTCAGAATATATTCAATATAAACTGGGAGAGATTGCGATTATTTCCATCTGTTTTTTTTTTATTTTTTAACCTTTATTTATTCAGTAAGAATTAATTGAGATTAAAAATCTCTTTTTCAAGGATGTCCTGGTCAGGAAATACAGATACAAGCAAAACATACACGACAAGATCAAGGTAACAAGAGACATCAAACATATTTGAAAAAAAAAAATAATAATAATAAATAAATTAATTAATAAAATAATAATAAAATAAAAAAATAAAAAAATTTAAAAAAGCAGCACAATTACATAATTAAGTTAATTGTAACAGGTGCAACTGTTGATTAAAAGTTCTGAGATTGTGTGTTTGAAGCCAGAAAGAGGAATATGAGAGCCCAATCTCATCCTGGCTTGTAGGTCATTCCATGACAATGGCCCAAAGTGAGAGAGGGTCTTTCTCCCTAACTCTGTCCTCATAAGGGGGACCTTAAATCGCCGCCAACTATTGGCTCTAAGATTGTGTTTCAATTGGACAGCAATAAACTTAGAGCAGATGTATTGCGGCAGCTTGCCTAAAATAACTTTGTAAATTAAGATGTACCAGTGAAAAGACTCCCTTCCACTTCCTTGGATTCCACTCCATTTTTCCCACACACCTGGAGTGCACAGGTTCAAGCCAGCCACTCAGTAGCAGAACAGCTGACCACACCCCCCACACCTGTTTCCTATAAATTGATGTTGAATCCTTCAGTCCTTTTTTCACCGTGTGCCATGCTTCATGCTCCGGTGTGCATCTTCAGTTAACGTGAGTTATTTCTCTTTTCCTCTGCCATTGTGGTCACCTGGCTAATGGATCTTCTCTACCAACACACCAGCATGAATGCCGCTAATGAAAGAAGTTAACCTCTAAGAAACAAATAAATAATCCTGGTGTTGCTGCCAAATCCACTCTGTCTCCTCATTGCTCCTCCCCCACTCCATACCTGGAAGTCCTCTGACAGGGACTCTGGCTGCGTTCCGAACTGGAAGAAGCATGCTCAACGGACGCCCTTTCAAGGACGCTACGTCATAGAACGCCGACAAGCACTGTTCCAAAGTTGAGAACACTCAGAAATTCGCGCCCTTTTCGCACCCTTCGTTTTGAGAATTCTGAAGAATTTTCAAGGATGCATCGATGCATCCTCGTCGACCTAAAACACCCACAATCCTCTGCGTTCACCGGCGGGCTATTTCAAGAAAATGGCAGTCCAAGTCCAGTACGTCTTCAAATGTAAGTGAAGTTATTTTAAAATGTTTTGAAGTATTTGTGCCGTAATAATTCACCAAGACATGCCGAAAAAAAACGTTGAGTGAAGAGACTTCTGTTAAACGTATTTGCAGTGCATGGATATGCGATAGTCTTTTGCATGGAGTAATTTGTTAATAGTAGCGAACTCCGATAGTAGTGCTACGTATAACCGATTAGCGCATTTCCCGACCGTATGACATAAACACATTAATGACATTAAGGAGTAAATGACCTGTTTACTCCTTTTTTTACTCTTTTTAGGGTCAGCCCAGCAAACGGAGGAGTTTGTGCGCCTGAGGGGGGCGTTGAAGCACCTCTTCACAGGGGGCAGGGATACGGCCATTAATGGCTTTAGGTGAGGAGTTCTCATTTTTTCACCTGATCTGATTTTAGGAGCTTGCATATAATTTAATCTTGTTTAGGTAAATCTATTTATTGTTTATTGTCTATAGTTTTTTTTTAATCACACTCCTCTATCCCCTTGCACTGCTGGTCAATGTGAAATTCTCCTAAGGGGGATTAATAAAGGAATATCTTATCTTATCGTATGTGTTGATAGAGTGTTGATCGAGCAACTTGGCTTGACGGGGAAGGTGACCCCACAGCAAGCCAAGAAAAAATGGGATAATCTTAAAACAAAATATAAGGTGAGGAGCAAGATGACAGCATTACATTAAGAACGTTCTTACTATGTCATTGATGTAGGTATAACAGGGAGATGTTAGACTGCAAGTATTGCTGGTATAACAGGGACAAGTTAGATTGCTAGTAGCCCAGTTGTTTTGTCTTCCTTATTGTCAGGAATGCAAGTGCCCTGCTTCTGGTCAGGGAACTGAAGATGGGAAGCCCACAGCAGGCACATGGCGGTGGTACGCTGTCATGGACGAAATTTTAGGTAGTTCAGCAGCAGTATCCCCGCCAGTGATCGTGGGCTCTCTCCCCACCAGCTCAAGGCAGGTTAGGGTGAGAGAGGAGGAGGAGGTAGATGAGGAGGAGGGGAGAGGAGCAGGCGCTGGCGCAGCCCCTGCTGCAGCAGGGGAACAGCTGGGAGCAGTAGCGGGCGCAGGGGCTGGACCAGCGGCAGGAGCAGTTGGTGCGCGGGGGAGACGAGAGAGGGAGGATCCCTTCCTCGCTCTCGTTAGGGAGGACATCCTCTACCAGAGGCAGGCTGATGAAAGGAGAGAGGCAGCTGCAAGGGAGAGGTCCGAGCGCTTCTTGTCGCTCCTCGAGCGATTGGTTGAGAGGCGAGAGTGAGACGCAATTAATAAATTAATTCAAAAATCAAAATTTACACATTGTTTCTTTGTCTTTGTTCCCCTGCATAATAGTAATTAACCATACTGTGTAAATGTGATGCATAAATGAGGTTCCCAGACAATTAGATTTTTTTTTTAAGAATAAAATTTAATAAATAATGTACAATGGATGGATGATTAGATTATGTTGGCACAGGCTGTGGAAAGGAAGGGAGGTCTTTAGGTTAATACTGAAAGTGTGACAGTCAGATGACATTACTATGTTGGTTATCATATTTATCATATTTACCAAAGCAAAGTAGTCATGGTCCTGTGGTGCCACACTCAAGGGGGTAATGGAATTCCGCAAGGCTGCACGTAAAGGAGCTCCACTGCGGGAGTCAGCCCCACACTCTCTTTCAGGTGGGGGGTGATCTCCCATGGCCGCATCCTCCACTGCAACCTCATCTCCCACACCAACACAAATATTGTGCAGCACTGCACAAGCAGTCACTACCTGCACAAGGTAAAGGTTTAATTAGACAAAGAGGAAGGTAAGTTCTAATAATTAGGTCAATCCATAAGCAGTTTTAACAATGACGTACAGTAAGTGGATTAATTATGGGGTAATTATGGAATGGAACACCTGAAGCGGGTATCTTTGACTTGATCCAAGGCACGCTAAATATATCGAAGGACGAACGTTGAGCGGGCCCGAGAGTGATGAATATTAAACCTTTGCTCTGCCATGCCTCTGAGTGGCCGCTTATATGGTGTGATAAGCGCCATGGGCTCTAAAAGACATGGGTAACCACCATCACCTAAAATAAAGTATCCTGGTGGGGGGTAATTCCCAGAAAGGTAAATGAAACTGTTCCTTAGGATACGCGAGTCATGTACACTTCCTGGGAACCCCATATACGTATCAATGAATCGGCCCCGATGGTCACAGACTGCCTGCAACACCATTGAGGGGTACAGCTTCCTGTTTTGGTAGTCTTGACCATCGGGGCCGCCAGGATACTTTATTCTGATGTGGCATCCATCGATGGCCCCAGCTGCTTTGGAGAAGGCAGGGTGCCCTGCCAGTTGGGCAAACCCTTCCCCCATGGCTCGGAGCTCCTGCTCACTTTGGGGAAGCCTAATTATATTCCCCCTGACAGCCACCACCTCCTCAGCAATGCTGTGCACCATCCGATGGATAGAGGTTATGGGTATACCAAATACCCGGGAGACCACCCGATAAGCTGACCCTGTGGCTATCCAGAACAGGAATACCAGGGTCTCCAATGTTGGCCCCCAACCGTGCTGCCGCTCTGTTTGGAGGGCCCCCAGGAGAACCTGGATTGCCTGTCGGCCTAGCCTAAAGTCAGGGCGGGTGTCCTCTCCCTGAAAGAACCTCTGCAACACTGGGACGGTCACATTTATCTGGCAGTAATGCCTGACCTGCAACAACATAATTGAGTGCTTTTACTGTGCAATATTGTTACTGTACATTATTACTTTCATAATGCGTCTCATAGTTGAGTGTGTAGGTGTATAGATAACAAAAATATCTTGAAAGTGAACTGGTACACGGGTGTATATATATATATATATGTAATTCTTAACCTTATGTGTGTTCATGCATGCAGTAGCCTATTCTTTGATATGTTTGGCATAAGAATAGCCTCGTCATAACAGTAGCCTTCTCCCTCTTAAGGCAATAAAAGTTGTATGGTTATCCCGCCCAAATGGAGACAAGGGGGGCGTTCACATAGAGGGATTAAAACGTGTGACATGTGGCGTGGTAGTGCTGTCAGAAAAATGAGCGCTAAATGTCTATTTTGTCAGCAAAATGTGCACAAACGTATGTTGCATAAACGTTGCATTTGATAAACTATCAGCTAGACCACATAGTTCTTCATTAGCATGGAGGAATAACATATAAGCCTAAAACAAAATACTTTGCCCTAACAAACAATTATGAGAAGAAGCTATTCTTAATGCAACAACTAAATTAGATCACATACCTCGCCGTTTTGGTTGCAGAGGCGCCGACAGTACAGCAATCTCCTCCTCCGCTGTACAATCTGCCGATGTTGATGTTCCACGTCGGCATCCTCCTCCTCGCACCAAATCAAATACAACAGTATTACAAGCTCAACAGCATCCATTCTTCTTTATTGTTCTCGAAAGAAGCGCGCAGAATAAAAGCGGAAGCGCAGTATAAAAAGCGGAAGCACTCCACACACTAGGAAGTCGTTCCAAACTCCGAACGTTCACGAATGCTAGGCAGCACTCCAGCCTCGACTACCAAGAACGCTCCATAGGTCGCGACTCACAAGGAAGTGCTCTAGCGAGTCGCAGCCTCCAGTTCGGAACACGGCTTCTGTCTGCTCCCCACGACCTTACCCCCCCCCCCCGGAACCAGTCACTTTACCTAGCAGTTCTTACACCCTTCTGGTATTAAGGGAAGAAAATCCTGTAAGTATGTATAAAGTGCAATGGTGGGTTCTGAAGGCTGAGCCTGTTATGTATCTCAGAGCAGCGTGATAAATGGGATCCAGTTTTGCTAGGGTGGTCGGACAAGCAATCCTATAGATTGTGTCGCCGTAGTCAAGTTCTGATAAGAATGAGATGTTAACTAGACGCTTACAGGCAGTGACAGAAAAGCAAGATTTAAATCTGTACAGAAAACTTACAATGAATTTCAGTTTTTTTGACAAGTAGGCGATATGATACTTGAAATTTAAGTCCTTGTCTAGCCAGATGCCAAGATATTTATATGTATCAACTACCTCTAAGATGGTACCATCCAGTGCCATAAATGATGGCAGGATGACTGTGGAGTTGTGATGGAAGAGCATGATTTTGGTTTTGTTAGCATTGAGGACTAACTTCAAAGAGAGATTGCTGCAAGGAAATAAAATCAGCTTGCAGGTTGGCAAATGCTGCTTGTAAAGAGGAGGCAGAGGTGTAAAGAACGGTATCATCAGCATACATATGAAAGGAAGAGAATTTCAACTGATCACAGATATTGTTAATATAAAGTAAAAAGAGTAATGGCCTTAAAACTGATCCTTGCGGGACCCCCTTATCCAGAGTGATGGGATCGGATATTACTGTACCAAGACAGACAGACTGGACACGCTCTGTTAGGTAGCTTTTAAACCACATTACCATATTATTACTGAATCTGATATTTTGGATAAGTTTCAGAAGATGACCATGATCAACAGTATCGAAGGCCTTTCTAAGATCAATAAACAAGGCTAAACAGATTTTCTTGCTTTCAAGTGCTGATTGTACTTCATCCAGGACTTTAAGAGTGGCAGTAATTGTACTATGTCCTGGTCTGAACCCAGACTGTGAAGGGTTGAGTATATTATTGGACTCCAGTAGCTGATGGAGTTGGGTGGACACCAAGGACTCGAATAATTTTGCAAGGGTTGAGAGATCAGAAATGGGTCTGTAATTATTTAAATCTGAGGAATCACCTGATTTCAACAAGGGCTTGACAAAAGCTTGCTTCCATAAAACTGGAAATGCCTGTGTAGTGATGGATAAATTAAAAATATCAGTTACAGTTTTTGCTATGATTGGGGCTGCTGATTTGAGAAGAGATGGACCAAGACCATCTGGCCCTGCAGATTTCTTAAGATCTAACGTTTGTAAAGCATTCAGGACTTCAGATGTTGAGAAGGGGGTAAGGTGAAAGCCAGAGTTTGAGAGAGGCACATCCACTGATTTTGCAGATTCAGAGGGAGCAAATGCACTAAGACTGACATGAGAAGAATCAAAGATATGGCCAGCATTTTTGAAATGGTCATTGAATAGATTGGATATTTTATTTTTGTCGCTAGTGAAAGTATTGTTTAGCTTTAATTTTTGTGGGAAGCTAGCTGCTGTCTTATTTTGTAGCCCCTTGATGGTTTTCCAAAACTTGGAATGGTTGTTTAAGGTATCGGTGGTTAAAGACAGGTAATAGCTGGCTTTACATTTTCTAACATGGACAGTGCATTTATTTCTAAGTTCACGAAAGTGTTGCCAATCTTGTATAGAGTTGTTCTTTCTAGCTAAGGACCATTGCTTATCATGCTCAAGGAGCAGCTCTGCCAACTCTCTGGTGAACCAAGGATTATGCCTATCTTTTATTCTATGTTTTTTGAGAGGGGCATGTTTGTTAATAACTGAGATGAAATTATGGTGGAAAAAGGTCACAGCATCATCAACTGAAGGAATTAAAGATAACTGTTGCCAATTCACCAAGGCTAGATCGTGGAGGAAAGCTTGCTCATAGAAATGCTTAAAAGAGTGCTTGATGATGATTTTACTCTTTGATTTTGGTAGTTTGGTATTTCTGACACATGCAATTGAAGGAATAGAAAATATATATCCGGGACCTTTTGGTTTGCTCTTTGATGTGGTGATGTATGTGGGGGTTTGCCCCCTGTGAGACAGACGGCAGAGGAACTTCAGGATATGTTAAAATAATGCAATTAACTGTGTTTTCCTTCCTATTGTTCTTCTGACCCACTCCCAACCATGTGAGGGCCAGAGAATCACACCTTTCACACTGAAGACACAGATGTGGGGGTGAGGGGGAAAAGTATTGGTGAATGAATGGTCCTTTACAATGTAACTTTCATATCATGTTTGGTATCATTTTCATTGTCACTGTACGTGTAGTAAAATGGTCTTGGTCTCATTAGGCAATTAGATGAGTATCATACAGAACTTAGAGTTTAAGGTTCCCAATGCATAATAAATTAGGTAACGCCCAGATCTCCACAGGGGATCAAGCAACAGTTGAGACCCTGGGAAACAACAGCAGATGGTTTTAGATAATAAAGTAATTACTATATGGTCCCGTAAACAAAGCCATTGTATAACTTAGAAAACACTATATAAGGAATAGGGAGACACTGCTCTAGGAAGATATCTGTAGTCAGAACTTCCCACGCATCATGCGTGTAGCCCGTTCTAGGAAGCCATCTGTAGCCAGAACTTCCCACGTGTCATGCGTGTAGCCATATTCCTGCAACCCAGGTAACTTCATTCTCTGATCACTGTCTTGTATTCTTTGTATGTTTTTCTATAGTCTTCTTATAGTGTGTTAATTAATCATTCCTCACTGTGTTTATTTTTTGTTTGGTTAGTGACTTGTATCTGTCTAATAAATGTTTATTCCTAAAGGAATGCCCTGGTCCTACCGAATTTGAGTTCAACTAGAACCGCGAGGTGTTCCGCTATGGACATAGTTATTTAGCGAGTAGTTCTTCCTGTGATGACAGTAGAAGTAGCTCATCGAACAGAGCCGAGGTAGAACGAGTGAACTTGGAGGCTTTGAATCGGGTTCACTCGTATCTATCTGGCCTCATCGATGTGCTAGGTAATTATGATGTAACCCGCTTTGGAGACGGTATAAAGGAATCATAGTACTCTGCCTAAGAACCAGTAAAGGGTGAAGAGGCATAGTATCCATCTCTGCGGGGGGACTCAAAGGATCGGGAAAGACATTTCAATTATCAACAGTCATCCGGGGTTAGCCTGCCTCGTGAGGAAAAACCGGTTATAATTAGTGCGTTAACCGCACACAGTGGTAGTGTACCAATATATGGAGTCAGATCAAGGTATGTTTAATTGTTTTATTGTAATTTCATTCGCTGCTAGAATCTTCACGCCAAACCTTCCGTCAACTCCTTTTCCGTCCTTGGTTGGGAAATTGACGAATCCTACACAATGCAGCAGTGATCGCTGATGTAATTTGGAAAAACACCTGTAGATATATATTTATGGGGCACATTAGTTAGAATGATATCAATAAGAGTGCCTTTATCAGGAGTAACTGGGTTAATTCTAGTGGGAGTGTCAATAAGCTGAGTGAGATTTAGTGAGTCACAGGACTGCTTTAAATTTGAGGATTTCTCACTCAGCCAGTCTAAATTCAAATCACCCATTAGGATCAACTCATGGGACAAATATTTAGAAAGGAGATCAGATAGGTTGGATATACAATTAATGGATGCTGAGGGTGGTCGGTAACAACCAATTACAGTAATAGGTGATTGAGCCACTAATATTTCTACCGCCAGAAATTCAAACTGTCTAGGGATCGATATGGAATGTAGCAAAGATCCCTGTAAATGCTCCGAAACGTACTTGAGAACACCACCAGCCCTGCCTTTTCGGTCAGTTCGGAAAATATTGTAACCGGTGATATGAATAACATTGTCAGGAACAGCTGGTTTAAGCCAGGATTCAGAGACAATTACTATGTCAGGTTTGGCAGTCAAAAACCAAATTTTGAGTATATCCCTTTTAGGAACTAGGCTCCTAGCATTAAAGTGTAAGAAACCAACCAGGTGTGGAGCTGACGGAGACGACTGTATTTCACGTCGCCGAAGCAGGGAGAGGGCAGCGGACCAGAAAGAATCAGCTGTTTTCCGGTGTCCAGCAGCGTATCCACAAGACGTGTGAAATCCTCTTTGAGGGCCTCTGACTGCTGGGTCTTAATGTCATTCACTCCTGCCTCCAGAACCAGGACAGAGGCGGACCTGTACTGTGCACTCAGGTGTAGAGCAGCTGTTTTGATGTTGTTTACTGAGGCACCTGGATGACAGAACGTCCTGCCGTTGCGCACCGTCACATACCTGACTAGCGATGTGCCGATCACCAGCAGAGAAGGGGAGCGCTGCACCTGGGAGTGGGAGTGCACAGAAGACCTCCGTGGGGACTCCCGGAGATGTGGATACGATAGTGGAGATCCTTGAGACGTTATCTGCTGTGGTGGCTGGGAGACAGTGAGGGACGTGCGGTGTGACAAGCCACGGAACTTATGAGGAGCAGGAGTGAACACAGGGATGGATCGCCTGCAAATTTTACTTTGGGGGAAGCGCCCAGGTGCAGATGGTGAAGAGACCCGTGACCCGGCATCCAGGAGGGGGAAGTCAGCCACTCCGAGAACATCATATTTGTTGTTGAGTTGGATGATAAAATGGGGGGCTGCAGGTGCGTATGGGCTGCTTCTCCCTTTTTTGGCGACCACTCGAACCCAATGCTCCGGATGGGCAGGTGTGGAACTGACAGCGGCTTTAGGCTTCGCTCCGAGCCGTGCCCAGGTGTCATCGGGAGCGGCGGCCGGCGGAGGGGGGGCGTCAGCAGCCGAATGGCGAGTGATGTCAGCGGGCTCATCCAGCGACGCAGCTCCGACCTCGCTGACAGCAGGGGATCGGGTGATGGACTCGGACATCTGGGAGACGGCCTGGATCTGGTGAAGTGAGGATATCCTTTTCTCCAGCTCATTTTCTCTCATACTCGCTCTGTGTAGACTTTGCACTCGCTCACTCGCTCGAACAGAGAGAGTGAGAGAGAGAGTGAGAGTTGAAGATGCTTGGAATTTCTTCTATACTGAGTTTGTCGAGATAATCAACAAGCATGCTCCTTTGATATCAATTCAGGTCAAGGGTCGACATCTTCCTTGGATCAAGGGAGATCTCATACACTTATTCAAACGAAGAGACAAGGCCTGGAAAAAATACCGTAAAACAAAGGATGCTGCTGATTGGAATGCTTATAAACAAAGGATGCTGCTGATTGGAATGCTTATAAGGAGTTAAGGAATAGGTGTAAAACCAACATAAGAAATGCTAAAGCAAATTACTATAACGACAGGAGTCCCGTTTGGTCAACGACGCATTCTGCTGTGTTTGATGCGGCAGAATTTGCTTAGTCCTTAGTCCCATCATATTGAGGGGCAGCTCAGTCGAGCGGACGCTGGCATGTTTGTTGCCGCTGCTCGCTGGTAATCGTTGGTAGTCGTAAGTCGTTGCAGCCCCTACGTGTTTATCTACGTGTTTGTCTACCTCCTCTTGACTTGTGCTCCTCTAGTCTTTGGGGCACTTATTGTTTAGTTTGCGCACTCCTGCGTGAATCACCCCAGCCATTAGCTTCTCTTGCGCTGTTTACTACCGCTGTCGCTCCGGCACCCCCACCCACCTGTGCCCTGGCTAACGCTGGTAGCTATCCGCTAACCTCGTCATGTGGCATAACAACTACCTCACCTGGTCTGGACTGATCTGGATACTCCTGTCGTTCTGCCATCAACCTGTGGCTGGACTACTCCACTACTCCGTCTCCGACCTTCTCCGGATCCGCTGGACTGTACTCGAGCCCCCACCACCGGAGCTGCTACATCACCCGGACATCGCTCGCCCCCCTCGTCGGCGCTACATCCACCGTGGGTCCCGCAGACACGTCCAGCACAGCAACAACCCCGGCTCACTCAACTCCACCTGGTCCACCTCTCGTCGATCCCCCAACAACATCGGCCGTACCGTCAACCGCCATGCACTAGCCAGCCTAGCCAGGTCGGCTAATGCTACCACTAAGCACGACTCCTCCGCTGTCAACTTCGGTCTGCTCAACATCCGCTCACTCACAAGTAAAGTTCATCTCGTCCAAGACGTCCTCACTGACCGTAAGCTTGACTTTCTCTTTTTAACTGAAACCTGGCAACAGCCTAACGACTTCTCTCCACTCAACGACTCTACTCCCCCTGGCTTTGTTTACATCTCCCGTCCCCGTGGCAACGGCCGCGGAGGAGGTCTCGCTGTAATTCACCGCGAGAAGTGGAAAGTCCTGCCCGTCTCTGTCCCTGCATTCACCTCCTTTGAATGCCTTGTTTTTAAGCTTCCCGGTCCCACACCTCAAGTGGACTTTATTGTCAGTTAACCATGTAACAGTACATTACACAGAGAACTGAAATTTCGTTTCTACTAACTCCAGATGTGCAGTGTTAAGGACAACTTGACAACTAGCATTAGACTAAGTTAAACATAAGACTAAACTAAACTACACTAAGTTAAACATAAGACAACACTAGACACCTACCATCATCGCTACATTTTACCGCCCCCCTAAGCCACACAGCGATTTTACCAGTGATTTCTCTACTCTGCCTACCCACATATCCACTCTCTCACTCAACATAATCCTGCTAGGTGACTTCAATATCCATATGGACAACACCAACCTGCCTCTCACCAGAGACTTCACATCCTGCCTCGACAGCTTTGGCCTACAAAACCTGGTTGATTTCCCCACCCACATCAAAGGCCACTCTCTTGACCTAGTCTGCTGCTCCGGTCTCACCCCCTCTAAGCCCACTGCCGAACTTTTCCCCGCCTCAGATCACTCCCTCCTCACTTTTAACGCAGTACTCCGCCTCTCCATAATCAAGTCTCCCCGTCTCATCTCATTTCGTGACGTCAAGGACATTAACATCGCCACCCTCTGCTCCAACAATGACAGTTTTCCGACCCCGGACCCTACCTCAAACCCCAATGATCTCACCACTCTTTACAACACCTGCCTCTCCAACACTCTCACCTCTATCGCCCCCCTGAAAACCCGGTCTGTTTCCTTCTCTACATCTGCCCCCTGGTTTACCCCCGAGCTCAGGTCCATGAAAGCTAAAAACCGCCAACTTGAGCGCCTCCACAAACGAACCGGTCTCACCATCCACAAGGACATGTACACCTCCCACATCTTACAATACAAGGACCTAATATCCCAGACCAAATCCATTTACTACTCTGGCCTCATTCTCACTAATCAAGGTAACTCCAAAACACTCTTTTCTGTCCTCAATAAAATCCTTCACCCACCCAATTCTCTGCCCCCCCACTTCTACTCCACGGCATCCTGCAACTCCATCCTGGACTACTTCATCCTGAAAATCCACACCATTCACCAGCACCTTCATCCCACCTCCCCCCCTCTCTCCCCACCAGAACCTCTCCCTACTCGTCATCCCTTCTCCAGCTTTGTCCTCCCCACTCCCCCCGAAATCTCTAACCTCATCCACAAATCTAAGCCCACCACCTGTCAGCTCGACCCCCTCCCCTCTACCCTAGTCAAATCCTGCCTCCCCTCCCTCCTGCCTCTCATTACCGCCATTATTCACTCCTCACTCTCGACCGGAATAGTCCCTTCACTTTTTAAAACCGCCGCCGTCACCCCCATACTTAAGAAACCCGGCTTAGTCCCCAACAACTACTCTAACCTCCGCCCCATCTCTAACTTACCCTTCATCTCCAAAACCCTCGAAAAGACTGTCGCAACCCAACTTCACTCCCACCTATCCCTTCACTCACTCTATGAGCCTTTTCAGTCCGGTTTTCGCCCCCGTCACAGCCCAGAGTCGGCCCTAATCAAAATCTCCAATGACCTCCTCATTGCAGCCGACTCTGGTCTCGTCTCCATCCTCATCCTCCTCGATCTGAGTGCGGCCTTCGACACCATCTCACACCCCATCCTCCTCAGTAGACTCTCCTCCATTGGCCTCTCCCACACTACCCTCAGCTGGTTCAACTCCTACCTCACAGGCCGCACCCAGTTCGTACAACTTAAATCTTTCACCTCAAATCCCTCCCCAGTCACTGCAGGTGTGCCCCAGGGATCTGTCTTGGGGCCTCTCCTTTTCATTATCTATCTCCTCCCCCTCGGCCAAATCCTCCGCAAGTTCAACATCCAGTTCCACTGCTTCACGGACGACACCCAGCTCTACCTTTCCTGCAAACCCAACTCCTCATTCCCACCCCCCTCCCTCACGTCTTGTCTTTCCGAACTAAAAACCTGGTTCACCTCAAACTTCCTCCAACTCAACTGCAATAAAACTGAAATTCTCCTCCTCGGCGCTAAATCCACCCTAGCCAAAGTCAACACCTTCTCTCTCACCAACGACGGCTCCTCAGTTTCCCCCTCCCCTCAGGTAAAGAGCTTGGGTGTCATCCTCGACAGCAGACTCTCCCTCCAGTCTCACATCAACTCCATTACCCGCACTGCATATTTCCATCTACGCAACATTAACAGACTCCGCCCCTCCCTCACCCCCCACACCGCCGCCATCCTTGTCCACAGCCTCGTCACCTCCCGTCTTGATTATTGCAACTCTCTCCTCTTCGGCCTCCCTCTCAAGTCCCTCCGTAAACTTCAACTGGTCCAAAACTCTGCCGCCCGCATCATCACTAAGACCCCCTCCCACCACCACATCACCCCTGTCCTCCAGGATCTCCACTGGCTTCCTGTACCCCACCGCATCACCTTCAAACTCCTCCTCTTCACATTCATGGCCATCCACAACCTCGCCCCTCCCTACTTGTCCGACCTCCTGCACATCACCATCCCCACCCGTTCCCTCAGATCCTCCTCCTCCATCCACCTCTCTGTGCCCCCTGTCCACCTCAGCACAATGGGGGGCAGAGCCTTCAGTCGCTCTGCTCCACGACTCTGGAACAACCTGCCACCTGACCTCCGGAACTGTGACTCTCTCCCCCTCTTCAAAACACGCCTCAAAACCCACCTCTTCCGGTCTGCCTACTCCCTCTAACCTCCTTGCTTCCTTATATACTTGCCCTATTTATATTTATTTTATCTTTTTATGTTGATCTTTTCTACCATGGTCCTTTTTAACATGTGTTTTGTATTCTTCATTATGTGTTATGTACAGTG
>JAXIVH010000001.1:21274462-21276962 GCA_036785325.1 Urophycis tenuis
CATACACACCCATATACACAGACACACACACACACAGACACACACAGACACACACACACACACACACACACACACACACACACACACACACACACACACACACACACACACACACAGACAAGGGCGAGAGTTGTTTAGAAGACACCCATGTGTGGCCCATGGGCCCATCTGTGTGAACATCAGCAGTCCTCCATGTTGAATGTGATGGCAGACATGTGGTGTTTAGAGGCAGTGCTTTTCCAGTTAGACATACCTTTGCAGTGTGGATCAAAGAATGTCTCTTTACCTTCACGCACTAAAAGAAGTCAATGGGCCAGGGGATATTTTTCAAAGCGTTATTATTAGACCCAACCAGTTTATTTTCCAACTACAGGAGGTTTTTTCTTTTTTAAATGCTGACAGTTTTACAGGATTTTTTTTCCAGAAAATTGTTTTGCTCTGTTTCTGCCTTTTCCCCTTCAAGGTTGTTTGAAATTGTGTTTTTGAATTGGTGTAATGTGTTGCTAATATAATACCACATTCTAAAGGAAATTATGAATATACAGTATATAAATAGATAGTATTAAAATCTGTATTGACATTTATTATTATTATTATTTGTATTTATACATTATTATAATAATTATTATAATATGTTTTACAGTAGATGGTGTGTGCTTCAATGGTGTGGACACACCAGGGCGTATGTAGCCCAGAGGTCAGGGCCAGAGTTCAGGGCCAGAGGTCAGGGGCTGTAGCCCAGAGGTCAGGGCCAGAGGTCAGGGCCAGAGGTCAGGGGCTGTAGCCCAGAGGTCAGGGCCAGAGGTCAGGGCCAGAGGTCAGGGGCTGTAGCCCAGAGGTCAGGGGCTGTAGCCCAGAGGTCAGGGCCAGAGGTCAGGGGCTGTAGCCCAGAGGTCAGGGCCAGAGGTCAGGGCCAGAGGTCAGGGGCTGTAGCCCAGAGGTCAGGGCCAGGGGTCAGGGGTGATTCTAGGTTCTGACTTTTGGTGGGGCCACGGGGAGGGGGGGTTGGGGTGGTATTGGGGATTTTGATTATTGTAGATTTGAGGACGAAACAATGGATGAAACTAAGGCAAGCCAGACCAAAAAAGGTCTTCGCCACTGATTGTCATCATTATGGTTTTTTATTTGAGGGCACAGAGATCCGGGGCTATTCCAAAAGATCCAGAGCTGTAGCCTCGAATGCCCCAGTCTAACGACACACACACACACACACACACACACACACACACACACACACACAGTGTCTGAAAAACAGCTGAGGGTACATTGAAAGACGTTTAAAGATTATGGCTCATTTCTTGGGTAAATCTGCATCCCAGAAGGCTGGAGGAATCCTGCATCACGCTGTATCATCACTTGGTCCCATGTCCATATTGATGGTTCTGATCACTTTGCCAGACACATCTAATACAGACAGCTCCTGATCATTATCCTGATCATTATAAATGATGCTCTGCCAAATACGTTCTCCTTGAAAGGAACCAGATCATACAAAAGATCATCTGCTTTATCGATCATTGTGAGCGGAAATATCGCTTGATTTAAAGATGTCACGTTGTTGGATCATGTGTTTACATGTTACAATCACATCACTATTAACCTTTAATTCGATTTTATAACCTTTAGACTGTGAGACTCTGTATTTCACAACTTTTATGGAGTTTCTTAAATTGTATTTGATGGCAGTGGTGATTATAACCAACAAGAATTTTATCATGGCTGCTTTAAACTAAAACTAAATCCGCTGGAACTTAGGTGAGCCACTCTCAATCCAATACAAATGCCAATGTAATTCGAACAAATAACATGATACATGAAAACAACATTATTTTACATAAACATCCAACAAAATATCCCTATCTTCTGGTTTCTAAAGGATAATCAGGATGCTGATTTTTAGCCATTCCTATCTTTTATGGTTGAAATTAAGTATGGATGCATAACACGTATGTAGTATTCAAGCAAATTATAAAGGCAAGTAATACAGTAACATCCATGTTTAAATCCACAACCTATGATCCATATCCCATCAGTCCTATTGTGATAATGAATAGAACCTCCATCCACCTGTCCAAGGAGCTCAGGTCAGGCTGTGTTCTATTCCACCCATTTATAAAATCCCTTCTTTTATCCCAAACACTATTTCATTTACAATATTCATGTGGTTTCAATCCCATGGGCTCAGATCAGCCCGTCTCATTTTCCCTTTCTCTTATATGTGTCCTGTTTGCTCTCCGTTGGGTTCTACACTGAAAACCAAGCGACTTTGGCCCGAAAGACAGACTATATCAATAAAAGGCTATTATTATGATTAAAGGTGTTTCCGTTCAACTTATTGCGTTGAAAATAATACTTTTCGGTCCTCCGAATGCTCGTTAGTCGCTTCCTGTCTTTATTGTAAAGGCAGCTGTTCAGATGTGTGTGTGTGTGTGTGTGTGTGTGTGAGTTCTCATTGTGCAACGTTAGGTGATATTCTTGTATAATGACGCCCCTGCGTGCA
>JAXIVH010000001.1:21281962-21286962 GCA_036785325.1 Urophycis tenuis
CACACACACACACACACACACACACACACACACATACAAACACGCACACACTCACACACAGACACACACACAAACACGCACACACACACATACAAACACGCACACACTCAAACACACACACACACACACACGCACACACATACACACACCATCAGTCTGCTAAATGCCCTAAATGTAAATGCATCGTCTCCCTAACCTGTACATTTGTAGGTTGCTATGCTACATGCAGTCAGGTGTTTGGACCCAGACGTATGTGGGATCTATGTGTATGTTGTGTGTGTGTGTGTGTGTGTGTGTGTGTGCTATTACTTGTTTTGTCAATCTCGATCACTTTATGTGTATGATTAAGTGCACTTGTGTGTATATCAGTTTACAGTGGTATGTGTGTGTGAGTGTGTTGACTTGTTTTGTAAATGCAATCCACAGGGCTGTGTGTATGTGTGTGAGTGTGCACGTGTATGCATGTGTGTGTGTGTGTGTGCTTGTGTGTGATGTCAGTCCGATATAAGGTTCAGATTAGTGTTGTTTGATGTCTCCATCCAGAGGCATCCCCCCTCCTACTTGGAAACCATTTGATCTGTGTCAATCTGGTCCTCATCACCTCGCTGCCTTTGTTTACTTTCAAAGACACTTTTCATTTCTCTCTCCTATAAATCCACCCACCTCCTTCTATCTCTGTCTCTTTCTCTCCCACTCTCTTGCTCTCTCTCGTTCTCTGTCTCCCACTTTCTCTCCTTCTTTCTGTCTCTAGACGGGGCTTCCCTCACTGTGTGTGTGTGTGTGTGTGTCTGTGTGTGTGTGTGTGTGTGTGTGTGCAGTGATTTTGAAGTCATGATGCTGCTCATGTACCCTGTCAACAGATCTGTATCAATACACTCTACACAAACATCCAACCTAAAACAAAAACCCTTGTCATGCGATACACACATTTTGCTGGTTGTTTTTAAGATGTATTTAGAGGCTCCCAGATTTGATTGTGGTACTCCCTTTGATTTTCAATGCTTCTGTTGTTAATCTTGTATTCATTTCCAGAAGCAATATTTGAAATGTAATTTGTTTGTATGTAATCTCAGACCCAGCCGTCCGACTACATTACAGCAGAACTTTCTCTTAAGTTACAGCAGAACTTCTGGGGTGAGACAACACAGAGCCTGGGCCGGAAACCAAGAAATAAAAACGCCTTGTGTCCTGTTTGGTTACAGAGATATTGTACCAAAGACAACACAGCAGAGCGGTTGAAGCGTTCAATAAGTGTATTTCTACAGTGGCCAAAGATGCTGTTGATTTGAAACCTTCACAGACACTTTGTACAGTGCACTACTGCCGGCCAACTTGGTGTTCGCTGCTAATGGCCAATTAGGCGCTGAACAGAGCCCTGACTCCAGCGACTCGATTGGTCAAAGCAAAACTAAAAACTAAAAAGTGAAACGCCCTGTTCAAACAGAGCTGGGCTCGTATTCCTTCAGACTTTAGATATTTATCTAAAGTCTGATTTGTGAGACTGGTCTGCATGTAATTATATTTCTAAGCAAAAACAGCTGTCCTGTGTACTCTACATTAGAGCACATGTCGCCAAACAAGGTATAGAACACTGAAGGTGGTTCTGCAACAGTGGACCTGGAAGAACCCGGCGAACAAACATTACATTGAAATGAGTCCAGCCGTGGAAGTCCGGCTCGCTCGTGGAGTTGATGATGAATGCTGGGTGTGCGAAAACATTTTTTTCCGGTTTCAACGTTTCGGTGAGTCACCACTCAATTGATCTCACGGCGAGGTATGCATTTGTCTTCCAAGTTTCCGAATTGCCCTTCCTCTCCCTTCTCCTTTCAGTGTTCCTTCATTGCTCCTCCCGTGTAAATTGAGTTCTGCGTGAGGTCACGCCGTCCTCCTGCTGCCGACACAATGAGCACTGACCAGCACTGTCACCTCCAGACCAGGCTGCACCGTTAGCCCAAACCCACTGTAACAATCTAACTGACCACACAGCTTGAGTTAGAGACTCAGCGGTCAGCCCAAGTCTTACAGACGTTGTCTCGGGGCCCAAGTCTTACAGACGTTGATGGTCGAATACATCGCTCCACGCTAACCAACCGTCTGCTGATTCCCACCTCGGGATCAAAAGCTATCCCAAACCTGCTCAATAGTTTGGGCAGCTGCTGGCTGCACGGTTAATCACGCCCCCTCCCCGGCCCCCACCACATCCCGTCCTCTGATTGGTTGAGCATCAATTCACTGTATACAAAGCTAAAAGCTGCTATGTGTTGTATCTACGTATGCGTGCGTGTTTACACGTACAGATGTGCATCCCTGATGTAATGTTTTACTCAATAGGTGGTTCTTCATGCTAGCATCATGTTGCTCTCCATCATTCCTGGGCCTTAAGAGATTTTAAGTCTCTACCATGTGGCCTGAGAGGCCTTAGACACTGCTGCTGTGATTAAGGGCTATGCAAACACAATGGACTCGACTTGAATATCACACTTTTTTTTTTTTTTCTCTCTCCCCCCACCTCCCACCCCCCCCCCCCCCCCCCCCCCCCTGGCTACGCACACGCGTGTCACCTGAAACTGAAGCAGCTCAAACCGAATCCTCATCCCCACCACTTGTCTGCAGCCATTCCCTCGTTTGGTTTCATGGGCGAGCTGTGAACGCTCGCCACGCTGCCATCCAGAGCTGATGATCACGGTGGTGGGTTGGATTTTTGGGGGGGTTTTGTCGGCTGTACCCTCGTTATTGTTCTGCTAACGCTGTCTGACACTCGCACCCTCTCTACCGCCCACCGTTGATCGGTTTGTCCGGGGGGAGGGTGGGAGAGAAGGAGAGAGAGAGAAAAAGAGACGGAGAGGCGGAAAAACGAGAGACAGAGAGAGAGAGAGAGAGAGAGAGAGAGAGAGAGAGAGACAATGAAGGAAAAAACAAAAGGCCGAACGTGAGAAAGTGAGAACCTGTTTCAGTCCGCGGAAAACAACAGAAAGAATGTGAGAGAGAACAAGAGACACAAACTGACAGGGAATGAGAAAGTGCAAAATGTGGCCAGACGTGCTGATGTGAACCAGAGGGAGTGGTGAGGGGAGACCAGGACTGTGGAGACGTGCAGGGGAGGGACGAAGGGTGAAGACCACTCCAAGGGTCTCCTGACGAGGGAAGGAAGACACCAGATAGGGCCTCCTTGTGTTCACATCCATCTGTAGGGGTGTTGGTGGGCTTAGTGTGTGTAGTGATGACATGTACACACCAGCCCCCTAACCCCCCCGCCTGATTTACCCTGATTATATGTGTCAGTGCCATAGCAACCGTGAGCCTAATGATCGTTTAATGGGGAAAACGGCTCATGTCATGATTTTAAATTGGGGTCAACGATGATCTAGTTGTCCCAGGGAAGTGTGCGTGCGTGTGTGTGTGTGTGTGTGTGTGTGAGTGTTTGCGTGCGCATGTGTGCGCGTGTGTGTGTGCAAATGTGTGCATGATGTCACTTCCAAACGTACATATTAGCGTAATTAACTTGTTTGTCATAAACCTTTGTCATCAAGTTTTTACGAATGGGTTCCAGTTTATTTCACTGTTCTGTTGGTTGGTTGCTTCATGGGCCGAGTTGCTCCAAGTTCTGAATTCCGTAGTGGAAGTGGGGAACCCAGGAGGCCGTGGGGGGGCCCCTGGCTGGCCCTTGGGATTAGGTCATGTTGAGATAATGAATGTTGGGGTCCTCAGCTCTCGTGCTCTTCTGTTTGTGTTTGTGTGTGTGTGTGTGTGTGTGTGTGTGTGTGTGTGTGTGGTGGGGTGGGGGGGGGGGGTCGGAGCAGGCCTGTTAAACTTTATGGAGTTTAACTAGCTTCCTGTGACTATACAATGGGCCAGAGAGAGAGAGAGAGAGAGAGAGAGAGAGAGAGAGAGAGAGAGAGAGAGAGAGAGAGAGAGAGAGAGAGAGGCCACAATGGACACAACAACAATGACAACTACACCACTATAGAACAACAACTGGACAGGGTCCGCCCCCCCAGACAGACACAAATACTTTAATAATCCCAGAGGGAAGTTTCTTAATAGAACAGATAGAATGGCTGGTTGGTTCCACAGGAACGTTGACCAGAAGCTGCCGCTGTAACGCCACAGAGTGGCTCTGGAAGGCCCAGAGTGGCTCTGGAACGCCACAGAGTGGCTCTGGGAGGCCCAGAGTGGCTCTGGAACGCCACAGAGTGGCTCTGGGAGGCCCAGAGTGGCTCTGGAACGCCACAGAGTGGCTCTGGGAGGCCCAGAGTGGCTCTGGAAGGCCACAGAGTGGCTCTGGAAGGCCACAGAGTGGCTCTGGAACGCCACAGAGTGGCTCTGGGAGGCCCAGAGTGGCTCTGGAACGCCACAGAGTGGCTCTGGAAGGCCCAGAGTGGCTCTGGAACGCCACAGAGTGGCTCTGGGAGGCACAGAGTGGCTCTGGAACGCCACAGAGTGGCTCTGGAAGGCCCAGAGTGGCTCTGGAACGCCACAGAGTGGCTCTGGGAGGCCCAGAGTGGCTCTGGAACGCCACAGAGTGGCTCTGGGAGGCCCAGAGTGGCTCTGGAACGCCACAGAGTGGCTCTGGGAGGCCCAGAGTGGCTCTGGAACGCCACAGAGTGGCTCTGGGAGGCCCAGAGTGGCTCTGGAACGCCACAGAGTGGCTCTGGGAGGCCCAGAGTGGCTCTGGAACGCCCAGAGTGGCTCTGGAAGGCCACAGAGTGGCTCTGGAACGCCACAGAGTGGCTCTGGAACGCCACAGAGTGGCTCTGGAAGGCCCAGAGGATGCGGTGGAGGATGTGTCATCAGGAGGGAATTTTTTCTTAATCATCGCAAAACATCAACTTTTCCAAGATATATTCTGGGATTTATGTTGCCGTTGTCGTTTTTGTTTTACAGGCGCTTGTAAAGTGAGCGACCAATTTGTAACATTGAACACTGCAGAATTTAAATTGCTCCCTGGCAACGGGGAAGATTTCCGTGGTAACACGTAGACTCATGTGGAGGGAGTTTAC
>JAXIVH010000001.1:21299462-21311962 GCA_036785325.1 Urophycis tenuis
ACATTTGACAGTTTGCTGACTGACAGCATGTTGGTAAGTCGTTGATATACAGACTAAACAGCAGAGGTCCCAGGATGGATCCCTGTGGGACACCCATTGTCGACTGAAGTGGGATAGAGAGTTCTGTTTTCATTTTAACACGTTGCTCTCGATTGGCCAGGTATGAGGCAAACCAACCGATGGCATGTTCAGAGAAGTTGAAGTTGGTGAGCTTGTTCAAGAGTATGCTGTGGTTCACCGTGTCAAAGGCCTTTTTGAGGTCTATAGGTTTCAAGGTTTCAAGGTTTCAAGGTTTCAAAGGTTTTATTGTCATTTGCTCAACAGATACAGCGTACATGTTGGCAATGAAAATCTTAAGTCCCAGGTACCCCAAAACAACTCAATAAGTGTCTAAGAATAAGAGAAGAGAAAAACTAGTGCAATAAAAATAAAAAATAAAATATATATATAACATGATAATAATATAAACATTAAACATTAAACATTGTACATGTATAAACATTAAACATGTATAAACACGGCTCCCACAACATTACCCTTGTCCAGCTTACTCTTAATGTCCTCGGTTAGGTAGCAGTTGGCCATTTCTGTAGAATACCCTTGTCTGAAGCCAAATTGTTTGGGGTTAATAAGGCAATTGTTTTCAAGATGCCTAACTAGTTGTTCTGTTATGATTTTTTCAAAAACTTTTGAGAGGGCGGGTAATATTGAGATTGGCCTATAATTGCCAGCTTGGTCCTTTGCACCAGCCTTAAAAATTGGAATGATAATGGCTTGCTTCCAGCTTTGTGGGAATTTGCCCACTCTGATGGAGAGGTTTACCAGGTGAGTTATAGGTTTAACCAGGGCCAAGCTGTGAGTTCTAATAAAGGCAGTGTCCAACCCAAACACGTCCTTTGCTTTAGACTTATTTAACAAGTTAATGATTTTATGTACTTTTTCCTCACTGACCTCCTCAATTTGGAACAACTTTGATGGCGTAGATTTTGAGCTCTGCAGAGCTGCTAGTTCAAAAGTCTCAGCAAGCTTATCCACTGACTGAATAAAGAAGTTGTTAAATTCATTTGCAATAGCTAGATTGTTAGTGCTAATAATTCCATTCACTTTCAGTTCGGTTATTGTTTTTTGTTGGCTTGGCTTATTTTTAGTAAGACTGTTGAGGTGCTTCCAGAAGGATGCACTGTTTCCCTCAGATTCCCCAATCAGTTGCATATAATACGCTGTTTTTGCTTTATGCAATTCTCTAACTACCGCATTTCTCAATCCCTTAAAAATAAGAAGATCCGTATTAGTTTTAGTGAGCAGCGATTTTTTCAGTGCGTAGTCTCTTCTTTTCATTAGCTGGCGAGTGTCCTTGCTCAGCCATGGTAAGGATACTTTTCGCTGCGAGCCCTTAAACGTTTTCATGTATTTCCCAATTAGGGTCGTGAGATTTTGTGTTAGGGAGATACAACAATTTTCTAACTCGTTTGATTGTAGAACATTATCCCAGTCTAAATTGTTTAGGTCATTTTCCATTTGTGCCCGCTTGTTTTTGGGAATACCCTGGTTACCGGGTATACTTTCATTCGCAAATTTTGATAACCGCTGTTTAGTGAGTTTTCGGACAACCATGGTCATGTTATGATCTGAAAGCCCTGTGAGTAGGTTATATGTTCTTGTAGGAGCCGCATTTAAGTTTTTTATGTTTGAATGATTTACTTGTATTTGTTCCTTTTTTCTGGTATTGTGAGTGGCACCCCCTACAGCCAGGGACGGCGCCAACCTTTAAATGGCTGCCAGTGGAGCATGACGCGGAGAAGGCGAGACAGCAGAATACCGTCATTGACCTCAGTCTGTGAAACTGTGAACCACGCGGTCTGCAAACTCCGTTCGGGCCTGCTTCCTACTGCAGCCTTTTTGCTTGTAGACATTGAACATTTATGGAATTTAAACCTCGATTGCACTTTTATTTTGTACTATAATTTGTTAACAATAAAACCCAGCAAACATTGGACGATCAAGCTGAAAGGAACTGATTTGTTGGACACAAATACTGCGAGTCTGACATTGCATAGCCTGCTTTCTCCTTAGTGGTAAAATAATTAAGAATGTAGGATTTAGGGGTTAAAAGGAAATAACTCACACTGTTTTTGCCACTACAATTAGTCAATGACGCTTGCTTAGATTTTTCCCGAAGATATTTTTTGGAAAGACACAGGAATGTCGGCTTAACGCGTGGAGAACTCGAAACAAAGAAACACTTCAACCGAGGTATGTGCTTGAAGATATAACTTTTTTGATGGATTTTTCGTTAACAAATTATATTGGAATAATTTAGAAACGAGTTAATTGAAGATTTATGCGTAAATAAACTGTGATCTTTATTTTTCAAGTTAATGCCGACGTGGACAAACAATTGAGTCAGTGGACTCACGGCCTACTTTGAATGAATGAAACCATTCTTGGAAAGTATATGATCTGTTTTGAACCTTTGGAAACTTTTGAATTAACTGAAACGAGATAAATATTTTTCATTATTTCTGCAAGTTTATTTTTAAGTGCAATGGCCAGTTCCGACGAATCCGAAGTGACTACCATGACAATGACTGAGACGGCCGCGCGTCTTCGTGCAGCAAGGTCGGGAAAAATGTCCCACATAACGAGGAGAATGAATATTGTGAACGAGTTGATGACCGGCGAAGAAAATCTTGATGAAGTGAAAGGAAACATGAATAAGTTCGATGACATTTTGGCCGAGTTTAAAACCTTGCAATCAATTTATGCTCAACAGTGCTTAGATGAGGAAGCGCGCAAAGAAGATGACGAGAATTGGTGTAAGCCGCGCGCAGAGAAGATAATGGCTTTTATTGCAAACATGAATAAATGGATTTCACAAATGGAAAACCCTTGTGACCCTGGCGTAGATGAAGTTACGTCTTCTGCCGTACCAATTGAAGAGCCGCTAGTTGAATCTGTTGATTATGGAAATGCTGAACATGATGCCGATGCCTATACAAATACTAATGAAAACGATGATAACAGCGATGCGCAATCAGTTGTGTCCAATAGGTCATCTACGGCGTCTTCATCATTGCGCATCAAAGCAGAAGCAGAACAATTAGCTTTAATTGCCAAAGCTTCGAAATTGAAGGAGAAACATGCAATAGAAAAGCAGGAAGAAATGTTAAGGAAAAGGAGAGAAACATTGGATTTGGATGCAGAAATTGAAGCTGCTACAGTATAAATCAACTATCTCAAATATGCTCAAACGAATGTATCTAACCCTGAGCATCCTTTTCAAATGCCTGTATTAGGTGCTGAAGCAGCGCAAGTCACATGGGATGCATCAACAGCTACACAAGCACACCTGATGGAAAGGCTAGACCATCTTCATGATAGGACTGCTCCAGCAGTCAGGCCTAAGACAGGTAGCAATGTTCAATTTCCCCTGTTTAATTTAGGTGCAGATAGGCAACACAGCAGGCCTACTTTCCAGCCTAGGGCCAGTAGTGATGCTAGGTCACAGCAGCTACACCCATATAGCCTTCCCTTGGCCCAACACTCATCTCATAGCTATTTCTCTGCCATTCCCCCTGTAATTTCCCAGTCACATGCTAGCTCAGATCGAGGCACTCGGTCCAATGTGACATCAAGGAAAATTCCCTCTACAACCAGCTCATCACAAGAAAATCACATGATCAAAGTTTTGGAGAATCAAGGTGAATTAACCAGGATGCTCATGAAACAGCAACTTTTGGCTACATTACCCCAAGGAAATATCCCACTCTTTGACGGACAAGTTCTAGAGTACAAATCATTCATCCACTCATTTGAAAACCTGATTGAAAGAAAAACCGATAACAATAGAGACAGGTTACAATTTCTTATTCAATATACTAAGGGCCAAGCACAAAGACTAGTCAAGAGCTGTGAGTACATGTCACCAGATAGAGGCTATCAGAAAGCAAAGCAGTTACTAAATGAAAACTTTGGAAATGAATACAAAATATATTGTGCATACTTGGAAAGGGTTTTATCCTGGATTCAAATGAAATCTGAAGATCCCAAAATGCTGCAGGATTATGCCATGTTTCTCAGGAGCTGCTGCAACGCTATGGAGGAAATGGAATACATGCAGGAACTGGACACCATATCCAGCATGAGAAGCATTGCCCTCAAGTTGCCATTCAAACTCAAGGAGAAATGGCGTAACAAGGCTTATGAGCTACAAGAACATCAAAGGCGTAGGGTAAGAATCTTAGACCTTGTCTCTTTCATTGAAAAGCAAGCCCGTATAGCAGCTGATCCAGTTTTTGGTGACCTTCAAGATCAGTCAACTAGTAGAGGTAAGGCTAGAGCCCCTGTTATGTCACAGCCCTCAAAGTCATCTGGCAGTAGCTATGCCACTAGTATTGCTCTTGCCCAAAAAGAGACAAAGCCTGAACCCTCTTGCCCCTTCTGTAGCTCAGGGCACACATTGGACTTCTTGCAAGGACTCGAGAAGTCCTTGCACTTCGTGCAAGGACTTCTTGAAGAAAATGCATAGAGACAAGATCAGCTTCCTAAAGACCAAGGGCATATGCTTTGGATGTCTTTCCGCAGGCCACATTAGCAAAGAATGCAAGAAGCAACTCACATGTAAAGTGTGCAAGAAAGCTCACCCAAGCGCCCTGCATATTGAGATTAAAGACGGCACAGCTAAAGAAGCAGGAAAACCCTCTGGTGTTATCGGCAGTGCATCAGCAGAGTTATGTGGTCATATAGGGGCCGGAGACCAAGAATGCGCACTTTCCATCGTCCCAGTCAAGGTGAAGGCAGCAAAGGGCAGCCAAGTCTTGCAGGTGTATGCTCTCCTGGATCCTGGGTCTTCTGCCACCTTCTGCTCTGAGGAGCTCATGACACGTCTCAATCTCAAAGGAAGGAAAACACAAATTCTTCTACGAACAATGAATCAGGAAAAATCTGTTCCCACTTATGTTGTCTCAGGAATTGAAGTTTCCGCACTGGACAGCGACAACTTGACTTTACTTAAATACGCAATGGGCGTATTTAAGTAAAGTCAAAATCCCCTCCATTAGTTCTAAGGTAGAGCTGTTAATTGGAACAAATGCTCCAACCCTGATAGAGCCCTGGGAGGTCTTAATAGCCAAAGTGGGGGCCCTTATGCAGCTAGAACACTATTGGGGTGGGTTGTAAATGGGCCACTTAGAAGTGGAACTGGCAGTGCAAAGACTGTTACAGTGAATAGGATTTCAGTGGTAAGGCTGGAGGAGCTTCTGATCTCACAGTACAATCAGGATTTTTATGAAGTTGCCCCTGAGGAGAAAACGGAAATTTCCATTGAGGACAAAGGATTTCTGAAAATGGCCAATGAGGCAGTTCTGAAAGATGGACATTGCAATCTGAAATTGCCCTTCAGAAAAGCTGTTGTCTGTATGCCAAACAATCGCCAAATTGCAGAACAGCGCCTCCAGAGCCTAAAAAGGAAAATGAACAAGGATGAGCAATATAAACAACTAAAACTAAAACTATGACAGACTACAAAAGATCAGTAGGTGGTGCTGAGGGGGTGTGTGCATCTCTCCCAGATGAACTGAACACGTTTTATGCACGCTTTGAGAGACCCCCGGCTGTGGAGGTACAGAAGGCTCAGGATCCCTGCCCCTGCCCCCTGGTTTTAACCAGTGCAGATGTGTGCAGATCCCTAAAAAGGATCAACACACATAGGGCTCCTGGGCCTGACGGCATCCCTGGTCGTGCTCTCAAGGTGTGTGCAGTTCAGCTGGCAGAGGTGTTCACAGTCATCTTCAATAAATCACTGCTCCAGTCTGTAGTCCCCACATGTTTCAAGGAGTCAACCATCATTCCTGTCCCTAAAAAGACTAAAATCATCTGCCTTAATGACTACCGCCCAGTTGCACTCACCCCCATCATCATGAAGTGCTTTGAGCGGTTAGTCAAACAGTTCATCACCTCCTCCCTCCCCGACTCTCTGGACCCCCTGCAGTTTGCTTACAGGAAGAACAGGTCCACTGCTGATGCCATCACCCTCACCCTCCACACTGCCCTCTCCCACCTGGACCAGAGGAACACGTATGTGAGAATGCTGTTCATTGACTACAGTTCAGCATTCAACACCATTGTGCCTTCCAAGCTCGTCATCAAGCTCAGGGACCTCGGGCTCAACAGCGCCCTCTGTGACTGGATCCTGAACTTCCTGACGGGCAGACGCCAGGCAGTGCGGATGGGTAACATCACATCCTCCAGCCAGACCCTCAACACCGGAGCCCCCCAGGGTTGCGTGCTCAGCCCTCTCCTCTACTCCCTGTTCACGCACGACTGCGTGGCCACACACAGCTCCAACTCCATCATTAAGTTTGCTGATGACACGACCGTCATCGGCCTCATCACCGACGGCAACGAGACGGCGTACAGAGAGGAGGTCAGAGCCCTGACATCTTGGTGCCAGGACAACAACCTCCTTCTCAACATCAGCAAAACCAAGGAGCTGATTGTGGATTACAGGAAGAAACAGAGAGGTGGACACGCCCCCATCACCATCGACGGGACTCCTGTGGAGAGAGTCAGCAGCTTCAGGTTCCTCGGGGTTCACATCACTGAGGACCTGACATGGACCCATCACACCAACATCATCACCAAGACAGCCCGTCAGAGGCTCTTCTTCCTCCGCAGGCTGCGGAGGTTCAACATGGACTCCAGGATACTCTGTAACTTCTACAGGTGCACCATCGAGAGTATCCTGACCGGCTGCATCACGGCCTGGTATGGCAGCTGCACCGCCCTCAACCGTAAGACTCTACAGAGGGTGGTGAAAACTGCTCAGCACATCACCAGGACGGAGCTGCCATCCATGGAGGACCTCTACACCCAGCGGTGTAGGAAGAAGGCCTACAGGATTATAAAAGACCCCCATCACCCCAGCAACAAACTGTTCTGTCTGCTGCCATCTGGCAGACGGTACCGCAGCATCCGGACCA
Organism: Urophycis tenuis; assembly: GCA_036785325.1. NCBI lineage: Eukaryota > Metazoa > Chordata > Actinopteri > Gadiformes > Phycidae > Urophycis > Urophycis tenuis. Next base: position 21,306,443 of record JAXIVH010000001.1, read on the forward strand.
GGACCACCAGACTCAGGGACAGTTTCATCCCACAGGCTATAAGACTGTTGAACTCCTGAGCTCTGTGAAGGTCAATACATCTATCTGTTTATAGGAAAATATTTATTTTCATATTTATTTAATTATATTATTTAATCCATATCGGTCCATACCTCCCCATAACTGCTGCTAATTCAACTGCACATGTAAATATAAATTCAACACTTTTACTTTTACTTTTACACTTTCTGCACCTTAATGTTTAATGTTTAATGTTTCAATGTTTATATTATTATCATGTTGTATATACATTTTATTATTATTATTGTTTTTTATTTTTATTTTATTTTTTTATTGCACTAGTTTTTCTCTTCTTCTGTTATTCTAGACACTTATTGAGTTGTTTTGGGGTGCCTGGGACTTAAGATTTTCATTGCCAACATGTACGCTGTATCTGTTGAGCAAATGACAATAAAGACCTTTGAACCTTTGAACCTTAAACAGGAATATGTTGCATTTTTCAGTGACATCTTTAAGAGCAATTATGCAGAGGAGGTCCCGCCGGAAGAACTTGCACAGTCACCAGGAAAAGTATGGTACTTGCCACACCACGGGGTGTACCACCCTAAAAAGAAAAAGCTTAGAGTGGTATTTGATTGTGCTGCCTCTTACCAGGGTGTATCCCTTAACACCGAACTGCTGCAGGGACCTGACCTGACAAATTCCCTCATTGGCGTCATCCTGAGATTCCACAAAGAGTCTGTTGGAATCATGTCTGACATCAAGTCAATGTTCCATCAGGTTAGAGTGGCCAGCTCTGATGTAAATTACTTGCGATTCCTGTGGTGGCCACAAGGTAACACCAGTCAGGCACCCAAAGAACACCGTATGCTTGTGCACATATTCGGTGCTGTGTCCTCCCCAAGCATTGCAAGCTTTGCATTAAGAAAAACTGCCGCCGACAATGAGAGTTATTTTCCACCTCAAGTAGCTGAAACAGTTCGGCACAACTTTTATGTCGATGACTGTGCCAAGTCTGTGGCCACGGATTCGGACGCTGTCCAGCTGATAAAAGATCTCACTGCACTATGCAGCAAGGGTGGGTTTCATCTCACTCAGTGGGTCAGCAATAGCCGAGCAGTTTTAGCATCAATCCCCAAGGAACAGAGGGCAAAGGAAATCAAAACACTGGATCTCGACAAAGACAATTTGCCCATTGAAAGAGCACTAGGGCTGCAATGGTGCGTGGACTCTGACAATTTCAAGTTTAACATTAATTTAAGCCAAAAGCCACACACCCGCAGAGGCATACTTTCTGTTGTCAGTTCAATCTTTGATCCACTAGGCTTTCTTGCTCCTCTCATTCTCCCAGCCAAGCAGTTGCTACAGGAGCTCTGCCAGCGAGGCTTCGGATGGGACGAGCCTTTGCCCCAGCCAGTGTCGGAAAGGTGGATGGAATGGACCAACAGCCTGGATAGGATCAAAGGCTTCAGTGTGCCACGCTGTTTGAAACCAAAGGGCTATGGAATGACAAGCTGTGCCGAGCTGCACCACTTTGCAGACGCCAGTGAGAGTGGCTATGGCTCAGTGAGCTACATCAGATAGTTGAACACGCAGGATGTCATTCATGTCACTTTGGTCCTAGGAAAGTCCAGAGTCCTTCCCCTTAAGAACATCACAGTGCCACGACTGGAGCTGGCAGCTGCAGCATTGCTGGTGAAGGTAGACAGAATGTTGAGAAGAGAGTTACACCTTGACCTAAAGCCTTCATTTTTCTGGACTGATAGCCAAACAGTGCTCAAGTACATTGCGAATGACCAAGCCAGGTATAAGACCTATGTAGCCAATAGGGTCTCCCTGATTCGGGACAATACGGAACTGTCGCAATGGAGATACGTAAGCAGCAAGGATAATCCTGCTGATGATTCATCAAGAGGATTGAATGCAGGAAAATTCATGGCGCAAAAGAGATGGATAAATGCCCCTGAATTCTTATGGAACACTAAGGAAAGTTGGCCGGTGGACGAAGCATTGGGCTCAGTGTCACAAGATGATCCAGAGGTCAGGAAAAGTGCTACCGTATTGGTAGCAGTAGTGAACACTGGAACACCCACAGACCAGCTTATTTCGTTCTTTTCAGACTGGGTGAGGCTACTTAAAGCAATAGCATGGTACCTCAGACTGAAAAAGATTTTGAGGCTGATTGTGAAAAGAGGAAAGGAGCAGCCCTCATTTCAAATCAACACCCGCTTGAGCAGGAAAAGGGTCAGGATAAAAATGGAACATGTCAGGAGCTACCTTGGTGGCCATCTCCTCACTGTTGAAGATCTGGCAGGCGCAGAAAGGTCAGTCGTCACATACATCCAAAGACAAGCATTCAGTGCTGAAATTGCAACACTGGGGATGACCCCACCTAGAGTGCACAAGGGCAGCAAGATCTGCAGGCTTGATCCTGTACTAGACGAGGGCATTCTGAGAGTAGGTGGCCGACTGCACAAATCTGCAATGCCTGAGGAAACCAAACACCCCTGCATTTTGCCCAAAGACTCACACATCTCAATGCTTCTCTCAAGACACATCCATGAACGCTGTGGCCACAATGGTAGAAACCACATGCTATCAGAGCTCCGGAAAAGGTACTGTATTGTAAAAGGCAACTCGGTAGCAAGGAAGGTGCTCTCAAAATGTGTCATATGTAGGCCTTCGAGGGGCAAAGCAGGCGAGCAGAAGATGGCGGATTTGCCGCTAGAAAGAATCCTACCTGACCTCCCTCCATTTACCAACGTCGGGTTGGACTACTTCGGCCCGTTTGAAGTGAAACGAGGGAGAGCAACCATCAAAAGGAGGGGCCAAGTTAAGCACATCAGGTCTGATAATGGAACGAACCTGGTGGGTGCACACGGAGAGCTCAAGAAGGCCCTGATGTCACTGAACAAGAGGAAAATCCAAGACGCCCTGCTTCCGGATGGGATCGAATGGAGTTTCAATCCACCAGCAGCATCACACCATGGCGGAGTCTGGGAAAGGCTCATAAGATCTGTCCGTCAAGTGCTGAACTCCACTCTCCATCAGCAGGCAATGACGATGAAGGCCTCCAAACGCTGTTTTGCGAGGTAGAGGCAATCCTGAACAACCGTCCTCTCTCCACAGTGTCCTCAGACCCAAATGACCTAGAACCGCTGACCCCGAATCACATCCTTCTGCTGAATGCCAAGCCAATCCTACCCCCCGGAACCTTCTTGAAGTCCGACCTCTATGCCAGACGTCGCTGGAAACAGGTCCAGTACATGGCCGATCTTTTCTGGCAAAGGTGGACCAAAGAATATCTTCTGCTACTGCAGGAGAGGCAGAAATGGACTTCAGTAAAGAGGAACCTGAATGTCGGAGACATTGTCCTGGTCGTTGACCCCACTGCTCCTCGAGGGTCCTGGCCATTAGGAAGAGTGCTGGAGACCAAACCTGATACAAGGGGTCTGGTGCGGTCAGTTAAGCTCAAGACAAAGACTTCAGTCTTAGAGAGGCCCATAACCAAGCTGTGTCAAATCCTTGAGTCCGAAGAATGACCAGTGTACCTGATCACATGAGAAAGGAATGTAACGTATACATGATTTCATACCTTCTCTAAATCATTTTGCATTACATATGTCTGAAAGCATTAAGTGCTTATTTACTTTATTGATACAATGGCCCTCTTTTTGGCTCCTTTCTTATTAATTTAAGTAATTGATTCTATAGAGAACAATTAGGGGCCGGTGTGTAGGAGACGCATTTAAGTTTTTTATGTTTGAATGATTTACTTGTATTTGTTCCTTTTTTTTCTGGTATTGTGAGTGGCACCCCCTACAGCCAGGGACGGCGCCAACCTTTAAATGGCTGCCAGTGGAGCATGACGCGGAGAAGGCGGGACAGCAGAATACCGTCATTGACCTCAGTCTGTGAAACTGTGAACCACGCGGTCTGCGAACTCCGTTTGGGCCTGCTTCCTACTGCAGCCTTTTTGCTTGTAGACATTGAACATTTATGGAATTTAAACCTCGATTGCACTTTTATTTTGTACTATAATTTGTTAACAATAAAACCCAGCAAACATTGGACGATCAAGCTGAAAGGAACTGATTTGTTGGACACAAATACTGCGAGTCTGACATTGCATAGCCTGCTTTCTCCTTAGTGGTAAAATAATTAAGAATGTAGGATTTAGGGGTTAAAAGGAAATAACTCAAACTGTTTTTGCCACTACAGTTCTCGTAATTCGCCGGGGTCTGTTTGTAATAATTAGGTCTATCAGAGTTTTAGTTGTTCTTGTAATCCTCGTTGGGCCTTTCACCATCTGCTGAAGACTGTGTTTTGACAGCAGTGTCTTTAATTTCATTCTGCGATTTTTCTCTAGCCAATTAATATTAAAGTCACCAAGTAAAATCGATTCTGTGCGAGTATTTATATGTTTGAGAAATGTATCTAGGTCATCATAAAATGAAACATTGTGCGATGGTGGGTTGTACAGTGTTACAATATTAAAATTCATCTTCGGCGATAAAGCAACATTCAACGCCAGAAATTCTAATGGTGTATTCAGTTCGATTTCGTTACATTTCAGAGTGTCTCTAACATAGATTAATACTCCCCCCCAGCCCTTGTCTGTTGTTCTGTCTTGTCTGTAGCAAGTATAGCCAGGGATGTCAATCATGCTGGTCGGGATGTTACTATGCAGCCAAGTTTCACTCAGTGCTAAAAAGTCTAAGTTAGAATCCGTTAGAAGATGTTCGATCTGGTCACATTTTGGCAATATACTCCGAATGTTCAAGTGTCTGCCCAATATGCCCTTTGGTTTAGACGTAGGCTCCCATATTACTCTTGCATGATTTACAGTCACAGCAGGACTGCGACAATAAGGAACTTCCCAGCTCTCCGTGGGGCTGTTCCCCAGTGACCATTTACATTTACATTTACATTTAGCAGATGCTTTTATCCAAAGCCACTTACAAAGAGTGCATTTGTCATAAGAAGGTGAAACATTTCATTGCTGCTAATACAGTAAGAAAGTCACCAGAACAAGTTTCAAGCATTTCAATTGCTAGGTTAACCATTCCTAGTATACTGCCAAGTTACAAAGAGTGATCAAAGTGCCAAGACATACAAGACCAGCTCCCTCTACGTGTCTGTAGTCACCACGCTCCCTCTATGTATCAGGAGCAACACTGCAGAATCCAGGAGGAGGACCACAGTGTCACACAACGTGTTGTCTTCTGTGTTTATCAGAAGACAACACGTTGGCACCATGGACGTCTGCCGCCAACGTGTTTCCGAAGCCCCACCATCGGTGATGTGGTTCTGAAGCCCCACCGTGGTCATGTGGTTCTGAAGCCCCACTGTGGTCATGTGGTTCTGAAGCCCCACCGTAGTGATGTGGTTCTGAAGCCCCACTGTAGTGATGTGGTTCTGAAGCCCCACTGTGGTCATGTGGTTCTGAAGCCCCACCGTAGTGATGTGGTTCTGAAGCCCCACTGTAGTGATGTGGTTCTGAAGCCCCACCGTAGTGAT
>JAXIVH010000001.1:21319804-21327304 GCA_036785325.1 Urophycis tenuis
CTTAATTTCCATTTTCGTTATTTCTGCATCCTCTGAATTGATTTTTTCACTTCTCTGAAACCTTCCCATGCAGGGACCTAAATGCAAACAACCTCACCAAAATAACCAAGGCTGATTTTGCTGGACTGAAACATCTCCGAGTATTGTAAGTGGCTTTCACATTACTATTTTGTTAATGATGTCGTCTGTTCTACTTCTATGGTTTTAAACTTTGATATTAAAAAAGCGGGGTTATTTTATTATTCTTTTTTTTCTGAAAGGGATCACCAAAGCAGCAGCTCGTCCAAAGCAGCCGTTCAATTGAGCGCCATGTTTAATTTTCTCGCCCTCCGACTAAATAGAAGAGCTGCTGCAGCACCTGTTAATGCGGTCGTGTTAATCTCCGAAGGGGAAGTGTCAGAACGGGCTTATTTTAACCACGGTGGCCCCAGGCCCATGTGCTGGAGTGATTAACGCGCCAATGAGGAAGTGATTGGGGGGGGGGGGGGGGGGGGGGAGAGGGGCAACGAGATAGCGGTCATTAGGTTGGAGCTGCGATGGGAGGAATGCGGTTGGATCACAGGCAGCAGGCTAGCAGGGGAACGAGAGCTTGCAGCAGGAGGGGTGTGTGTGTGTGTCTGTGTGTGTGTGTGTGTGTGTGTGTGTGTGTGTGTGTGTGTGTGTGTGTGTGTGCATGCATCATGTAGAAACAGGCCTTATATCTTCAGGTGATACTCTGCAGAGAGAGGCATTTTGCAGCCTGCTCTTTCGTTCATAATGGAGGTGTGTGTGTGTGTGTGGAGGGGGGTGGCTATTCAACTCTTAGATGTGAATAGGTATACACATTACTGGCATTCCTCCAGAGATGAATACTTAAATGTGGTAATGTGGGTGTGAATGTATGTATGTGAATGTATGTATGTGAATGTATGTATGTGAATGTATGTATGTGAATGTATGTATGTGAATGCAGGACATTTACCTGTAATGCAACCAGATAGCTTTCATACACGGCAGTGGTATTGTCATTTAAATGTGCCTCTATGTGTAATCCAGATGCAATATCTGCATGTGGCGCCTCTCTATTTATTCCCCATCTAGGGCCGGGGTTTGAAGTGTATTCTCCGTATCCTCTTGAACGCCCCATTACTATCTCAGCCTATATCACTCCTATCTCTCTGTTCTGAATGCTTTGTGTTCTTGTCCGCCCTGCAATGTCCCATTAGATCTTCCCCCCCTCCATCACCTACAATCCCCCCTTCACCTTGTTACAGTTCCCTCTTTATTATCTGTGTCAATCTGTTATGCAGCCCGCCTATTTTCCCTCTCTCTTCCCTTTCCTTCCCCCCCCCCCCCCCCGCTTTCGTCAAAGAAATATCCTTTTTAACTGATCTCTCGCTCTCGCTCTGTCCCACCTCTTGCTCTTTATCTCTCTCTCTAACACACACATTCACATACTACTCTTTATCTCTCTATCTCTCCCTCTCTCTCTCCCTCTCTCGGCCTCTCTCTCTCGTTCCTCCAGGCAATTGATGGAGAACAGAATCACCACCATTGAGAGGGAGCCTTCCAGGACCTGAAGGAGCTGGAGAGACTGTGAGTGACATCGCTGCCGCAGACTCCATTTCACTCTTTAGCTCACCCCTGCACGTGCGCGTGCATGTGTGTGTATGTGTTTGTGTATGTGTACGCCCGTGTGGGTGTGTGTATGTGTTTGTGTATGTGTACGCCCGTGTGGGTGTGTGTATGTGTTTGGGTATGTGTACGCCCGTGTGGGTGTGTGTATGTGTTTGTGTATGTGTACGCCCGTGTGGGTGTGTGTACGTGTGTGAGAGAGCAGGCCCACTCCGGCTGCAGTGTTGACATCGGCTGCCCGTGGGCTTCATGTGATCAGTGGACACGCAGCACCTCAGACCCCCTTGTCACCGGCCGTACATGAAGGGCTCACAGCTACATCAGGCACCTAGCAGCCTGTGGAGACGCTCGCTGCCACAGTGTGGACACAAGAAGCCTTTGTTGCATAATGGTTTGAGTCCAGTTCACTGTGATCCTTGCATCATTCCTCGGTCTTTCTGTCAACTTTCTGCATCACTGGCATCCAAACATCTATGCTTGTTACTTTTTTAAAGCACAATAAGCCAGTGGATGTGTGTGTATGTGGGTGTGTTTGTGTGTGAATGAGATAGAGGGAGAGGGAGAGAGAGAGAGAGAGAGAGAGAGAGAGAGAGAATGTGTATGTGTGTGTGTGTGTGTGAGAGAGAGCATGAGTGAGATAGAGAGAGCAAGAGAGACAATGTGTGTGTGTGTGTGTGGCAGAGGGGAGATGCAGACCCCTGACTGACGATATGGCCCATTGTGTAGACTGTCAACTTTGTTTGATGGGTGTGAGAATTTTTCTGTTATCGCATGCGTGTGTATGTGTGTGTGTGTGTGTGTGTGTGTGTCTATGCGCATATATGTGTGTGTGTGTGCTCATACTTGTGTGTTTAGACTAGTCAGAGGCCCCTGGCTGGCAGGCAACGACACCCTGGGGTGCAGTAGACTGTGTCAGTCTGAGACGGCTTAGAGACAAGCTTTTAATTAAAGACATATCAAAAAATGGCTGCTGCTCATACCTAAATACCCACACTGTAAATCCCACAGATCCTAAGATTCCCTGTCTGATAGTGGTCTCAGATGCAGCGAATTCCTGAGAAATCATTGAGGAGGGGGCGGCTGTCAAAGTACAATAATCTGAATCCGAAATTGTGTGTGTGTGTGTGTGTGTGTGTGTGTGTGTGAGGGAGAGAGAACGAGAGGTGGATAATTCCTCTCCATAGCTCTATAGGACCCGAGTTCACCTGATCTTGTGGATAGCAGCTTCCTGATAGTGCAGACAAATTCCTCAGAAATCATGGGGTGGGGGTGTGTGGGGGTGTGTGGGGGTGTGTGGGGGTGGGTTTGATGGTCCTCCCTCGTACGCAGCCTTCCCATGCCTGTGATGACGGCTCTCCCCCACCCTTCAGCCCGGAGCCCCCCGCGACCCACAGGGAGCCGTGACTCTCTGTGGGGCGTGACTCTCTGTGGGCGTGACTCTCTGTGGGTCGTGACTCTCTGTGGGCCGTGACTCTGTCGACCATGACTCTCTGTGGGCGTGACTCTTTGTGGGTCGTGACTCTCTCGGGGCGTGACTCTCTGTGGCGCATGACTCTGTGGGTCGTGACTGTATGGGCTGTGAATCTCTGTGGACCATGACTCTCTGTGGGCGTGACTCTCTGTGGGGCATGACTCTGTGGGTCGTGAATGTATGGGCTGTGAATCTCTGTGGACCATGACTCTCTGTGGGTCGTGACTCTCTGTGGGGCATGACTCTGTGGGTCGTGACTGTATGGGCTGTGAATCTCTGTGGACCATGACTCTCTGTGGGTGTGACTCTCTGTGGACCGTGACTCTCTGTAGACCATGACTCTCTGTGGGTCGTGACTCTCTGGGGGCGTGACTCTCTGTGGACCATGACCCTCTGTGGGTCGTGACTCTCTGTGGGCGTGACTCTCTGTGGGCCATGACTCTGTAGACCATGACTCTCTGTGGGTCGTGACTCTCTTGGGGCGTGACTCTCTGTGGGTCGTGACTCTCTGGGGGGCTTGACTCTCTGTGGGTCGTGACTCTCTGGGGGCTTGACTCTCTGTGGGTCGTGACTCTCTGTGGGTCGTGACTCTCTGTGGGCGTGACTCTCTGTGGGCCGTGACTCTGTAGACCATGACTCTCTGTGGGTCATGACTCTCTTGGGGCGTGACTCTCTGTGGGTCATGACTCTCTGGGGGCTTGACTCTCTGTGGGTCGTGACTCTCTGGGGGCGTGACTCTCTGTGGACCATGACCCTCTGTGGGTCGTGACTCTCTGTGGGTCGTGACTCTCTTCGGGGCTTGACTCTCTGTGGGTCGTGACTCTCTTTGGGTCGTGACTATCTGGGGCATGACTCTGTGGGTCATGACTCTCTGGGGGCTTGACTCTCTGTGGGTCCGTGACTCTGGGGGCTTGACTCTCTGGGGGCTTGACTCTCTGTGGGTCGTGACTCTGGGGGCTTGACTCTCTGGGGGCTTGTGCGATGTGCGATCACGATCACACTGTTCAATATTGCGATGACGATATGACTTGCGATAAATAAGAAAAGAATGAAAAATAAAGTAGAATTTTGGTCATGGAGAATACGTCGGTATGAATTTCAACAAATTTGCATATCCGGACGTCATTGACTGGCGTCTCCAACCCTTAAGACTGCGTCTCCAACCCTTAAAAGTTTAGTGGTCTCCTTGACATCAGTCGACACGTCACGTTATAGCGGTGTCGAGATATTTCAATGCATTTTTTTATGTAGGACCTATTGCTACGGTGCCTGAACCCGAATAACTTTGAACGGGGATCACAAACATTTTCTTTACTGCAGCCGCAGCCATCAGAACAGACACAAACCATTGATGAAATGAAGCGAATATAAAAGTATAATATAAAAATATAAAAGAAAGAACGTAGCCTATGTGTGTATGTAGGCAATTCATATTTGCGATACTTACTAAAATATTAATAGGGTTTTATTCAAAGGATTCAGAACAGACACAAACCATTGACTCTCTGTTGGTCGTGACTCTCTGTGGGCGTGACTCTCTGTGGGCATGACTCTGTTGGTCGTGACTCTCTGTGGGCGTGACTCTCTGTTGGTCGTGACTCTCTGTGGGCGTGACTCTCTGTGGGCGTGACTCTCTGTTGGTCGTGACTCTCTGTGGGCGTGACTCTGTGGGCGTGACTCTCTGTGGGCGTGACTCTCTGTTGGTCGTGACTCTCTGTGGGCGTGACTCTCTGTTGGTCGTGACTCTCTGTTGGTCGTGACTCTCTGTGGGCGTGACTCTCTGTTGGTCGTGACTCTGTTGGTCGTGACTCTCTGTGAGCGTGACTCTCTGTGGGCGTGACTCTGTGGGCGTGACTCTCTGTGGGCGTGACTCTCTGTTGGTCGTGACTCTCTGTGGGCGTGACTCTCTGTTGGTCGTGACTCTCTGTGGGCGTGACTCTCTGTTGGTCGTGACTCTCTGTTGGTCGTGACTCTCTGTGGGCGTGACTCTCTGTTGGTCGTGACTCTCTGTGGGCGTGACTCTGTGGGCGTGACTCTCTGTTGGTCGTGACTCTCTGTTGGTCGTGACTCTCTGTGGGCGTGACTCTCTGTTGGTCGTGACTCTCTGTTGGTCGTGACTCTCTGTGGGCGTGACTCTCTGTTGGTCGTGACACTCTGTTGGGCGTGACTCTGTGGGCGTGACTCTCTGTTGGTCGTGACTCTCTGTTGGTCGTGACTCTCTGTGGGCGTGACTCTGTGGGCGTGACTCTCTGTTGGTCGTGACTCTCTGTTGGTCGTGACTCTCTGTGGGCGTGACTCTGTGGGCGTGACTCTCTGTTGGTCGTGACTCTCTGTTGGTCGTGACTCTCTGTGGGCGTGACTCTCTGTTGGTCGTGACTCTCTGTGGGCGTGACTCTCTGTGGGCGTGCCACTGGTGCTCCTCAGGTGATGGCGTGCAACGCTCCTCTGGGAAGGGGCTTCACCGAGTCCGGGTGGAGAACCAGTCTGCAGCACCGCCCCATGAATGGGAGATAGGTTCTCTTCTTTTATTTAGTGCGTGTCCACATGTACACACACACACACACACACACACACACGCACACACACACACACACACGCACACACGCACACACGCACACACACACACACACACACACCAATAAATCAAGAAAAAAACTAAGCAGAAATGTAAACCCGCCAAGACAATATTTGGTCTGGCTGTGGGTCCTGGGGCAGCGCACCTTCTCTGCCGGCCCCCGGGGGGCGTGGCCACAACGCAGCGCGGGGCTGTCCTCTGTTGTCCACGTCGGCCCAGAGGTTTTCAACTCTAATCCTGCGTCTCCGGCACAGCATGTTCGCGCACACAAAGATGGAGTCAGTTGTTGATGTGCCCCCTCCCCCCCTCCCTCAACCCCACCATCCCCCCCCTCAGCCCCCCCCCCCCCCCACCCCCACCCCCCCGGCGAGGCCGCCGGACAAAGGCAGCTGGAGTCCGGGGGCTGGTTTCAAAGGACTGGAGCAGCGGGGTAAGGCGGCCCGCTGGGCGGCCCAGAGGAGGGGCACTAAGCCTGGCTGACGGATCCACTATGACTGCCCCCCGCCGGGCCGGAAAACGGTTCCTCCTCTCCAGTGTTGGGGCTTTTTTTGCGACGGGGACTGCAGGGCAGGGCAGGGCCCGGGTCAGGTGTGGGGCGATGGCTAGAGGGTACGGGGGGCGGGGGGAGGTGAACAAGCTGCAACACACGCAAACACACACACACACACACACAGTCACACAAACACACACAAACACACACACACACACACACACACACACACACACACACACACACACACACACACACACACACAGTCACACAAACACACACACACACACACACACACACACACACACACACACACACACACACAGTCACACAAACACACACACACACACACACACACACACACACACACACAGTCACACAAACACACACACACACACACACACACACACACACACACACACACAGACACTCACACACACACAGTCACACAAACACACACAAACACAGACACACACACAGTCACACAAACACAAACACACACACACACACACACACACAGAGTCACACAAACACACACACACACAGTCACACAAAAACACACACACACACAGTCACACAAACACACACACACACACACACACACAGTCACACAAACACACACACACACACACACACACACACACACATACACACAGTCACACAAACAGTCACACAAACACACACACACACACACGCTCACACACACAAACACACACACACACACAGTCAGACAAACACACACACACACAGTCACACAAACACACACACACACACCCACGCTCACACACACAAACATACACACACAGTCACACAAACACACACACACAGTCACACAAACACACACACACACACACACACAAACACACAGTCACACACACACACACACACACACACACACACGCTCACACACAGTCACACAAACACACACACACACACAGTCACACAAACACACACACACACACACACACACACACACACACACACACGCTCACACACACAAACACACACACACACAGTCACACACACACACACACACACACACACACACACACACACACACAGTCACACAAACACACACACACACAAACACACACACAGTCACACACAGTCACACACAGTCACACACACACACACACACACACACACACACATATGCATGTACACACAGAATAGGGCGGGGGGAGTTCAATGCGCATTTATTTACGCTAGTCTGTCCTGTCAGCTTCGCTCCTAATCTTGATCGTGTCTGACCCCCTCCCTCTCCCCCTTCCCACCCCTCCCTCCCTTTCTCTTTCTCTCTGTCGTCCCTTCATTCCTTCGTGAACCCTGTTTTTCCTCCCTTCATCTCAT
>JAXIVH010000001.1:21332304-21337304 GCA_036785325.1 Urophycis tenuis
GTTATTTGTGTTAAAGGACATCACCCTGTGTGAGCCAGTCCCTGCCCGTTATCAACATTTTAGAAGTACCTTCTCTGGCCAAATTCTGCTGAACACTTTTATTGAAGGGAGTGGCTGTTCCAGAGTGTCTATTCCATAAGCCCCTCCCACTCACTCCAATCAGATTTGCTATGTTGTATCCATTGATTTTGATTGATCACCTGGTAACCCCTGGCAAGTAACCAGTAACTCGTGCAATAAATGCATTAAACCCATGGAGAGCAACTTGAGTCTTTGTTTACATATTTTCCTACGTTTTTGACCAAAAAACTCTTAGTTTTTAAGTCTAACATTTTGAACAGCATATATCGAAAACAAGTTTAAAAAAAGGGTCTGGTGTCCCTTTAAAGAAAGCAAGATGTTAGTCAGAGTCCAACAACAAGGCATGCCTCACCTGTAGGGTCACCACCACTCTAAACATAGCATGATCCTTAACCAGCAACAGGCGGGTTCTCAACATAGCCCAGGCTAGCTCCAGGGTGTCACTGTAGAAGCACCTTGGCCGTGGAGCAAGCCTCGGAGCGACCACTGGGAGCGACCACTGGGAGCGTCCACTAGGAGCGACCACTGGGAGCGACCACTGGGAGCCACCACAAGGCCCCAGCCTGGGAGCGACCACTGGGAGCGTCCACTGGGAGCGTCCACTGGGAGCCACCGCTGGGAGCCACCACTGGGAGCCACCACTGGGAGCGACCACTGGGAGCGACCACTGGGAGCGTCCACTGGGAGCGACCACTGGGAGCCACCACTGGGAGCCACCACTGGGAGCGTCCACTGGGAGCCACCACTGGGAGCCACCACTGGGAGCCACCACTGGGAGCCACCACTGGGAGCGTCCACTGGGAGCGACCACTGGGAGCCACCACTGGGAGCCACCACTGGGAGCCACCACTGGGAGCGACCACTGGGAGCGTCCACTGGGAGCGACCACTGGGAGCGACCACTGGGAGCGTCCACTGGGAGCGACCACTGGGAGCCACCACTGGGAGCGACCACTGGGAGCGTCCACTGGGAGCGACCACTGGGAGCGTCCACTGGGAGCGACCACTGGGAGCGACCACTGGGAGCCACCACTGGGAGCGACCACTGGGAGCGTCCACTGGGAGCCACCACTGGGAGCCACCACTGGGAGCGACCACTGGGAGCGTCCACTGGGAGCCACCACTGGGAGCCACCACTGGGAGCCACCACTGGGAGCGACCACTGGGAGCCACCACTGGGAGCCACCACTGGGAGCCACCACTGGGAGCGACCACTGGGAGCGTCCACTGGGAGCCACCACTGGGAGCCACCACAAGGCCCCAGCACGGGAGCGACCACTGGGAGCGTCCACTGGGAGCGTCCACTGGGAGCGACCACTGGGAGCCACCACTGGGAGCGTCCACTGGGAGCAACCACTGGGAGCCACCACTGGGAGCCACCACTGGGAGCCACCACTGGGAGCGACCACTGGGAGCCACCACTGGGAGCCACCACTGGGAGCCACCACTGGGAGCGACCACTGGGAGCGTCCACTGGGAGCCACCACTGGGAGCCACCACAAGGCCCCAGCACGGGAGCGACCACTGGGAGCGTCCACTGGGAGCGTCCACTGGGAGCGACCACTGGGAGCCACCACTGGGAGCGTCCACTGGGAGCAACCACTGGGAGCCACCACTGGGAGCGTTCACTGGGAGCGACCACTGGGAGCGACCACTGGGAGCCACCACTGGGAGCCACCACTGGGAGCCACCACTGGGAGCCACCACTGGGAGCCACCACTGGGAGCGACCACTGGGAGCGTCCACTGGGAGCCACCACTGGGAGCCACCACTGGGAGCCACCACTGGGAGCCACCACTGGGAGCCACCACAAGGCCCCAGCCTGGGAGCCACCACTGGGAGCGACCACTGGAAGCGTCCACTGGGAGCGACCACTGGGAGCCACCACTGGGAGCGACCACTGGGAGCGTCCACTGGGAGCGACCACTGGGAGCCACCACTGGGAGCCACCACTGGGAGCGACCACTGGGAGCCACCACTGGGAGCGACCACTGGGAGCCACCACTGGGAGCCACCACTGGGAGCCACCACAAGGCCCCAGCCTGGGAGCCACCACTGGGAGCCACCACTGGGAGCCACCACAAGGCCCCAGCCTGGGAGCCACCACTGGGAGCGACCACTGGAAGCGTCCACTGGGAGCGACCACTGGGAGCCACCACTGGGAGCGACCACTGGGAGCGTCCACTGGGAGCGACCACTGGGAGCCACCACTGGGAGCCACCACTGGGAGCGACCACTGGGAGCCACCACTGGGAGCCACCACTGGGAGCGACCACTGGGAGCCACCACTGGGAGCGACCACTGGGAGCCACCACTGGGAGCCACCACTGGGAGCCACCACAAGGCCCCAGCCTGGGAGCCAGGCTGGGGCCTTGCTGTCACTCCGGGCTGGCCGGCCCTTCAGCTGCCTCGACTGCTGCTGTGGGAACCAGCTTCCCGCCATGGTCATTTGTGGTCCCTGGGAATCATTATGGCTGCATATATTTATAAGCATGTCTGAATATATTCATCTAAAACAATATTGAAATGCTCAGATGATTCACTGAGTGTGTGAAAGTTGTTTATGTTCTGCGGTAGTTATGGTTAGTCAACTGGGCTCTACCCTTTTTGTGCGTGAGTGTGTGTGTGTGTGTGTATGTGAGTGTGTGCGTGTTTGTGTGTGTCTGTGTTTGTATCTGCATCTGTGTGTGTGTTTCCCAAGGCCAAGAGTTGGCATTCTGCTCAGCGTGTGGGCCAGGATATAAATATATCCAGGATATACTGCTCTCAGCTGTCATAGACAAGCAGACAGAACTCAGAGTGGCTGTATGTTTGGACAAATGTGTGTTTGTTTTCATGTACCATGTTCCCTCATGCATGCATGCTGTTTTATGGCTCTAAAACACAACTGAATTATAATGAGAGAATAGAGATTGCATTTTCTTCCCCATCCATTCTCTTTTATAGTATTTGTTTAAACTGAGGTTAAACACTCATTTAAAAGCAGTACAATCGAGAACAGTATGCATTTCTTTTGGTGGTATTCCTAGAAGTTGTGTTGTTTTTGAATAGCATCGTTATACCCAAACATTTGCTCAACCTTGCCATTATGACATTACATTTCTGCTTTGTCTGCTGGTAGAGAAGCTGTTTAGTATTTAAGTGTGCTTTAAGATACTTCCATCTGCTTTATATTCGACTAGTTTCACTGTGTGCACTTCTATACACAATTCCCTCCTCCAAGCAAACAAATGGACACACTCACACACACACACACACACACACACAACACACACACACACACACACACACACACACACACACACACACCACAAACACACACACACACACACACACACACACACACACACACATACACACACTCTCTCTCACACACAAACACACATGCACACACACACATCCGCACATTTACACACCACACATATGCGCACATGTTCACACATACTTACACCTGCACACACACCTTAACTCTTTACATGTCTTTACCATGAGAGACAATGCACAACAATGCACAGAGACACGGAGAGAGAGAATCCCTTTGAACTGCGGATAAACACAGCCAGTTCATTAGTAGCACTCTGTAAAAAAGGACAAGGCTGTAAAACTCAACTGCATTGGCCAGAGACCAGCGGACGCCCTGCACTGAGCCCATCACAACAAGTCTTAATGCAGCACTTGATGGGGACTAAAAATGTGTCTGTAGACACATGCCTAACACTGACACACACACACACACACACACACACACACACACACACACACACACACCCTTATGCAGAAAGTAGAGATAAGGGTAACTGCGGAGTGACAGTCAGATAGAGATAGACCTAGAGAGAGACAACGATAAACATGTAGAGATGGACAGGTAGAGATAGACCTAGAGAAATAGATAAAGAGATAAACAAATAGAGATTAGATGGGTAAAGTCAAACCTAGAGATAGAGAAGGTCGATCTAGACCCAGAGAGTGACAGAGATACCCAGAGAGACTGAGAAACATAAAGATGGACTAAGATAGAGATAGATAGACTGAGATAGAGAGACTGAGAAACATAAAGATGGACTAAGATAGAGATAGATAGACTGAGATAGAGAGACTGAGAAACATAAAGATGGACTGAGATAGAGAGACTGAGATACAGGGGTCGATTAATCGAGGTAGACAGACAGAGAGAGACAGAGGAACCAAGGTAGACAGCTTCAATTGACACTCACAACCCAAAACAAGGACTCCCGGTTCTGGAAAGCACTGACCCACTCTCTCCTCCCCTCATCCCTTCATCAATCACTCTTTCATCTCTCCCTCTTTGATCTGCCTCCCGACTGCTGTCCATTGGAGGGTGCAAATGTGTGTGTGTATGTGTGTGTGTGTGTGTGTGTGTGTGTGTGTGTGTGTGTGTGTGTGTGTGTGTGTGTGTGTGTGTGTGTGTGTATCTGTGTGTATGGTTGGGACGGGGGTGGGGGCGGGATGGGGGTGGGGGCAGGGCGGGGGAGTGGGCGTAGGAGAGGGTAGGTAGACTGACAAGAGGACAGTAGTATAGGGCCATAGATGAAGCAGGACATCAGGTGGTGAGGAGAGGACCAGACAAATGAGACATGTGCATCGATCTAACAGTAGAATGGGTCATGTGTGTGTGTGTGTGTGTGTGTGTGTGTGTGTGTGTGTGTTTTGTGTGTGTGTGTGTGTGTGTGTGTGTGTGTGTGTGTGTGTGTGTGTGTGTGTGTGTGTGTGTTTTGTGTGTGTGTGTGTGTGTGTGTGTGTGTGTGTGTGTGTGTGTGTGTGTGTGTGTGTGTGTGTTCATGTGCAACAGAAGAGGGAGGAGGCTGCATGGGCTACAGTGGTATTAAGGTAATAAAATGACATTAGTGCCCCCCCACAGCATGTATTTACAGTTTCACTGAGAAAGAGCACATTAACTCA
>JAXIVH010000001.1:21342321-21347321 GCA_036785325.1 Urophycis tenuis
ACACACACACACACACACACACACAATCAAACTTCCAAAGACTCATTTAATGACACATTCCCTTCCAACCAGCGATCGATGAACACACACACACACACCCAGACAACACACAGACACACAAGGGATGCCGGTGAGATTGTGTCATGCAGAATGAAACAGATGCTAGCTTTGTTGTGTCTAGATAAACTATGCTAAGACAAGTCAGGACTCTGATCACCATCACTGCCTCCCCCCTTACTTCTCCTTTAATTCTCTGTTTATCTGTGTCTGTCTGTCTGTTTGTATGTCTCTTCATCAGTCTGTCTAGCGATATATACGGTATATATACAGTATATACAGTGTATATAGCTATATATAGCTCCAAAATGAATGCAGTTTGATGAGTTTCTGTAGTCGGATTGACCGAGAAAAGGAGAAAAAAGATAAACCTAGAGTGTGTGTGTGTGTGTGTGTGTGTGTGTTGTTGGTGTGTGTGTGTGTGTGCGTGTGAGTCTGTGTGTGTGTGTGCCTTCATGAGGCATACCTTATGTCTGTACGAGTGTCCTCATGTGTCACACCATCAAAACAGTAGCTGGAACTCTTTGGTCTCCAGAAGCTGGATGTGGATGAAGGAGGGGGCGGGGTCATTAACCACCAGACATTGGTGCTTGACAGCCTGTGTTCTGACTCCACCAGATCACCCTGCCGGAGGCGTGGGCGGGGCTTTGTGTGGTGGGCAGGGGGTGGCAGTGAGGTTTTAGATCAGAGCTGTGAGCCTGACAAGCTCTTTAAAGCTGATGCATTGTTCCCATTGTACAAAAAACACGGCTGTCCTGAGCCAGGGAGTGTGTGTTTTCGCATTGTGTTCTCGATGTTCTCAGAAACTGATCACTAAGCACTATCAATATAGCAGAATTTCATATCTGCATTTGTGCATGTGTGTGTGTGTATTTGTGTGTATATCTGTGTGTGCGTGCGTTTGCCTGTGTTTCTATATGCATGTGTGTTGGTCTCTATGTATGTGTCCACTGCCCATGTGACAGAACAGGAACAGTTCGATCTACATCCCAGATGTTGTGGCTCTTGTCTCCTGCTTCATTTTCCCCAATCAGCTGTTTCAGGGTTTGGTTTGATGGCACTAGAACCAGGCCTCTCTCTCTCTCTCTCTCTCTCTCTCTCTCTCTTTTTCTCTCTCTCTACCGCTCTCTACCGCTCTCACACACTGAGTTGCTCCCTTACCTCTATTTATTTGTCCTTTTACTGTTATGCGGCATACTTTCCTATCAGCACACCCACTCCGAAATCCCCACTCTCACCTATCATTACCCCCCCCCCCATCCCATGGGGTGAGTTGATGGGGCAGAAATACAGATAGAGGAGGTGTCATGGTCTGTGTCTGTGTTGTCATGTGTTGGTTGGTTTGCTCTGTGTTCTCCCTGTGTCCTGATTCCCTCCTGGTTGATTGGCCCATTGTGTTCACCTGTGTCTTGTTCCCTCACCTGTCTTGGGTTGGTAATTAGTCTTTGTGTATTTAAGTCCTGTCTGGTGTTCAGTCCTGGTCCGAGTCTCGTCGTCTTATCTTGTCGTATGTCGTCTGTGTTAGTCGTCTTATCTTGTCGTATGTCGTCGTCTGTGTTAGTCATCATCCGTCTGCTCCTGGGTTGCTGTCTTGTAAGTGTAAAATAGTAGTAGTAGTAGTAGTAGTAAGATTTACTCATGGCTGCCTCGACTTTCTGCATCTGGGTCCTCCTCCTCCTCCAGGACAGAACAAAACACAGAGGGGTTCATTCTGAACAGAGATGCCTCTTGGACCAGAATGGACCTTCGAACTGAACCGTGTGTGTGTGTGTGTGTGTGTGTGTGTGTGTGTGTGTGTGTTCGATGAATTGCAGCCGTTTCCATGGCAGCAATTAAGCACTGGGAGGTTTCAGGTCGTGGTTAATTAGGATGCAAAGATGAAAGGGACCAGATCAGGGAAAAAGCAGCGGCTGATTGTGTGCTCAGCAGAGACTCACAGTGCCATGTTTATATATCCACGTGTGTGTGTGTGTGTGTGTGTACGGACCCTTTATCCTCCCCATCTGCCTTTCAATCCTTTTCTCACTGTCTGTCGCTCTCTGATATCTTATGCTTCATTTATGCTTCCGCGTTGACGCAACGCTGGGGGGTTGCCGACCCTTTACGGACCCTTTACGTCCAACGCAAGGGCCTGACGTGCACCTCCCAAAAATCCTAGACGCCTGTCGAGGCGACGCAACAGCAACGCAGCGGCTTTGGCTGTGATTGGTCCGCGAACTACATTCACTGGAGATCGCTTTTCCGGTTTCCACTCATAAACACCGCTACGGTGTGATAAATCCTTCGACTGATTGGCGACAACATATATATAACTTTTGCCTTCATTTCTGTAAACTTTTTTTTAACTCGCTAGTAATCCGTATGTAATGACCAGAATGGTCCCTCTACCATTGTGGCATTGAATTGCATTTCGACAGGTAAACCCCACGCAGAACATCACAGGCTCATGACTGCGTCCGAGCAACTGCGTGGCCATTGCGTGATCATGACGTAATCCCTACGCAGAAGCATAACCCAGCCTTTAGTCGTCGCTATAGAAAGCCCGGGTTCAAATCCTACTGTATGGGCCCATACAGAGGGGTAACTGTGTGTGTGTGTGTTAATGATGTGAAATGAACAGCCATTAGAAGCAGTGAGGTCTGAGCATAGCCTGGAGCCCTGACTATTAGTTTAAAAGTTTCCGGTATTGCCAAGAAACGAGGGACCTCAGTGGCAGATGTTAGGAGGTCTGTGTGTGTGTGTGCTGTACTGTGTTTGTGTGTGTTTGTGTGTGTCCAACAGTAGCAGGTGGTAAGTTTATTTCACCCCTTTGGCCCAAACTCGCAGTGGCAGGGGATTTTGGAGCAATCTAAAGCTCAGCTGTTCACTGAGATTCTGTGTGTGTGTGAGTGTGTGTGTGTGTGTGTGTTGTATTTTTCCACATTTTGCTCATGGTTCTGTGCTCTTCTTTTTTTGTTTCTGTGTGTGTGTGTGTGTGTGTGAGTGTGTGTGTGTGTGTGTGTGTGTGTGTGTGTGTTTGTGTGTGTTGTATTTTTCCACATTTTGCTCATGGTTCTGTGCTCTTCTTTTTTTGTTTCTGTGTGTGTGTGTGTGTGTGTGCGGCCATGCAGGTATGCGTGCACATACATGTGCTCACACAGGTTTCTACACAAGTACTTTGTCTGGAGAATGTGTGTGTGTGTGTGTGTGTGTGTGTGTGTATGTGTGTGTTTATATGTATGCGTGTGTTTGTGTGTGAACGTGCAAAAAACCACAGTGACAAAGGCTTCCCCACACCTGCCCTCCCTGCTAATCAAACACTTGAAACAGAAGCAAACAGAAGCAAGAGAATGAAACTCTCTCACAGCCCCGCGGTGTTCGGCTTGAATTGAAAGTACATGAGACCACATTGTGAGACACACCGTGAGACACACCGTGAGACACACCGTGAGACATACCGTGAGACACACCGTGAGCCGGCAGCCCGGAGCAGTGTCCCCCTGGAGGCTGTCCTCTCAGGGCGCTGTCCCCCTGGAGGCTGTCCTCTCAGCGTGGTGTCCCCCTGGAGGCTGTCCCCCTGGAGGCTGTCCCCCTGGAGGCTGTCCCCCTGGAGGCTGTCCCCCTGGAGGCTGTCCTCTCAGGGCGGTGTCCCCCTGGAGGCTGTCCCCCTGGAGGCTGTCCTCTCAGGGCGGTGTCCCCCTGGAGGCTGTCCCCCTGGAGGCTGTCCTCTCAGGGCGGTGTCCCCCTGGAGGCTGTCCTCCTGGAGGCTGTCCTCTCAGGGCGGTGTCCCCCTGGAGGCTGTCCCCCTGGAGGCTGTCCTCCTGGAGGCTGTCCCCCTGGAGGCTGTCCCCCTGGAGGCTGTCCCCCTGGAGGCTGTCCCCCTGGAGGCTGTCCCCCTGGAGGCTGTCCCCCTGGAGGCTGTCCTCTCAGGGTGGTGTCCCCCTGGAGGCTGTCCCCCTGGAGGCTGTCCTCCTGGAGGCTGTCCCCCTGGAGGCTGTCCTCCTGGAGGCTGTCCTCTCAGCGTGGTGTCCCCCTGGAGGCTGTCCCCCTGGAGGCTGTCCTCCTGGAGGCTGTCCTCTCAGGGTGGGTTTGGCTCAGTTCTCAAGTCGCAGTGATTTCTTTTAAGTGAGAGGATTCTTCCGTTAATGTGATTATCTCTTTATGACATCTTGAGTCAGACCCCCACGCATGCGGCATAAATATTAAGGACGCGGAATGTTTCTGATGTCTGCTACATTTTCCAATTTCCCGCCAGGTGATATAGTGTGATGACGATGGTGTGAGGGGAAGACATAGTGGAGGAATTGATAGAAGGCAAAGAATGAGTCCCTGAGGAAATGAGAGGCAGAATGTGGGCCGTGTCAGGATCCATGGTCAAGTCTAACGGGTCTACGGGGTCATCAATGGTGCTTCCTCAGGGGAAGCAGGTGTATGTACTCTAGTGTTTACTTACAGCATTCATGAGAACCGTTTCCAGGGTAGACCGCGTGGGGAGAACCCATCAGTACAGCTCCCCTGATGACCCAACGGTGCAACCATTTTTGGTAGCATTGGCCAATTTACTGACACATTAAGTAGGTTTGGAAGCATGATTGAAATGTTTTGGGTGAGTTATGTTGTCCCATTAAACAGTTGCACTTACAATTTACAGAATGTTTGGACTGTTTCCAACGCGATTGAGGAAAAACTGTAATACATAAATAATCTAAAAGATAATGACATTAAAAAGACTGTGACATTTATAGACGATGCCGTAAAAATAATACGGCTAAAATCAGACAGGAGCTGAGGAATGAGTAGGAGGGCTTGGCTGATGGCACAAAAGAAAATGAGGTAAGAAAGGAAAATCATTAACATTGTTATGAAATTCCCCCTCCTGAGGTCAGTGACACACAGGCTTGCAGAGATCGCTCTCTACACCTGCTGTGATTGGTCACTGGCCTCTGATGTCACAGCCCATGTTT
>JAXIVH010000001.1:21352321-21357321 GCA_036785325.1 Urophycis tenuis
AGAGCGAAGGCGAAGGAAATAGATAAATAGAAGGCAGGGGGAGAGAGCAAGCAGACAGGAGGGATACATTCTGTCTATAAATTATGAATGTGTGCTAAAGGAAAGCCTTCAATAGCTAAATGCCACAAGGTATTGAGTCAGGGAATCCAACTGTGAGCATGCCAGGCCTTGTGTGTGTGTGTGTGTGTGTGTGTGTGTGTGTGTGTGTGTGTGTGTGTGTGTGTGTGTGTGTGTGTGTGTGTGTGTGTGTGTGTGTGCCTAAGACATACACGATATGTGCTGTTTTGTTGGATTGGATCTCTGTTTTTATTACAATTTAGCAATTTGCTGCTCTGTTTACATTTCACTGCCCAATATGTTAATATCTATTTATTATGGGTTGTTTAAAGAGGTTTTTGTTTGTATTACTGTTACACAAAGAGACTTGCGATTGGCAGCTGTGTATATGTGGGAGTCTGTCTGCAAAAGTGTGTGTGTGTGTGTGTGTGTGTGTGTGTGTGTGTGTGTGTGTGTGTGTGTGCGTTTGTCTGTGTGTATGCGTGTGTGTTAAAGAATATGCGTGTTTTGGCATTTGTGGAAAACGTCCTCCCAAGAGAGAATTCTTGTTCCCTCTTTTATTTCCCCTTTCTCTCTCTATTATGTTGCTCTCTCTCCCTCTCTCTCTCTCTCTCTCTCTCTCTCTCTCTCTCTCTCTCTCTCTCTCTCTCTCTCTCTCTCAGAATCAGAATCAGAATCAAGTTATTGCCAAGTAGTTTTCACATACGAGGAATTTGCTTTGGTATATTGGTGCATAACGGATATCAAGAAAGTATTAGAAAGTAGAAGTAAAAAGTAAGTACTGCAAAAGTCAAGAAACATAAATATAAAATAAAGTAAAATGAAATCGAAATTGAAATATTTACGATATAGAATATGAAGTCTCTCTCTCTCTCTGCACTGCACTGTGCTCCACCCTGACCTCTGCACTACACTGTGCTCCACCCTGATCTCTGCACTGCACTGTGCTCCACCCTGACCTCTGCACTACACTGTGCTCCACCCTGACCTCTGCACTACACTGTGCTCCACCCTGACCTCTGTTCTGCACTGTGCTCCACCCTGATCTCTGCACTGCACTGTGCTCCACCCTGACCTCTGTTCTGCACTGTGCTCCACCCTGATCTCTGCACTGCACTGTGCTCCACCCTGACCTCTGCACTACACTGTGCTCCACCCTGACCTCTGCACTGCACTGTGCTCCACCCTGACCTCTGCACTGCACTGTGCTCCACCCTGACCTCTGTTCTGCACTGTGCTCCACCCTGACCTCTGCACTGCACTGTGCTCCACCCTGACCTCTGCACTGCACTGTGCTCCACCCTGACCTCTGCACTGCACTGTGCTCCACCCTGACCTCTGCACTGCACTGTGCTCCACCCTGACCTCTGCACTGCACTGTGCTCCACCCTGACCTCTGCACTGCACTGTGCTCCACCCTGACCTCTGCACTGCACTGTGCTCCACCGTGACCTCTGCACTGCACTGTGCTCCACCCTGACCTCTGCACTGCACTGTGCTCCACCCTGACCTCTGTTCTGCACTGTGCTCCACCCTGACCTCTGCACTGCACTGTGCTCCACCCTGATCTCTGCACTGCACTGTGCTCCACCCTGACCTCTGCACTACACTGTGCTCCACCCTGACCTCTGTTCTGCACTGTGCTCCACCCTGACCTCTGCACTGCACTGTGCTCCACCCTGATCTCTGCACTGCACTGTGCTCCACCCTGACCTCTGTTCTGCACTGTGCTCCACCCTGACCTCTGCACTGCACTGTGCTCCACCCTGACCTCTGCACTGCACAGTGCTCCACCCTGACCTCTGCACTGCACTGTGCTCCACCCTGACCTCTGCACTGCACTGTGCTCCACCCTGACCTCTGTTCTGCACTGTGCTCCACCGTGACAGTTGTGCTGGACTTACTGCCGCCATGCGTCTGGCGGCGGTGGCAGCGGGTAAGAGCACCGCCTTGTTTTAAAATACAATCCAGGGATCGGCTGCTTAAGGAACTCTTTCAGCCTTTGTCGAGGGCGCCGTCATTCGCCGCACCACGCCACCGGGCCGTAGCGTGGGAACCCATAAAGTGACGTCACGCTGAACGTGCAAGCTAATAAAGATGTGGATGTTGCTGGGCTGTGGCGGTGCTTACAGCTCAGAATACAGAGAACGGCCATCAAGGATTCCTCACGGAGCGTTCATTAGCAACTTGACTGAGCTGCCATGCAACGATGGAAGAATACAAATGAAGAAATGGATGTGACTGACAAAATAGTGCAGCTCATAATGCAGCAGAACATTAATGACAATCAGGAATGCCTGGTGGAATTTTATTTTCAGAGCCTGACACACACCCTGCACACACACACACACACACACACACACACACACACACAGACACACACACACACAGACACACACACACACAGACACACACACACACACACACAGACACACACACACACACACACACACACAGATGGACAGACCCACAGTCACACAGGAAAGAGGATGTTTGGGGTGAGGATTGTGTATCAGGTTGAGCTGAGAAAGGTTGACACCTCGACACAGAGTCTAGGAGGGGAGAGTGGAGATCCAACTATGTGACACCAGGCTTTTTATAGACACATGGGGTGGGTGGGCAGGGGGCATCATCTTTGGTCTATACCTTCCTCAAAACAGGCACAGCCACTCAACTCTTTTTTGTGGATGTGTGTGTGTGTGTGTGTGTGTGTGTGTGTGTGTGTGTGTGTGTGTGTGTGTGTGTTTGGTGTGTGTATGTTTGCGTGTGTGTGAAGATATTATACTTTGTGTCCAACATGATAAATGTGTTTTCAATAAAACTGCACAATTGCCTCGATAAGTGTCTTAGGGCCGCCATGTGTGTGTGTGTGTGTGTGTGTGTGGCTGAGTGTGTATGGCGGTGTGTGTGTGTGTGTGTGGCTGTGTGTGTATGGCTGTGTGTGTGTGTGTGTGTGTGTGTGTGGCTGTATGTGTATGGCTGTGTGTGTGGCTGTGTGTGTGTGTGGATGTGTGTGTATGGCTGTGTGTGTGTGTGTGTGTGTGTGTGTGTGTGTGTGTGTGTGGCTGTTTGTGTATGTGTGTGTGGGTGTGTGTGTGTGTGTGTGTTTGTGGGTGTGGGTGTGTATGCACAATTCTGTGTGAATATGTGTCTCATGTTGCGTTGGCATACTAGCATATGTGCAGTTGTGTGTGTGTGTGTGTGTGTGTGTGTGTGTGTGTATGTGTGTGTGCGTGCGCATGGTGCATATGTCGTGTGTGCCCAGCAGGACTGAGTGAATGAGTGTGAATGCGAGCCAGCGGGGACATCCAGCCTCTATAGGGGTTGAATGTGTGCGTATGACAGTGATACATGGACGTGTTTACAGTAAACACAGGGCGGGCAGACAGAGGGAGCTGAACAGGAAGGCTGAGGGGAGGAAGAGGAAGGCTGAGGGGAGGAAGAGGAGGGGAAGAGGGACGCCACATAAAGGCCAGGCGGGTAAAGTAACAAAGAGGGAGAGAGAAAGAAAATAAACAGCCACCCTGGCCCACGTGTTAGGATGTTGTCAGCAGCAAAGCTCACGGGAAGTGGTTGTGGAGGACTAATAACAACCACAGATGGATTGTGTTCCCCTCTTACCTGCCTCTCTCTCTCTGTCTCTCTCTCTCTCACTGCTTCTTTGTTGTACCCTTTGTAACTTTCGCTGTAACAACACCCCTTGAACTACTGTATCTGAGCGCCGTGTCATCACAAGCGGAATGCTGTTATTATGGCCGCTGAGTATACAGACACGCTCGGCTAATGTTCAAAAGCGTCCACACAATTGCACACACACAATTCACACACCTGCCCATTGACACACACACACACACATACACACACACGCATGCATAATGCACTCTGGCCACTCTGGGGTTCCTCAGACTGCAGACAAAGCCAGCAGTGTTTGTTAACATCTCCCGCTAGCATACTGTGTTCCTATGAGACATTTTAGCATATGTAAGCTGCGCACATGTACAAAGACTAAGCCATTCATAAGCAAATCAACACATGATTGAACAAACAAATGAATCCATTTCTGGTACCAAAAAAATCAGGGCTGCTGCTGCATTGATATCACAGTTAATTTCAGTTACAGTTCGATATATCCTGCGAGGATACTGCCTGCTAATTCATGCGAGGATGAGCTCAGTTTGTGTCTGTTGGGCTGTGGTGTATCTCTCGGGGATACTTAAAGAGGACTCCCTGCTGGGGCAAACTTTGTGGGAAAGTTAAGTGGGAGGAGGGTAAGCCACTATTGGTATTGGTGGACCCCGTATGTATGTGTGTGTTAGAGAGCTTGAGAGAGAGCTAGAGAGAGAGAGCTGATGGATGAACTCGCAGTCTGGTAAGCAGGGACATTCTCCTCTCTGTTCCCTGCCTGCGCCATGGTAACCAGACGGGAGGGCTATGGTGGCCCACAGGAACCAAATGAGGCGTCAATAATGCAGCGCTTAACCCCACATTGAAAAATGACTTCATCCTCTCATCAATAGAACCGTACCTCACGCCCCGCCACGCTTATACACACACACACACAAACACACACACACACACACACACACACACACACACACACACACAGACACACACACACACATGCACACACACACACACACATGCACACCCACACACGCACACACACACACACACACACACACACACACACACACACACACACACACACACACACACACGCACACACACACATGCACACACACACATGCACACACACAGACACACAAACAGACACACACGCACAAACACACATGCACACAGAAATGCACATGCTTGCTGATGATTGAAACGTGCAGTGGGTATTTCCCATCATTGAGTTACGATACAGTTAACTATTATTAACTATAATTTATTAACTGTTATGAACTATTATGCGGTTAAGAAGTTGTTAAAACACACACATA
>JAXIVH010000001.1:21364868-21372368 GCA_036785325.1 Urophycis tenuis
GAAGTCATATCAACCACATTACAAGATCATCTTTCTACCATCTCAAAAATATCTCCAAATTACGGGGCTTTCTGTCAAAATCCGACTCAGAAAAATTAATCCACGCATTCATAACAAGTAGATTAGATTACTGTAATGGTTTATTCACTGGACTCCCCAAATCAAGTATTCAAAGGTTACAACTAATTCAAAATGCAGCTGCACGTATTCTTACTGGTACCAAGAAATATCAACACATCACACCCATTCTTAAATCTTTGCACTGATTACCCGTTAGAACAAGAATCAATTTCAAAATACTGCTCCTGGTTTATAAAGCACTACATGGCCTTGCACCTCAGTACATTACAGATATGCTCATCACTTACACCACAGCAAGAACACTCCGGTCAACAGGCAGTGGCAATTTACTCATCCCCCGCAGCAGATCCAAAGAAGGGGAGGCAGCTTTTAGTGTATACGCCCCACAAAAATGGAACACCCTGCCTGACACAGTTAGACATGCCACATCACTAGCCATCTTTAAAAACAGACTAAAAACCTATCTTTTCTCAACAACATTCTGTTGAACTGTGTGTGTGTGTGTGTGTGTGCATGTGTGGTTGTGTGAGTGATGAGTATGTATATTGTTTACTTTCACTTGTACTCTTGAATTGTCTATTAATTGATCTATATATGTAAAATGTTTTTATTGTAACTATGTAACTGTGAAGCACATTGAGTCTGCCTTGTGCATGAAATGCGCTTTATAAATAAAATTGAATTGAATTGAATTAAACGCCCTGTGTGTCCTCTAAACGCCCTGTATGTCCTCTAAACGCCCTGTATGTCCTCTAAACGCCCTGTATTCTGTATGTCCTCTAAACGCCCTGTATTCTGTATGTCCTCTAAACGCCCTGTATGTCCTCTAAACGCCCTGTATGTCCTCTAAACGCCCTGTATTCTGTATGTCCTCTAAACGCTCTGTATGTCCTCTAAACGCCCTGTATGTCCTCTAAATGCCCTGTATGTCCTCTAAACGCCCTGTATGTCCTCTAAACGCCCTGTATGTCCTCTAAACGCCCTGTATTCTGTATGTCCTCTAAACGCTCTGTATGTCCTCTAAACGCCCTGTATGTCCTCTAAATGCCCTGTATGTCCTCTAAACGCCCTGTATGTCCTCTAAACGCTCTGTATGTCCTCTAAACGCCCTGTTTGTCCTCTAAACGCCCTGTATGTCCTCTAAACGCCCTGTATGTCCTCTAAACGCCCTGTATTCTGTATGTCCTCTAAACGCCCTGTATGTCCTCTAAACGCCCTGTATGTCCTCTAAACGCCCTGTATGTCTTCTAAACGCCCTGTATTCTGTATGTCCTCTAAATGCCCTGTATGTCCTCTAAACGCCCTGTATTCTGTATGTCCTCTTAACGCCCTGTATGTCCTCTAAACGCTCTGTATGTCCTCTAAACGCCCTGTATTCTGTATGTCCTCTAAACGCCCTGTATGTCCTCTAAACGCCCTGTATTCTGTATGTCCTCTAAACGCCCTGTATTCTGTATGTCCTCTAAACGCCCTGTATGTCCTCTAAACGCCCTGTATTCTGTATGTCCTCTAAACGCTCTGTATGTCCTCTAAACGCCCTGTATGTCCTCTAAATGCCCTGTATGTCCTCTAAACGCCCTGTATGTCCTCTAAACGCCCTGTATTCTGTATGTCCTCTAAACGCTCTGTATGTCCTCTAAACGCCCTGTATGTCCTCTAAATGCCCTGTATGTCCTCTAAACGCCCTGTATGTCCTCTAAACGCTCTGTATGTCCTCTAAACGCCCTGTATGTCCTCTAAACGCCCTGTATGTCCTCTAAACGCCCTGTATTCTGTATGTCCTCTAAACGCCCTGTATGTCCTCTAAACGCCCTGTATGTCCTCTAAACGCCCTGTATGTCTTCTAAACGCCCTGTATTCTGTATGTCCTCTAAATGCCCTGTATGTCCTCTAAACGCCCTGTATTCTGTATGTCCTCTTAACGCCCTGTATGTCCTCTAAACGCTCTGTATGTCCTCTAAACGCCCTGTATTCTGTATGTCCTCTAAACGCCCTGTATGTCCTCTAAACGCCCTGTATTCTGTATGTCCTCTAAACGCCCTGTATTCTGTATGTCCTCTAAACGCCCTGTATTCTGTCTGTCCTCCTTAACGCCCTGTATGTCCTCTAAACGCCCTGTATTCTGTATGTCCTCTAAACGCCCTGTATTCTGTATGTCCTCTAAACGCCCTGTATGTCCTCTAAACGCCCTGTATGTCCTCTAAACGCTCTGTATGTCCTCTAAACGCCCTGTATTCTGTATGTCCTCTAAATGCCCTGTATGTCCTCTAAACGCCCTGTATGTCCTCTAAACGCCCTGTGTGTCCTCTAAACGCCCTGTATTCTGTATGTCCTCTAAACGCCCTGTATGTCCTCTAAACGCCCTGTGTGTCCTCTAAACGCTCTGTAAAGCCATCACAGCCAGTGGCTGTGCAGGAACAACATCTTAAATAATAGTTTGCTTTATTATTCTAATCTGTATTCAACCTTCATCCATTCAGGGGGTCTCTTACGCATGACAGACTGGACCGGGTCATCTACACATCCTAAAAGAGGGACTGGTGAAATATTGAGTCCTCCCTTCGTGGAAAGGGATGGGAGAGAGTGAGGCAGTTTTGATGCGGGAGAAGCAGAAGCATGTGATGAGAGAGAGAGAGAGAGAGAGAGAGAGAGAGAGAGAGTCTCACCTGGTTAATCCCCCGAGAGGGAGGTGAAGGAGGCTCAGTGGAAGCTGAGATGGAAGAGGTTAGACGTGTTAGTGTAGAGACAGAGCACCAGGTTAGAAACTAACACGCATCGCTGCACACAGACGTGGCTGGCGTACAGACGGACAGACGTGCACATACATGCACATACAATTCTGTTAAGAACAACAGTCACGCACACGGATGGACACACACGCGTACACATACGCACACACTTAGACACACACACATATATACACTCAACTATGTTTGAGACACACACACAGAAACAACAGTCACACTAACAGACACACACACATACTTACATGCATGTACTTTTGACTATGGTAGAGATACCTCGCACCCCACACAACTCACACACACACACACACACACACACGTATCGAAAAGCACGCTTTCACATAGTTAGAAACAAAAGTCACACAAACAGACACACACACACACACACAATGGCCAACCCCAACAGCGCTGTCACCTCGGTCGCAGGCCTCTCCTGTGTAGCCACTGTTGCACTCGCAGTAGGCCAAGCCCAGGCCGGACAGCCTGCACTGGCCCTGTTTACAGTGGGTCAGACTGCAGGGGCTGGCGGCCTGCTGGTCCTGTTTACAGTGGGTCAGACTGCAGGGGCTGGCGGCCTGCTGGTCCTGCTCGTCACACAGCACGCCCGCAAAGCCCGGCTGGCAGCGGCACGAGTAGGAGTAGGAGTTGATGGGGAGGCAGGAGCCGTGGATGCACCTGTGGGCGGTGAGGAGGGAGGGGGGAGATGAGATAGCCGAGGCCATGAGGCAAGATGGATTGTTTAGTAAACTCAAAAAGCTAGAGCAGATATGATGTTTATACATCCAGCAGCTGGGGGATAAAATACCACCCAAATATTTTGTATATTTACATTCAAACACTCAAGTATCTAAACACACAAACACATGCACACAGACACACATGCAAACACATACACACACCATCACACACACTCTCCTCCCTCACATGCACCTCTTTCCCACACTCACTTGTTGCCGTCGCAGGGGTTGTTGAGCTGCTGGTGGCAGCGTTCTCCGGTCCAGCCCGGGTGGCAGGCGCACGTGAAGCCGCTGTGGCCCATGGGGTGGCAGTCTCCCTGGACGCAGGTCCCCCTCTGGCAGGGCTGGCAGCCCGCCTCCATCCCCCGGCCCAGCCACCGGGCCCCCGTGGCCGAGCCCTGCCCGGCCCCGGAGCCGCCCGGGGGCCCCAGGCCCACCCCCAGGTCCTGCAGATGCCCGTTGATGTAGAGGTTCCTCAGGCAGCCGTGGAAGCTGGTGCCGTTGCGGCCCCCCGAGCCGTGCTGCAGGGCGGAGAGCGCGCTGGAGAGGGAGGCGTGCGCTGGCATGCCTGCAGGGGGCAGCAGAGATCAGGCCAAGGGTTCAACGTAGGGCTAAATACACTCTGGGGGGCTCCAGACCACAGCGCTTAGTGCATGTGCAGAATGCATGAAGCGATGCGAAATGCACATCGAGGTCTGCGCTAAAACTAGAAAAAGTGGATAAGGCGACACACACACAGACTTGTATCAACCGCACGTGCACGGCGAGGCTCTCACCGCCTAAGTAGAGCGGTGAGTCGATGCTGAGGGTGGACTGTTTGCTGAGCGAGGTGATGGACTTGGGGACGCCTCCGTCGATGGACAGAGACAGAGTCTGGTCGGACGCCACCAGCTCCACCACGTGGAAACTTCCGTCGTTCACCGTTTCCACACTGCGGAGAAGAGCGCGCCGTGTTAGCGTTAACACACACTGCAGCTGAGG
Organism: Urophycis tenuis; assembly: GCA_036785325.1. Classification (NCBI taxonomy): domain Eukaryota; kingdom Metazoa; phylum Chordata; class Actinopteri; order Gadiformes; family Phycidae; genus Urophycis; species Urophycis tenuis. Next base: position 21,369,412 of record JAXIVH010000001.1, read on the forward strand.
GTTAGGGTTAGGGTTAGCGTTAGGGTTAGCGTTAACACACACTGCAGCTGAGGGCAGGAAGACAGCATTGTAGCTATACTGTGTGTGTGTGTACCTGTAAATGGCTGACGGCGGGTAGGAGCCTGTGTCATAGCTGACGCGTAGCCTCCCACGATATAGCTCCATGGCGATGTGGTCGCTGTCTCCTTTATACAGCAGCACCCCACTGTCCTCGTCTGTGGCGATCTGAAAGGATGGCGCGCCGTGTGATTATAATGTTATCAGTGAAATCACATCCAATATCTCATGTGTTCCACAAGTAGAAACACTGACCAGTCTGGCACCTCTCTCTTTGCTAACAACAATCACAGTGGACAGTTACAGTGGACAGTCACAGTGGACAGTTACAGTGGACAGTTACAGTGGACAGTCACAGTGGACAGTTACAGTGGACAGTCACAGTGGACACTTACAGTGGACAGTTACAGTGGACAGTCACAGTGGACACTTACAGTGGACAGTTACAGTGGAAAGTCACAGTGGACAGTTACAGTCACAGTGAACACTTAGGACCTCATTTACTAACAGAATTGCATCCATTTCTAGCGTAATTTGCGGGTAAAATAGGCGCAAAAACATGGAACCGTATTTACTAACGTGGCGCAACGGGGTAAATGCGCAAATAGCCTGCCTCTGAAGAGGCGATAGGCAAGTTGCGCATCCCGCCTCATATATATGCATAAATGGGAGTGTATCAGGGGAAGTGGGAGTGAATTGCAAAGAGCTGGGAGGTAACGCGTTAAGTGCGCCTTATTATGTATTGCGTGGTATTTACTAAGATTGCCTGAGAAGTGCGCGACTCGAATTGGAGCGCAAATCTCCGCCTCATAAAAGCAGGTGTAAACCAGGAAGCGGGTTTTGCTTGAGCCTGTAAACAAGGACATGGCAGCTGTTGTAAGAGCAAGAAGAAGACACCGACAAAGGCACCGCGCCGATCAGCGACCAGGAAGTGGTCGCTGATCGGCGCAGAACTTTTGTTTTCTTTTTCTTGGATCGTCCATGGTTACGCAAACACGCAGACCCATTCTTCCTTCTTTTAACGGTGCGCTAATTACACTAGGGCGGAGTATGGCGCTGATTGCCTGATGAAGTACGGGTTTGATAAATACAACGTAAAGTGCGGTGACGAATGCTGCGCAAATAACGGCTCGGCGCTGGCGCAGATTACGCTGCGGTCGCAAATGTTAGTAAATGAGGCCCTTAGATTGGACAGTCACAGTCACAGTGGACATTCACAGTGGACAGTTACAGTGGACATTCACAGTGGACAGTTACAGTGGACAGTCACAGTGGACAGTTACAGTGGACAGTCACAGTGGACAGTTACAGTGGAAAGTCACAGTGGACAGTTACAGTGGACAGTCACAGTGGACAGTCACCATGGACAGTCACAGTGGACACTTACAGTGGACAGTCACAGTAGACACTTACAGTGGACAGTCACAGTGGACAGTTACAGTGGACAGTCACAGTCATAGTAACAGTCACAGTGGACAGCTACAGTGGACAGTCACAGTGGACACTTAAAGTGGACAGTCACAATTACAGTGGACAGTTACAGTGGACAGTCACAAACACTGTGGACAGTTACAGTCGACAGTCACAGTCACTGTGGACAGTTACAGTGGACAGTCACATTGGACCGTCACAGCAACAGTGGACAGTCACAGTCAAAGTGGACAGTCACAGTAAACCATCAAAGTCACAGTGGATAGTTACAGTGGACAGTCACAGTCACAGTTGACAGTCAGAGTGAACAGTCACAGTCAGAGTGGACAGTCACAGTGGACAGTTACAGTTGACAGTCACAGTGGACGGTCACAGTTACAGTGGACAGTCACAGTGGACAGTCACAGTTACAGTGGACAGTCACTTTCACAGTTACAGTGGACAGTTACAGTTGACAGTCACAGTGGACGGTCACAGTTACAGTGGACAGTCACAGTTACAGTGGACAGTCACTTTCACAGTTACAGTGGACAGTCACAGTGGACAGTTACAGTGGACGGTCACAGTTACATTGGACAGTCACAGTGGGCAGTTACAGTGGACAGTCACTATCACAGTCACAGTGGACAGTTACAGTCACAGTTACAGTGGACAGTCACAGTGAACAGTCACTTTCACAGTTACAGTCACAGTTACAGTGGACAGTTACAGTGGACGGTCACAGATACATTGGACAGTCACAGTGGACAGTCACAGTCACAGTTACAGTGGACAGTTACAGTGGACGGTCACAGATACATTGGACAGTCACAGTGGACAGTCACAGTCACAGTGGGCAGTTACAGTGGACAGTCACTATCACAGTCACAGTGGACAGTTACAGTGGACAGTCACAGTGGACAGTTACAGTGGACAGTTATGGTGGGCAGTTACAGTGGACAGTCACAGTGAACAGTCACTTTCACAGTTACAGTGGACAGTTGCATTGGACAGCCACAGTGGACAGTTACAGTGGATAGTCACAGTGGACAGTTACAGTGGACAGTCACAGTGGACAGTCACAGTGGACAGTTACAGTGGACAGTCACAGTGGACAGTTACAGTGGACAGTCACAGTGGACAGTTACAGTGGATAGTCACAGTGGACAGTTACAGTGGACACTTACAGTGGACAGTCACAGTGGACAGTTACAGTGGACAGTCACAGTGGACACTTACAGTGGACAGTTACAGTGGACAGTCACAGTGGACACTTACAGTGGACAGTCACAGTGGACACTTACAGTGGACAGTTACAGTGGACAATCACAGTGGACAGTTACAGTGGACAGTCACAGTCACAGAATGCCATCAGCGAGTGTTTTAATCCTAAAATCCTTCCGCCTGTTAACTGGGAGGAACATTAATTACAGCAACATGACAATCAAAGTGATGGTGTGTCCATGATGGGTTTCTATTGCCAATGGTAC
>JAXIVH010000001.1:21379868-21382368 GCA_036785325.1 Urophycis tenuis
GGTTAGCGATGACTTGCACATTACAAAAGCAGACAAACAAACCAACAGCAGTACACTGGTGTTAGTGACAACACTGTTTATACACCTATGTTTGTGTGTGTGTGAGTGTGTTCTCGGTGTGTTAGTGGACATTTGAGTGTGTGTGTGTGTACGTGTGTGTGTCTATATATATGCGCGTGTGTTGTGTGTGTGTGTGTGTGTGTGTTACCTGTGTACTCTGGAGAACACATGCATGTGTAGTTATTGATTCCATCAACGCAGGTGGAATTGTTCTCACAGTCGTTGTCTTCGCAGTCATCAATGTTGATCTCACACATGTCACCCTCAAAGCCCTCTGGACATACACACCTGGGAACACACACACACACAAACACACAAACACACACACACACACACACACACACACACACACACACACACACACACACACACACACACACGTGTAAAAATAAAGGCACAGAGCACAGACATCAGGAGAGGAAGGATTCATCACATTACTCCTCCATGAAGATCTTTGGCAAAGATGTGTCTAAATACGCACACACACACACACACACACACACACACACACACACACACACACACACACACACACACACACACACACACACACACACACACACACTTGTGCACCTTCACAGCTGGTTTATGTATTATTGATGTAATAAAGAGCTCTTATGCAGCACCCACACTCTGTGAAGAATGAATATCTCATTACAGTCAGCTAAAGCTCTTCACAATGAATATCTCATTACAGTCAGCTAAAGCTCTTCACAATGAATATCTCATTACAGTCAGCTAAAGCTCTTCACAATGAATATCTCATTACAGTCAGCTAAAGCTCTTCACAATGAATATCTCATTACAGTCAGCTAAAGCTCTTCAAAATGAATATCTCATTACAGTCAGCTAAAGCTCTTCACAATGAATATCTCATTAAACAGTCAGCAAAAGCTCTTCACAATGAATATTTCACCTGTGCCTGCTGGAGAAAACACATGAATAAACAAACCCTGTGATGGAACGACAGAAACAGGAGGAACGGCAGGGGAGAAAAAGGAGAAAAAGCAAGGGTGAATAATAAAGACAAATGATGATATGAGAGAGAGAGAGAGAGAGAGAGAGAGAGAGAGAGAGAGAGAGAGAGAGAGAGAGAGAGAGAAGAGAGAGAGAGAGAGAGAGAAGAGGAGAGAGAGAGAGACGAGAGAGAGAGACAGAGAGAGAGAGAGAGAGAGAGAGAGAGTAGAGAGAGAGAGAGAGAGAGAGAGAGAGAAAGGGAAAGAGATGGAGAGAGAAAGATAAAGAGGGATAGAATTAGGGAGACAGGGGAGAGATGGGAGAGAGATGAGAGACAGAGGTGGGACAGAGGTGAGAGAGAGTGAGGGGGAAAGAGAGAGGGAAAAGAGAGAGGAGGGAGAGATGATATAGGGAGAGAGGAGAAAGAGAAGGAAACAGACACAATGGGGAGAGATGAGAGAGAGGTGAGAGAGAAAGACATAAAGAGAGACAAAGAGAAAGAAATAAGAGACATAAAGAGAAGGGAGAGAGAAAGAGAGAGAGCGACATAAAGAGAGAGAGAGGGAAGAAGAGAGAGAAATAGAGAGACATAAAGAGAGTGTGTGTGTAGTGTGTGTGAGAGAGAGAGAGAGAGAGAGAGAGAGAAGAGAGAAGAGAGAGAAGAGAGAGAGAGGAAGAGAGAGAGACAGATGCTAATCTCCCAGGGACATGCAGTATTATGTTCTCCTCAACAGATTACCAGCTAACAGCTTAATGGCGGGGAGGACTGTTCTCCCAGAACACAAAAACCACAACTCAGACTGGAGTCCACGCTCCCCTGGGGGTTGTTGTTCTTCAGGATTTATCACGGCTTGTTATTAGTGCGACAGGCTGAGCGTTAGGCTGACCAGCTCCATGTATAGCGGTGGTACCCCGCAGCATAGCTTTGTCTGTTTTACAGAGAGTTGGCTCATCTGGAGTCTGATTGGCTGTTCAGTGAGATTGACATGCTGTTTGAAAAAGTCTGTTCATGTTTTGTGAGTACTCGTGAGTACTGCAGTATAGTGTACCTCATCAGTACTGACACTTAACACTACCTCTAAAGTACTTCACTAAACTTTACCCCATCAGTACTGACACTTAACTCTACCTCTTAAGTACTTCACTAAACTTTACCCCATCAGTACTGACACTTAACTCTACCTCTTAAGTACTTCACTAAACTTTACCCCATCAGTACTGACACTTAACTCTACCTCTTAAGTACTTCACTAAACTTTACCCCATCAGTACTGACACTTAAATCTACCTCATAAGTACTTCACTAAACTTTACCCCATCAGTACTGACACTTAAATCTACCTCATAAGTACTAAACTTTACCTCATCAGTACTGACACTTAACTCTACCTCTTAAGTACTTCACTAAACTTTACCCCATCAGTACTGACACTTAACTCTACCTCTTAAGTACTTCACTAAACTTTACCTCCTCAGTACTGAC
>JAXIVH010000001.1:21404868-21407368 GCA_036785325.1 Urophycis tenuis
TATATATTATATTATTCTTATTACATGACTGTCATTTCATTTCATTTCACTACATAACTGGTTTCATTTCACTACATAACTGGTCATCTGGTCATCTCTCTGCACAACTCGTTTTACAAAAATCCGACATGCTACATCCTTGTGTATGCTATTACCGTCGTAGTGTATGCCTGGATGTATTAATGTATATTATCTTTTCTTTATGTACATTTTTTTTAGATATTTTATTACATAGGTTTATATTTGTATAGTAGGTTTATATTTTTATTTTTACATAGGTTTATATTTTCTACATAGGTTTTATATTTTACATAGGTTTCCCTTTATATATTTATATTTTCTAACACTCTACTATAAGTAGAGTGTCCTCTTTTTTCTCCTGGAGTTTTGTTACGAAGGCAATTTCCCTCAGGGATCAAAAGTATGTCTGTCTGTCTGTCTGTCTGTATTAGCAGCAATTAAATGTTTCACCTTCTTATGACAAATGTACTCTTTGTAAGTTGCTTTTGGATAAAAGCATCTGCTAAATGCCCTAAATGTAAATCCATCCATCCATCATTTCTGCCGCTTATCCGGGGGTCGGGTCGCGGGGGCAGCAGCCTGAGGAGGGAAGCCCAGACTTCCCTCTCCCAGCCACTTCGTCCAGCTCTTCCGGGGGGATCCCGAGGCGTTCCCAGGCCAGCCGAGAGACATAGTCCCTCCAGCGTGTCCTGGGTCTTCCCCGGGGCCTCCTCCCAGAGGGACGTGCCCGGAACACCTCCCCAGGGAGGCCGTCCAGGAGGCATCCTCACTAGATGCCCGAGCCACCGCAACTGGCTCCTCTCGATGCGGAGGAGCAGCGGTTCTACTCTGAGCCCCTCCGGATGACCGAGCTTCTCACCCTATCTCTAAGGGAGAGCCCGGACACCCTGCGGAGGAAACTCATTTCGGCCGCTTGTATTCGCGATCTCGTTCTTGTCGGTCACTACCCACAGCTCGTGACCATAGGTGAGGGTAGGAACGTAGATTGACCGGTAAATTCGAGAGCTTCGCCTTTCGGCTCAGCTCCTTCTTCACCATGACGGACCGGTGCAGGGCCCGCATCACTGCCGACGCCGCACCGATCCTAAATGTAAATGTAAATGTAAATGTGTATATGTGCGTGTGTGTGTGTGTGTGTGTGTGTGTGTGTGTGTGTGTGTGTGTGTGTGTGTGTGTGTGTGTGTGTGTGTGTGTGTGTGTGCGTGCGCTCACAATAACTGCAGAGAGAAGAGACCTTCGAAGAGTCCTTTGGAGATCTCTGTTATCTTATTCCCATAAAGCACCCTGAGGATAAACACACAACACACACACACACACAATAGAGACGGTTACCATGACGACATTACACAGACACAACATAGATGAACCCTTAATGAAAATACACCTCAACCCAACATAATCCCTTACTGTTGTTGGAAATTAACCCATTTTTCATCCAAACTAATTTATATCAAGTGTGAAATTATTTTCAAATCAAAAACTAGTCATCTGAGAAAGAAAAGCCCATTACAAGACCATAATAAAACTACACAACTATAATAATAATAATAACAATAATAATGGGTTTATGGACTCCTCTGAGAGTTCTTTCAAAGCAACAACCTATAATGATGACCAATTTTATACTTTCTCCACGTCCCAGGTTTCGACATTCTTTAAGACACTATAAATATATTTTTAATCTAATAGAACAGACCTGGCCTGGCTGGCGTGGAAAATCATCAGATAAACAACCTTCTCACGTAAACGTCACCGTGAAAACAAACTTCAATTTAAATAATCAATAAATGACATAATCAAAACACCAAAAACATCAAAAAAGCCGCCAATGTGCCTATTAAATTCCTCTTGCACACAAGAAAGGGTACACAGAGTGCACACACACACACACACACACACACCCATTGTAATGACTGCTTATATACACATAGAACCACACACACACACACCCACACGCACACACACACACACCCATTGTAATGACTGCTTATATACACATAGAACCACACACACACACACAGACCCAATGACTGCTTATATAAACATAGTTACACACACAAACACACACACACACACACACACACACACACACACACACACACACACCCATTGTAATGACTGCTTATATACACATGGAACACACACACACACTCAGCACACACCACACATTGTAATGACTGCTTATATACACATATAACCACACACCACACACACACCACCCATTGTAGACAGACAGACAGACAGACAGACATACTTTATTGATCCCTGAGGGAAATTGTCTTCGTGACAAAACTCCAGTTGAAAAAAGAGGAAAAAAGAGGACACTCTACGTATAGTAGAGTGTTAGAAAATATAAATATATAAGGAGACCTATATAAAAATATAAAACCTATGTAAAAAATAAAAGTTAAACCTAATGACGTCTCATATACACATAGAACCACACACACACACCCAATGACTGCTTAGAACCACACAC
>JAXIVH010000001.1:21414868-21427368 GCA_036785325.1 Urophycis tenuis
CAGACAATCTGAAGATGCCACGTTAATGTAGCATGTAGGACTGTGTGGGGGGAGGGAGAGAGTCAGTGTCAGGGGGGGCTCCGGGCCTTGTTGACAAGGCTAGTGGCAGACGGGAAAAATACTGTTCTTGTGCCGTGAGGTTTTGGTCCTGATGGACCGCAGCCTCCTGCCAGAGGGGAGTGCCACAAAGAGTGTGTGACCGGGGTGGGAGGGGTCAGCCATAATCTTACCTGCACGCCTCAGGGTCCTGGAGGTGTACAGGTCCTGGAGCGACGGCAGATTGCAGCCAATCACCTTCTCTGCAGACCGAATGACGCGCTGCAGTCTGCCCTTGTCCTTGGCGGTGGCAGCAGCGAACCAGATGGTGATGGAGGTGGTGAGGATGGACTCAATGATGGAGGAGTAGAAGTGCACCATCATTGTCCTGGGCAGGTTGAATTTATTCAGCTGCCTCAGGAAGTACATCCTCTGCTGGGCTTTCTTGATGAGGGAGCTGATGTTCAGCTCCCACTTGAGATCCTGGGAGATGACAGTTCCCAGGAAGCGGAAAGACTCCACAGTGTCAATTGTGTAGTCACAGAGGGTAATGGGGGCAGGTGAGGCTGAGTACTTCCTGAAGTCCACAACCATCTCCACTGTCTTTAGAGCATTGAGCTCTAGGTTGTTTCGGCTGCACCATGTCAACAGATGGTCTACCTCCCACCTGTAGTCAGACTCATCACCATCAGAAATGAGTCCCATGAGGGTGGTGTCATCCGCAAACTTCAGAAGCTTGACGGACTGGTGACAGGAGGTGCAGCTGTTTGTGTACAGGGAGAAGAGCAGAGGAGAAAGAACACAGCCCTGGGGGGAACCGGTGCTGATGGTCTGTGAGTCGGAGATGCGTTTTCCCAGCTTCACATGCTGCTTCCTGTCAGATAGGAAGTCTGTAATCCACCTGCAGGTGGAGTCAGGCACACTCAGCTGGGAGAGCTTCTCCTGAAGCAGAGCCGGGATGATGGTATTGAAAGCAGAGCTGAAATCCACAAACAGGATCCTGGCGTAGGTTCCTGCGGAGTCCAGGTGCTGGAGGATGAAGTGGAAGGCCAAGTTGACTGCATCATCTACAGACCTGTTGGCTCTGTAGGAAAACTGCAGGGGGTCCAGGAGGGGGTCGGTGATGCCTTTCAGGTGTGAGAGCACAAGGCGCTCAAAGGACTTCATAACCACAGAGGTCAGGGCGACGGGTCTGAAGTCGTTAAGTCCTGTGGTCCTTGGCTTCTTGAGGACAGGAATTATGGTTGAGGTCTGGAAGCAGGCTGGCACGTGACATGTCTCCAGTGAGGTGTTGAAAATGTCTGTGAACACTGGAGACAGCTGATCAGCACAGTGCTTCAAGGTGGATGGGGAGACAGAATCCGGTCCAGCAGCTTTCCGGGGGTTCTGTCTCCTGAAGAGTTTGTTGACGTCCCTCTCATGGATGGAAAGAGTCGTCACCGAGGTGGGTGGAGGGGTCGAGGGGGGGACCTTTAAGTTTGGCATTGGTGGAGGTGCCCAGGCCCCCACTGAGGTGGGGGAGGTGATAAGCTGGAGCTGTTGGGAGGTGTCATGGGGGATGGTTGCAGGACTGTCCCTTTGTCTTTCAAAGCGGCAGTAGAACTCGTTCAGGTCATTGGCCAGACGATGGTCGTTGATGGAGTGGGGGGCTTTAGGCTTGTAGTTGGTGGTTTGCCTAAGCCCTTTCCAGACAGACGCAGAGACGTTGGCTGAGAAGTGGTGTGGGAGCTTCTCAGAGTACAGTCGTTTAGCCTCTTTCACTGCCTTGCTAAACTTGTACTTCGCCTCTTTATATCTGTCTTTGTCCCCACTCCTGAAGGCAACTTCCTTATCCAACCTTAACCTTCTGAGTTTGGCTGTGAACCAGGGTTTGTCATTGTTGTAACTCACCCTGGTGCGTGTTGGAATACAGCTGTCCTCACAGAAACTGATGTAGGACGTCACAGCCTCTGCGTACTCATCCAGACTGTTGGTAGCAGTCCTGAACACGTCAGTAGAGTCCAAACACGCCTGGAGATCCTCCACAGCCTCACTAGGGCCGGGCATTTTCCTTATTAGCATTTCTGTGTTTGTCTGAGAGTGTAACGCCATCGCCGATCAATAGTGTTTCCCGTGCATTGACAGTTTTTTTTCAAACAGGTAAAACCTCATTTCATTATAGAACTGCACGCAAACACATTGATTCTCTCTCTCTCTCTCTCTCTCTCTCTCTCTCTCTCTCTCTCTCTCTCTGTCTCTCCAACACGAAGACACCGGGCTATGAAGATAACCTCTGTGCTCACTCTGGAACGCGTATGGGAATGTTCTAAAGTTTCAACACTTGAACGCGTGCGGGAACGTTTTAAAGTTTCAACACTGGAACGCGTACGGGAACGTTCTATAGTTTAAACACTGGAACGCGTGTGGGAACATTCTAAAGTTTCAACCCTGGAACGCGTACGGGAACGTTCTAAAGTTTCAACACTTGAACGCGTGCGGGAACGTTCTAAAGTTTCAACACTTGAACGCGTACGGGAACGTTCTAAAGTTTCAACACTTGAACGCGTACGGGAATGTTCTAAAGTTTCAACACTGGAACGTGTACGGGAACATTCCAAAGTTTCAACACTGGAAAGCCTACGGGAACGTTCTAAAGTTTCAACAATGGAATGCATAAGGGAACGTTCTAAAGTTTCAACACTTGAACGCGTGCGGGAACATTCTAAAGTTTCAACACTGGAAAGCCTACGGGAACGTTCTAAAGTTTCAACACTGGAACACGTACGGGAACGTTCTAAAGTTTCAACACTTGAACGTGTGCAGGAACGTTTTAAAGTTTCAACAGTGGAACGCGTACGGAAACGTTCTAAAGTTTCAACACTGGAACGCGTACGGGAACGTTCTAAAGTTTCAACACTGGAAAGCCTACGGGAACGTTCTAAAGTTTCAACAATGGAATGCATAAGGGAACGTTCTAAAGTTTCAACACTTGAACACGTGCGGGAACATTCTAAAGTTTAAACACTGGAAAGCCTACGGGAACGTTCTAAAGTTTCAACACTGGAACGCGTAGGGGAACGTTCTAAAGTTTCAACACTGAAACGCGTATGGGAACGTTCTATAGTTTCAACACTGGAACATGTACGGCAACGTTCTAAAGTTTCAACAATGGAACGCGTACGGGAACGTTCGAAAGTTTCAACACCTGAACGTGTGCAGGAACGTTTTAAAGTTTCAACAGTGGAACGCGTACGGGAACGTTCTAAAGTTTCAACACTGGAAAGCCTACGGGAACGTTCTAAAGTTTCAACAATGGAATGCGTAGGGGAACGTTCTAAAGTTTCAACACTGGAACGCGTGCGGGAACGTTCTAAATTTTAAACAATGTTCGACAGGGTCAAGAGGTTATTCTTAGTCTATTTGTTTTGACCGCGGAGAACTGGGGCTGTTCCCCACATAGCATAACGGACAGCTGTCTAGGGCGGCCACTCGTCTGGTGGTAACTTAGCAAGTTAATGTGACTAAACATAACATAACTATACATAACATAACTAAACATAACATGAACAAAACAAAACATTCACTCGTCCGTCAACATGACCTGAGTGAGTCGCGTCAGCGAGATTTATAAAAATGTTAACAGCAACATGGAGGACAACTGACAGATTCCCTCACAGAGATACTGATGTGTGTGTGTGTGTGTGTGTGTGTGTGTGTGTGTGTGTGTGCGCAAGCCTGATGCTCGTGCTCCATCCCAGGGGGGGTACACTGTGTTGTGTTTCATACTTTTGTGTTACATTGTGTTGTACAGTGTCTCACCTGACCCGAGACAGACTGATTAGACTCTGGGGGCCTCATTTACTAACAGAATTGCGTCCATTTCTAGCGTAATTTGCGGGTAAAATAGGCGCAAAAACATGGAACCGTATTTACTAACGTGGCGCAACGGGGTAAATGCGCAAATAGCCTGCCTCTGAAGAGGCGATAGGCAAGTTGCGCATCCCGCCTCATATATATGCATAAATAGGAGTGCTTCAGGGGAAGTGGGAGTGAATTGCAAAGAGCTGGGAGGTAACGCGTTAAGTGCGCCTTATTATGTATTGCGTGGTATTTACTAAGATTGCCTGAGAAGTGCGCGACTCGAATTGGAGCGCAAATCTCCGCCTCATAAAAGCAGGTGTAAACCAGGAAGCGGGTTTTGCTTGAGCCTGTAAACAAGGACATGGCAGCTGTTGTAAGAGCAAGAAGAAGACACCGACAAAGGCACCGCGCCGATCAGCGACCAGGAAGTGGTCGCTGATCGGCGCGGAACTTTTGTTTTCTTTTTCTTGGATCGTCCATGGTTACGCAAACACGCAGACCCATTCTTCTGTCTTTTAACGGTGCGCTAATTACACTAGGGCGGAGTATGGCGCTGATTGCCTGATGAAGTACGGGTTTGATAAATACAACGTAAAGTGCGGTGACGAATGCTGCGCAAATAACGGCTCGGCGCTGGCGCAGATTACGCTGCGGTCGCAAATGTTAGTAAATGAGGCCCTGGGTCTGTGTGCAGCCTTACTGCACACCTGTGGTTCATTGTGCAGTCAATGCACGCAGAATAAACCAGCAATCACCACACACACACGCACACACTAGCGCGGAACACCTGTTCTGCATATAATATTGCTCAAACACTGCAAAATACCGGCATCAAAATCATCAAGTCCCGTCTCGTGTCCCTGTGTTACCGTCAGAGGAGCCGGCAAAGCCAGGTGGCATGTGGCAGGGAGATCTGCTGCACTTGTGTTGTATAGTATTGTACTGTGAAGTGTTGTGTTGTATTGTATTGTACTGTGAAGTGTTGTGTTGTATTGTATTGTACTGTGAAGTGTTGTGTTGTATAGTATTGTACTGTGAAGTGTTGTGTTGTATAGTATTGTACTGTGAAGTGTTGTGTTGTATAGTATTGTACTGTGAAGTGTTGTGTTGTATAGTATTGTACTGTGAAGTGTTGTGTTGTATAGTATTGTACTGTGAAGTGTTGTGTTGTATTGTATTGTACTGTGAAGTGTTGTGTTGTATAGTATTGTACTGTGAAGTGTTGTGTTGTATTGTATTGTACTGTGAAGTGTTGTGTTGTATTGTATTGTGTTGTATAGTATTGTACTGTGAAGTGTTGTGTTGTATTGCATTGTGTTGTATAGTATTGTACTGTGAAGTGTTGTGTTGTATTGTATTGTGTTGTATAGTATTGTACTGTGAAGTGTTGTGTTGTATTGTATTGTGTTGTATGGTATTGTACTGTGACGTGTTGGGTTGGGTTGTATTGCATTGTGTTGTATAATTGTATTGTGATGTGTTGTGTTGGGTTGTATTGCATTGTGTTGTATAGTATTGTATTGTATTGTGACTTGTTGTGTTGGATTGTATTGCATTGTGTTGTATAGTATTGTATTGAGACTTGTGTTGGGTTGTATTGCATTGTATTGTGATGTGTTGTGTTGGGTTGTATTGCATTGTGTTGTATAATATTGTATTGTGACGTGTTGTGTTGGGTTGTATTGCATTGTGTTGTATAGTATTGTATTGTGATGTGTTGTGTTGGGTTGTATTGCATTGTGTTGTATAGTATTGTATTGTGATGTGTTGTGTTGGGTTGTATTGCATTGTGTTGTATAGTATTGTATTGTGACGTGTTGTGTTGGGTTGTATTGCATTGTGTTGTATAGTATTGTATTGTGACGTGTTGTGTTGTGTTGTATTGCATTGTGTTGTATGGTGTTGTATTGTGACCAGTTGTGTTGGGTTGTATTGCATTGTGTTGTATAGTATTGTATTGTGACCAGTTGTGTTGGGTTGTATTGCATTGTGTTGTATGGTGTTGTATTGTGACCAGTTGTGTTGGGTTTTATTGCATTGTGTTGTATGGTGTTGTATTGTGACCAGTTGTGTTGGGTTGTATTGCATTGTGTTGTATGGTGTTGTACTGTGACCAGTTGTGTTGGGTTGTATTGCATTGTGTTGTATGGTGTTGTATTGTGACCAGTTGTGTTGGGTTGTATTGCATTGTGTTGTATGGTGTTGTATTGTGACCAGTTGTGTTGGGTTGTATTGCATTGTGTTGTATGGTGTTGTATTGTGACCAGTTGTGTTGGGTTGTATTGCATTGTGTTGTATGGTGTTGTATTGTGACCAGTTGTGTTGGGTTGTATTGCATTGTGTTGTATGGTGTTGTACTGTGACCAGTTGTGTTGGGTTGTATTGCATTGTGTTGTATGGTGTTGTATTGTATTGTGTGTCCCGTTATCTTGTACCAGGACATCGTACTCTCTATGCCCTGCTCTCAGCATGCATCCCATTAGAGACAGACAGCCCAGAGACAGACAGACAGCCCATTAGAGACAGACAGACCAGTTAGAGACAGACAGACAGCCCATTAGAGACAGACAGACTCTGTCCTTCACAGGCGTCTGTCTGCTCGCCCCTCATCCCTTCTGTCTCTGGCAAAGGGAGGGGTACGATTCTTCATTAACCATAGAGCAAAAGACAAGAGAGGGGAGGAGAGATCGATGGGGGAGAGACAGAGAGGGAGAAAGGGACAGAGTGGGAGGGGGGAGGAGAGATCGATTGGGGGACAGAGACAGGGACAAAGAGAGAGAGACACACACACAGAGGAGGAAATAAAGAGACAAAATGTGAGAAAGAGAGCGAGCACGTAGGAGAGTAAGACTGATTAGGCAGCGTTGCAAATGGGGTGTGTGTGTGTTTGAGTGTGTGTGTGTTTCTGTGTGTGTGTGTGTGTGTGTGTGTGTGTGTGTCTGTGTGTGTGTGTGTGTGTGTGTGTGTGTGTCTGTGTGTGTGTGTGTGCGTGTGTGTGTGTGTCTGTGTGTGTGTGTGTTTGCATGTGTGTGTGTGCGTGTGCGTGTAATTACATCTCAGTGATGGTCTCGGGCAGGTTGGTGGGTATCTCTGTCAGTCCCTTCCCTCTGCAGTCTACTATGTTGTTGCTGCAGGTACACGACTCAGGACACTGCAACACACTGCATGATGTGGAGGACGATGACTGGTGCCCTACCACACGCACACACACACACACACACGCACACATACACCACACACACACACACACACACACACACACACACGCACACATACACCACACACAAACACACACACACGCACACACACACCACACACACACACACACATACACCACACACACACACACACACCACACACATACACCACAGACACACACACACACACACCACACACACACACACCACACACACACACACGCACACATACACCACACACACACACACACACACACACACACACACCACACACACACACACATACCCCACACACACGCACACACACCACACACACACACACACACACACACACACACATACACCACACACACACACACACACACACACCACACACACACACACATACACACACACAGACACACAGACACACACACACCACACATACACCACACACACACACACACGCACGCACACATACACCACACACACACACACACACACACACACACACACACACACACACACACACACACACACATACCACACAGAAGAAGATATAAAGAAATACAAAGTAAGAGACATTATGAATATGCAGGCATTGGATGAATGTGATTTCTGTGGACCGTTCGCAGCACAAAGCTATACAATGGAAAATAACTTGCCTTGATCAGTGTCTTCAAATGCATGAAGGAAGGAAATGAAAGGCATGGGAAAAAATTCCGTGAACGAATAGCAGGGGTTTCCAAGTAAGCAGCCTGGTACCCCCACTCCCCTACTCTGGTACCTTCACCCTGCTCCACCCACTCCACCTCTGGTACCCTACCCTCCTGCTCCACCCACTCCACCTCTGGTGCCCTACCCCCTGCTCCACCCACTCCACCTCTGGTACCCTACCTCCCCACTCCCCTACCCTGGTACCTTCACCCTGCTCCACCCACTCCACCTCTGGTACCCTACCCCCTGCTCCACCCACTCCACCTCTGGTCCCCTACCTCCCCACTCCCCTACCCTGGTACCTTCACCCTACTCCACCCACTCCACCTCTGGTACCCTACCCCCTGCTCCACCCACTCCACCTCTGGTCCCCTACCTCCCCACTCCCCTACCCTGGTACCCTACCCTCCTGCTCCACCCACTCCACCTCTGGTGCCCTACCCCCTGCTCCACCCACTCCACCTCTGGTACCCTACCTCCCCACTCCCCTACCCTGGTACCCTACCCCCTGCTCCCCCCACTCCACCTCTGGTACCCTACCCTCCTGCTCCACCCACTCCACCTCTGGTACCCTACCCCCTGCTCCACCCACTCCACCTCTGGTACCCTACCTCCCCACTCCCCTACCCTGGTACCTTCACCCTACTCCACCCACTCCACCTCTGGTACCCTACCCCCTGCTCCACCCACTCCACCTCTGGTACCCTACCTCCCCACTCCCCTACCCTGGTACCCTACCCCCTGCTCCCCCCACTCCACCTCTGGTCCCCTACCTCCCCACTCCCCTACCCTGGTACCTTCACCCTACTCCACCCACTCCACCTCTGGTACCCTACCCCCTGCTCCACCCACTCCACCTCTGGTACCCTACCTCCCCACTCCCCTACCCTGGTACCCTACCCCCTGCTCCCCCCACTCCAGACCTGGTGCTCTGACCCAACCAACCCAGGTATCCTCACCGCCCTTCCCCCAACACAGGTAGAGTCACCCACCCAACTCAGGTTCCCTCACCCACCACCCGCCTCCCCCAGGTTCCCCAGCCCCCTGCCCCCTGACCCCTACCCCCGCCTACCTGTGCAGACAAACTCCCTCTTCTGCACCTCGGCCACATTGTGCCCCCTGAGGTGGGGAGGGGACATGCACTGGGTGTACAGGCCCAGGCGGGGGCGCTGTCGCAGCCACTCCGACAGCCAGGCCACCTGGCAGTCACACTGCAGGTTGTTGGAGTGCAGCCGGCTGGAGGGAGACGAGAGGGGGAGAGCCAGGTGAGGGTGAGTCAATGCTCATAACATGAGAGGGGGAGAGCCGGGTGAGGGTGAGTCAATACACATAACATGAGAGGGGGAGAGCCAGGTGAGGGTGAGTCAATACACATAACATGAGAGGGGGAGAGCCGGGTGAGGGTGAGTCAATACACATAACATGAGAGGGGGAGAGCCAGGTGAGGGTGAGTCAATGCTCATAACATGAGAGGGGGAGAGCCAGGTGAGGGTGAGTCAATACACATAACATGAGAGGGGGAGAGCCGGGTGAGGGTGAGTCAATACACATAACATGAGAGGGGGAGAGCCGGGTGAGGGTGAGTCAATGCTCATAACATGAGAGGGGGAGAGCCAGGTGAAGGTGAGTCAATGCTCATAACATGAGAGGGGGAGAGCCGAGTTGAGGGTGAGTCAATACACATAACATGAGAGGGGGAGAGCCAGGTGAGGGTGAGTCAATACACATAACATGAGAGGGGGAGAGCCAGGTGAGGGTGAGTCAATACACATAACATGAGAGGGGGAGAGCCGGTTGAGGGTGAGTCAATACACATAACATGAGAGGGGGAGAGCCGGGTGAGGGTGAGTCAATACACATAACATGAGAGGGGGAGAGCCAGGTGAGGGTGAGTCAATACACATAACATGAGAGGGGGAGAGCCAGGTGAGGGTGAGTCAATACACATAACATGAGAGGGGGAGAGCCGGGTGAGGGTGAGTCAATACACATAACATGAGAGGGGGAGAGCCAGGTGAGGGTGAGTCAATACACATAACATGAGAGGGGGAGAGCCAGGTGAGGGTGAGTCAATACACATAACATGAGAGGGGGAGAGCCGGGTGAGGGTGAGTCAATGCTCATAACATGAGAGGGGGAGAGCCAGGTGAGGGTGAGTCAATACACATAACATGAGAGGGGGAGAGCCGGGTGAGGGTGAGTCAATACACATAACATGAGAGGGGGAGAGCCGAGTTGAAGGTGAGTCAATGCTCATAACATGAGAGGGGGAGAACAAGGTTGAGGGTGAGTCAATACACATAACATGAGAGGGGGAGAGCCGGGTGAGGGTGAGTCAATGCTCATAACATGAGAGGGGGAGAGCCAGGTGAGGGTGAGTCAATACACATAACATGAGAGGGGGAGAGCCAGGTGAGGGTGAGTCAATACACATAACATGAGAGGGGGAGAGCCGGGTGAGGGTGAGTCAATACACATAACATGAGAGGGGGAGAGCCAGGTGAGGGTGAGTCAATACACATAACATGAGAGGGGGAGAACAAGGTTGAGGGTGAGTCAATACACATAACATGAGAGGGGGAGAGCCAGGTGAGGGTGAGTCAATACACATAACATGAGAGGGGGAGAACAAGGTTGAGGGTGAGTTAATACACATAAGATGAAAGGGGGAGAGCCGGGTGAGGGTGAGTCAATACACATAACATGAGAGGGGGAGAGCCAGGTGAGGGTGAGTCAATGCTCATAACATGAGAGGGGGAGAGCCAGGTGAGGGTGAGTCAATACACATAACATGAGAGGGGGAGAACAAGGTTGAGGGTGAGTCAATACACATAAGATGAAAGGGGGAGAGCCGGGTGAGGGTGAGTCAATACACATAACATGAGAGGGGGAGAGCCAGGTGAGGGTGAGTCAATGCTCATAACATGAGAGGGGGAGAGCCGGGTGAGGGTGAGTCAATAAACATAACATGAGAGGGGGAGAGCCGGGTGAGGGTGAGTCAATACACATAACATGAGAGGGGGAGAGCCGGGTGAGGGTGAGTCAATACACATAACATGAGAGGGGGAGAGCCAGGTGAGGGTGAGTCAATACACATAACATGAGAGGGGGAGAGCCAGGTGAGGGTGAGTCAATACACATAACATGAGAGGGGGAGAGCCAGGTGAGGGTGAGTCAATACACATAACATGAGAGGGGGAGAACAAGGTTGAGGGTGAGTCAATACACATAACATGAGAGGGGGAGAACAAGTTTGAGGGTGAGTCAATACACATAAGATGAAAGGGGGAGAGCCGGGACGGGCAATTGCATCATGGATGAAATGAGAAATGAACAGGTTGTTGTTTTGCCCAGAATGGGGACATCAGGATGGGGGGAGACGGGGGCTGGGTGTGGATTGAGGAATGGGTCGATTGTGAGGGGCGAGGGTCAGCCATGCTGCGTGATGCGATGTGACTGGGCGACTCACAAGGTCCTGAGCTTGGGCATGTGGTTGAAGCTGTTCACAGACAGCCGGGTAATGTTGTTGTTGTTCAGGGTGCTGCAGAGAGGGACAAAAAGAAACAGATGAAAGATGAAACTGACAACTGAAAAGTCATTAAAGAGGATTTTTATTAAATGAGCATTTGAGAGTTGTGTATTGTATATGAGTATTTCTTTCCCTCACAGTTTAGTGTTAACGTTTACCGTGTATTTAAATCATGTGCATCATTTATTTATCATTTATTTACTACAACTGAGGGAAGATATACAACGTTTCAAGTCTATGAAAGAAACATTTAATAACAGCAAGGCACCAATAAAGCCTGCTCTCTCTATGTTCACCCAGTGCTCAATTAACATCCTGTGTCAAAGGTCAACAAGGTCAAAGCAATCGGCCGGTCAACGGGGTCCACGCTGTGGCCGCGTGGTTTGATTGGCTCGGACATTTGGCAGGGGTGTGCTGTTAAAGAGAGGAAGAGGAAGAGAGGAAGGTTACTCACAGCACTTCCAGGTCCCGGAGAGCTCGGAATGCTCCATCTTCAATGCAGCTGATGTGGTTATAATCCAACTGGCTGCTCATCACACACACATGCACACACAAGGTAAAAACAGACAGAGGGAAAGAACCAGAGAAAGAAAGACATCAATTTGGAGCTGTCCTGGAGCAGTCATCGGTCTTGAGGTGGAACTGAACGCGTGTCTGAACGCTGCTGCTCTCATGTGTTGATCTCCTCAGCTGCATCGTCTCTTTAATGTCCATCGTCTCCTCCTCCTCTCCCTTATATCTCTACACCAGAGCGTCTCTTGCACTCTCTCTCATCGACAATCTCTCTCTGTCACTCTCGATCACTCTGCTGTGCTTCGTCTCTCTCTCTCTCTCTCTCTCCGTCTACTATCCCCCCCCCCACCTCACTGTCCCTGAGAATCATTATGCTAAAACAATTTAATTAAGACATGCAAACAGTAAATCCTGGGCCATCACACACACAACAACACACATGCACACGTAGGCATGCACCCCCCCCCCCCACACACACACACACACATACACACACTCATGCACACACACACACACACATACACACACACACACACACACACACAGGAACATGGCCCTTCCTTTTGCAATAATTGCATGGCATTTCGTAATAACATTATCTGATCTGTAACAAAAACAGGACAGGATGCTGCGGAATATAAAAATCCATATTTAGAAAATTACTTCTGGGTAATTTGCTTTACCTGCAA
>JAXIVH010000001.1:21461721-21476721 GCA_036785325.1 Urophycis tenuis
CTCACCCTCACCCGGCTCTCCCCCTCTCATGTTATGTGTATTGACTCACCCTCACCTGGCTCTCCCCCTCTCATGTTATGTGTATTGACTCACCCTCACCTGGCTCTCCCCCTCTCATGTTATGTGTATTGACTCACCCTCACCCGGCTCTCCCCCTCTCATGTTATGTGTATTGACTCACCCTCACCTGGCTCTCCCCCTCTCATGTTATGAGTATTGACTCACCCTCACCTGGCTCTCCCCCTCTCATGTTATGTGTATTGACTCACCCTCACCCGGCTCTCCCCCTCTCATGTTATGTGTATTGACTCACCCTCAACCGGCTCTCCCCCTCTCATGTTATGTGTATTGACTCACCCTCACCTGGCTCTCCCCCTCTCATGTTATGTGTATTGACTCACCCTCACCTGGCTCTCCCCCTCTCATGTTATGTGTATTGACTCACCCTCAACTCGGCTCTCCCCCTCTCATGTTATGAGCATTGACTCACCTTCACCTGGCTCTCCCCCTCTCATGTTATGAGCATTGACTCACCCTCACCCGGCTCTCCCCCTCTCATGTTATGTGTATTGACTCACCCTCACCTGGCTCTCCCCCTTTCATGTTATGTGTATTGACTCACCCTCACCTGGCTCTCCCCCTCTCATGTTATGAGCATTGACTCACCCTCACCTGGCTCTCCCCCTCTCATGTTATGTGTATTGACTCACCCTCACCTGGCTCTCCCCCTTTCATGTTATGTGTATTGACTCACCCTCACCTGGCTCTCCCCCTCTCATGTTATGTGTATTGACTCACCCTCACCCGGCTCTCCCCCTCTCATGTTATGTGTATTGACTCACCCTCACCTGGCTCTCCCCCTCTCGTCTCCCTCCAGCCGGCTGCACTCCAACAACCTGCAGTGTGACTGCCAGGTGGCCTGGCTGTCGGAGTGGCTGCGACAGCGCCCCCGCCTGGGCCTGTACACCCAGTGCATGTCCCCTCCCCACCTCAGGGGGCACAATGTGGCCGAGGTGCAGAAGAGGGAGTTTGTCTGCACAGGTAGGCGGGGGTAGGGGTCAGGGGGCAGGGGGCTGGGGAACCTGGGGGAGGCGGGTGGTGGGTGAGGGAACCTGAGTTGGGTGGGTGACTCTACCTGTGTTGGGGGAAGGGCGGTGAGGATACCTGGGTTGGTTGGGTCAGAGCACCAGGTCTGGAGTGGGGGGAGCAGGGGGTAGGGTACCAGAGTAGGGGAGTGGGGAGGTAGGGTACGAGAGGTGGAGTGGGTGGAGCAGGGGGTAGGGTACCAGAGGTGGAGTGGGTGGAGTAGGGTGAAGGTACCAGGGTAGGGGAGTGGGGAGGTAGGGTACCAGAGGTGGAGTGGGTGGAGCAGGGGGTAGGGCACCAGAGGTGGAGTGGGTGGAGCAGGGGGTAGGGTACCAGAGGTGGAGTGGGTGGAGTAGGGTGAAGGTACCAGGGTAGGGGAGTGGGGGTACCAGGCTGCTTACTTGGAAACCCCTGCTATTCGTTCATGCAATTTTTTCCCATGCCTTTCATTTCCTTCCTTCATGCTTTTGAAGACACTGATCAAGGCAAGTTATTTTCCATTGTATAGCTTTGTGCTGCGAACGGTCCACAGAAATCACATTCATCCAATGCCTGCATATTCATAATGTCTCTTACTTTGTATTTCTTTATATCTTCTTCTGTGTGGTATGTGTGTGTGTGTGTGTGTGTGTGTGTGTGTGTGGTGTATGTGTGCGTGCGTGTGTGTGTGTGTGGTGTATGTGTGGTGTGTGTGTGTCTGTGTGTCTGTGTGTGTGTGTGTGTGGTGTGGTGTGTGTGTGTGTGTGTGTGTGTGTGTGTGTGTGGTGTATGTGTGTGTGTGTGTGTGTGTGTGTGTGGTGTGTGTGCGTGTGTGTGGGGTATGTGTGTGTGTGTGTGGTGTGTGTGTGTGTGTGTGTGTGTGTGTGTGTGGTGTATATGTGCGTGTGTGTGTGTGGTGTGTGTGTGTGTGGTGTGTGTGTGTGTGTGTGTCTGTGGTGTATGTGTGTGGTGTGTGTGTGTGTGTGTGGTGTGTGTGTGTGGTGTGTGTGTGTGGTGTGTGTGTGCGTGTGTGTGTGTTTGTGTGTGGTGTATGTGTGCGTGTGTGTGTGCGTGTGTGTGTGGTGTATGTGTGCGTGTGTGTGTGTGTGTGTGTGTGTGTGTGTGTGTGTGTGTGTGTGTGTGTGCATGTGTGTGTGTGTGTGTGCGTGTGGTAGGGCACCAGTCATCGTCCTCCACATCATGCAGTGTGTTGCAGTGTCCTGAGTCGTGTACCTGCAGCAACAACATAGTAGACTGCAGAGGGAAGGGACTGACAGAGATACCCACCAACCTGCCCGAGACCATCACTGAGATGTAATTACACGCACACGCACACACACACATGCAAACACACACACACACAGACACACACACACACACACACAGAAACACACACACTCAAACACACACACACCCCATTTGCAACGCTGCCTAATCACTCTTACTCTCCTACGTGCTCGCTCTCTTTCTCACATTTTGTCTCTTTATTTCCTCCTCTGTGTGTGTGTCTCTCTCTCTTTGTCCCTGTCTCTGTCCCCCAATCGATCTCTCCTCCCCCCTCCCACTCTGTCCCTTTCTCCCTCTCTGTCTCTCCCCCATCGATCTCTCCTCCCCTCTCTTGTCTTTTGCTCTGTGGTTAATGAAGAATCGTACCCCTCCCTTTGCCACAGACAGAAGGGATGAGGGGCGAGCAGACAGACGCCTGTGAAGGACAGAGTCTGTCTGTCTCTAATGGGCTGTCTGTCTGTCTCTAACTGGTCTGTCTGTCTCTAATGGGCTGTCTGTCTGTCTCTGGGCTGTCTGTCTGTCTCTGGGCTGTCTGTCTCTAATGGGATGCATGCTGAGAGCAGGGCATAGAGAGTACGATGTCCTGGTACAAGATAACGGGACACACAATACAATACAACACCATACAACACAATGCAATACAACCCAACACAGCTGGTCACAGTACAACACCATACAACACAATGCAATACAACCCAACACAACTGGTCACAATACAACACCATACAACACAATGCAATACAACCCAACACAACTGGTCACAATACAACACCATACAACACAATGCAATACAACCCAACACAACTGGTCACAATACAACACCATACAACACAATGCAATACAACCCAACACAACTGGTCACAGTACAACACCATACAACACAATGCAATACAACCCAACACAACTGGTCACAGTACAACACCATACAACACAATGCAAAACAACCCAACACAACTGGTCACAATACAACACCATACAACACAATGCAATACAACCCAACACAACTGGTCACAATACAACACCATACAACACAATGCAATACAACCCAACACAACTGGTCACAATACAACACCATACAACACAATGCAATACAACACAACACAACACGTCACAATACAATACTTTACAACACAATGCAATACAATCCAACACAACACGTCACAATACAATACTATACAACACAATGCAATACAACCCAACATAACACGCCACAATACAATACTATACAAAACAATGCAATACAACCCAACACAACACATCACAATACAATACTATACAACACAATGCAATACAACCCAACACAACACATCACAATACAATGCAATACAACCCAACACAAGTCTCAATACAATACTATACAACACAATGCAATACAATCCAACACAACAAGTCACAATACAATACAATACTATACAACACAATGCAATACAACCCAACACAACACATCACAATACAATTATACAACACAATGCAATACAACCCAACCCAACACGTCACAGTACAATACCATACAACACAATACAATACAACACAACACTTCACAGTACAATACTATACAACACAATACAATACAACACTTCACAGTACAATACTATACAACACAATACAATACAACACAACACTTCACAGTACAATACTATACAACACAATGCAATACAACACAACACTTCACAGTACAATACTATACAACACAATGCAATACAACACAACACTTCACAGTACAATACTATACAACACAATACAATACAACACAACACTTCACAGTACAATACAATACAACACAACACTTCACAGTACAATACTATACAACACAACACTTCACAGTACAATACAATACAACACAACACTTCACAGTACAATACTATACAACACAACACTTCACAGTACAATACTATACAACACAACACTTCACAGTACAATACTATACAACACAACACTTCACAGTACAATACTATACAACACAACACTTCACAGTACAATACTATACAACACAACACTTCACAGTACAATACTATACAACACAACACTTCACAGTATAATACTATACAACACAACACTTCACAATACAATACTATACAACACAACACTTCACAGTACAATACTATACAACACAACACTTCACAGTATAATACTATACAACACAACACTTCACAGTACAATACTATACAACACAACACTTCACAGTACAATACTATACAACACAACACTTCACAGTACAATACTATACAACACAACACTTCACAGTACAATACTATACAACACAACACTTCACAGTACAATACTATACAACACAACACTTCACAGTACAATACTATACAACACAACACTTCACAGTACAATACTATACAACACAACACTTCACAGTACAATACTATACAACACAACACTTCACAGTACAATACTATACAACACAACACTTCACAGTACAATACTATACAACACAACACTTCACAGTACAATACTATACAACACAACACTTCACAGTACAATACTATACAACACAACACTTCACAGTACAATACTATACAACACAACACTTCACAGTACAATACTATACAACACAACACTTCACAGTACAACACAATACAACACAACACTTCACAGTACAATACTATACAACACAATACAATACAACACAACACTTCACAGTACAATACTATACAACACAATGCAATACAACACAACACTTCACAGTACAATACTATACAACACAATACAATACAACACAACACTTCACAGTACAATACAATACAACACAACACTTCACAGTACAATACTATACAACACAACACTTCACAGTACAATACAATACAACACAACACTTCACAGTACAATACTATACAACACAACACTTCACAGTACAATACTATACAACACAACACTTCACAGTACAATACTATACAACACAACACTTCACAGTACAATACTATACAACACAACACTTCACAGTACAATACTATACAACACAACACTTCACAGTACAATACTATACAACACAACACTTCACAGTATAATACTATACAACACAACACTTCACAATACAATACTATACAACACAACACTTCACAGTACAATACTATACAACACAACACTTCACAGTATAATACTATACAACACAACACTTCACAGTACAATACTATACAACACAACACTTCACAGTACAATACTATACAACACAACACTTCACAGTACAATACTATACAACACAACACTTCACAGTACAATACTATACAACACAACACTTCACAGTACAATACTATACAACACAACACTTCACAGTACAATACTATACAACACAACACTTCACAGTACAATACTATACAACACAACACTTCACAGTACAATACTATACAACACAACACTTCACAGTACAATACTATACAACACAACACTTCACAGTACAATACTATACAACACAACACTTCACAGTACAATACTATACAACACAACACTTCACAGTACAATACTATACAACACAACACTTCACAGTACAATACTATACAACACAACACTTCACAGTACAATACTATACAACACAAGTGCAGCAGATCTCCCTGCCACATGCCACCTGGCTTTGCCGGCTCCTCTGACGGTAACACAGGGACACGAGACGGGAGTTGATGATTTTGATGCCGGTATTTTGCAGTGTTTGAGCAATATTATATGCAGAACAGGTGTTCCGCGCTAGTGTGTGTGTGTGTGTGTGGTGATTGCTGGTTTATTCTGCGTGCATCGACTGCACAATGAACCACAGGTGTGCAGTAAGGCTGCACACAGACCCAGGGCCTCATTTACTAACATTTGCGACCGCAGCGTAATCTGCGCCAGCGCCGAGCCGTTATTTGCGCAGCATTCGTCACCGCACTTTACGTTGTATTTATCAAACCCGTACTTCATCAGGCAATCAGCGCCATACTCCGCCCTAGTGTAATTAGCGCACCGTTAAAAGACAGAAGAATGGGTCTGCGTGTTTGCGTAACCATGGACGATCCAAGAAAAAGAAAACAAAAGTTCCGCGCCGATCAGCGACCACTTCCTGGTCGCTGATCGGCGCGATGCCTTTGTCGGTGTCTTCTTCTTGCTCTTACAACAGCTGCCATGTCCTTGTTTACAGGCTCAAGCAAAACCCGCTTCCTGGTTTACACCTGCTTTTATGAGGCGGAGATTTGCGCTCCAATTCGAGTCGCGCACTTCTCAGGCAATCTTAGTAAATACCACGCAATACATAATAAGGCGCACTTAACGCGTTACCTCCCAGCTCTTTGCAATTCACTCCCACTTCCCCTGATACACTCCCATTTATGCATATATATGAGGCGGGATGCGCAACTTGCCTATCGCCTCTTCAGAGGCAGGCTATTTGCGCATTTACCCCGTTGCGCCACGTTAGTAAATACGGTTCCATGTTTTTGCGCCTATTTTACCCGCAAATTACGCTAGAAATGGACGCAATTCTGTTAGTAAATGAGGCCCCCAGAGTCTAATCAGTCTGTCTCGGGTCAGGTGAGACACTGTACAACACAATGTAACACAAAAGTATGAAACACAACACAGTGTACCCCCCCTGGGATGGAGCACGAGCATCAGGCTTGCGCACACACACACACACACACACACACACACACACACACACACACACACACACATACACACACATACACACATCAGTATCTCTGTGAGGGAATCTGTCAGTTGTCCTCCATGTTGCTGTTAACATTTTTATAAATCTCGCTGACGCGACTCACTCAGGTCATGTTGACGGACGAGTGAATGTTTTGTTTTGTTCATGTTATGTTTAGTTATGTTATGTATAGTTATGTTATGTTTAGTCACATTAACTTGCTAAGTTACCACCAGACGAGTGGTCGACCTAGACAGCTGTCCGTTATGCTATGTGGGGAACAGCCCCAGTTCTCCGCGGTCAAAACAAATAGACTAAGAATAACCTCTTGACCCTGTCGAACATTGTTTCAAATTTAGAACGTTCCCGCACGCGTTCCAGTGTTGAAACTTTAGAACGTTCCCCTACGCATTCCATTGTTGAAACTTTAGAACGTTCCCGTAGGCTTTCCAGTGTTGAAACTTTAGAACGTTCCCGTACGCGTTCCAGTGTTGAAACTTTAGAACGTTCCCGTACGCGTTCCACTGTTGAAACTTTAAAACGTTCCTGCACACGTTCAAGTGTTGAAACTTTAGAACGTTCCCATACGCGTTCCAGTGTTGAAACTTTAGAACGTTGCCGTACATGTTCCAGTGTTGAAACTATAGAACGTTCCCATACGCGTTTCAGTGTTGAAACTTTAGAACGTTCCCGTACGCGTTCCAGTGTTGAAACTTTAGAACGTTCCCGTAGGCTTTCCAGTGTTGAAACTTTAGAATGTTCCCGCACGCGTTCAAGTGTTGAAACTTTAGAACGTTCCCTTATGCATTCCATTGTTGAAACTTTAGAACGTTCCCGTAGGCTTTCCAGTGTTGAAACTTTGGAATGTTCCCGTACACGTTCCAGTGTTGAAACTTTAGAACGTTTCCGTACGCGTTCAAGTGTTGAAACTTTAGAACGTTCCTGCACGCGTTCAAGTGTTGAAACTTTAGAACGTTCCCGTACGCGTTCCAGGGTTGAAACTTTAGAATGTTCCCACACGCGTTCCAGTGTTTAAACTATAGAACGTTCCCGTACGCGTTCCAGTGTTGAAACTTTAAAACGTTCCCGCACGCGTTCAAGTGTTGAAACTTTAGAACATTCCCATACGCGTTCCAGAGTGAGCACAGAGGTTATCTTCATAGCCCGGTGTCTTCGTGTTGGAGAGACAGAGAGAGAGAGAGAGAGAGAGAGAGAGAGAGAATCAATGTGTTTGCGTGCAGTTCTATAATGAAATGAGGTTTTACCTGTTTAAAAAAAAACTGTCAATGCACGGGAAACACTATTGATCGGCGATGGCGTTACACTCTCAGACAAACACAGAAATGCTAATAAGGAAAATGCCCGGCCCTAGTGAGGCTGTGGAGGATCTCCAGGCGTGTTTGGACTCTACTGACTGGGATGTGTTCAGGACTGCTACCAACAGTCTGGATGAGTACGCAGAGGCTGTGACGTCCTACATCAGTTTCTGTGAGGACAGCTGTATTCCAACACGCACCAGGGTGAGTTACAACAATGACAAACCCTGGTTCACAGCCAAACTCAGAAGGTTAAGGTTGGATAAGGAAGTTGCCTTCAGGAGTGGGGACAAAGACAGATATAAAGAGGCGAAGTACAAGTTTAGCAAGGCGGTGAAAGAGGCTAAACGACTGTACTCTGAGAAGCTCCTACACCACTTCTCAGCCAACGTCTCTGCGTCTGTCTGGAAAGGGCTTAGGCAAACCACCAACTACAAGCCTAAAGCCCCCCACTCCATCAACGACCATCGTCTGGCCAATGACCTGAACGAGTTCTACTGCCACTTTGAAAGACAAAGGGACAGTCCTGCAACCATCCCCCACGACACCTCCCAACAGCTCCAGTTTATCACCTCCACCTCCGCCACCTCAGTGGGGGCCTGGGCACCTCCACCAATGCCCAACTTAAAGGTCCCCCCTCGACCCCTCCACCCACCTCGGTGACGACTCTTTCGATCCACGAGAGGGACGTCAACAAACTCTTCAGGAGACAGAACCCCCGGATTCTGTCTCCCCATCCACCTTGAAGCACTGCGCTGATCAGCTGTCTCCAGTGTTCACAGACATTTTCAACACCTCACTGGAGACATGTCACGTGCCAGCCTGCTTCAAGACCTCAACCATAATTCCTATCCTCAAGAAGCCAAGGACCACAGGACTTAACGACTTCAGACCCGTCGCCCTGACCTCTGTGGTTATGAAGTCCTTTGAGCGCCTTGTGCTCTCACACCTGAAAGGCTTCACCGACCCCCTCCTGGACCCCCTGCAGTTTGCCTACAGAGCCAACAGGTCTGTAGATGATGCAGTCAACTTGGCCTTCCACTTCATCCTCCAGCCCCTGGACTCCGCAGGAACCTACGCCAGGATCCTGTTTGTGGATTTCAGCTCTGCTTTCAATACCATCATCCCGGCTCTGCTTCAGGAGAAGCTCTCCCAGCTTAGTGTGCCTGACTCCACCTGCAGGTGGATTACAGACTTCCTATCTGACAGGAAGCAGCATGTGAAGCTGGGAAAACGCATCTCCGACTCACAGACCATCAGCACCGGTTCCCCCCAGGGCTGTGTTCTTTCTCCTCTGCTCTTCTCCCTGTACACAAACAGCTGCACCTCCAGTCACCAGTCCGTCAAGCTTCTGAAGTTTGCGGATGACACCACCCTCATGGGACTCATTTCTGATGGTGATGAGTCTGACTACAGGTGGGAGGTAGACCATCTGTTGACATGGTGCAGCCGAAACAACCTAGAGCTCAATGCTCTAAAGACAGTGGAGATGGTTGTGGACTTCAGGAAGTACTCAGCCTCACCTGCCCCCATTACCCTCTGTGACTACACAATTGACACTGTGGAGTCTTTCCGCTTCCTGGGAACTGTCATCTCCCAGGATCTCAAGTGGGAGCTGAACATCAGCTCCCTCATCAAGAAAGCCCAGCAGAGGATGTACTTCCTGAGGCAGCTGAAGAAATTCAACCTGCCCAGGACAATGATGGTGCACTTCTACTCCTCCATCATTGAGTCCATCCTCACCTCCTCCATCACCATCTGGTTCGCTGCTGCCACCGCCAAGGACAAGGGCAGACTGCAGCGCGTCATTTGGTCTGCAGAGAAGGTGATTGGCTGCAATCTGCCGTCGCTCCAGGACCTGTACACCTCCAGGACCCTGAGGCGTGCAGGTAAGATTATGGCCGACCCCTCCCACCCCAGACACAAGCTCTTTGCATCACTCCCCTCTGGCAGGAGGCTGCGGTCCATCAGGACCAAAACCTCATGGCACAAGAACAGTATTTTTCCCGTCTGCCACTAGCCTTGTCAACAAGGCCCGGAGCCCCCCCTGACACTGACTCTCTCCCTCCCCCACACAGTCCTACATGCTACATTAACGTGGCATCTTCAGATTGTCTGTGTTACATTAACGCACAGTGTGTACAGTGTGTACTCATTCGGGACCACCATTTTTCTATGCATGCACTACTGCTCCGTATTCCATATTCATTGTACATTGTATATATATATTTATAGTTATTTTACTTACTTATATTTTTTTTAATACTGCTTTTCTCTTGCACCAATTGCACCAAGACAAATTCCTTGTAGGTGCAAACCTACTTTGCAATAAATCTGATTCTGATTCTGATTCTGATTCTATCTGTGGGGAGACGCTGCGTTAGCTTGGAGCTTCACAGCCCCCCCACCATCTCTCTCATCTGCACCCTCTCGCTTCTCCCCTTCTGCCCCTCCCTCTCCTTCCTCCTCCATTTAGTTTTGCTTGGCTACGGAGTTTTGGAGGAAAAACTTGAACATGTTCGGTTGACCACCCAGTCTGTTTTTAGGCAGCGCCACGCAGCGCTAGCCCAGTGTCACTTAGCACGTTAGCAGTCTCATTTAGAGGGGCAAAGCATTTCCCTGGCAACTGTGTGGTGGTTGACTCACGTTTTGGGAACAGCGCCACATGGAGGCTCCCAAAAACACACATGATGGCTGGTCTACCGGTGGACACATGGCCACTACTATACTCAACACTATTCAACACAACACTATGCAACAAAGGCAACACAAAACTGTTAAATAGAATAGAAATACTTTATTGATCCCAAGCTGGGAAATTACAATGTAACAGCAGCATTGAAATACAAGGAATGAATGCAGTGTAGAAATAAAAAGTGTATGTATGTATAAAAAATATATTAAAAATATAAACTAAATATAAACTAATTTTAGTGCAAGATAAGAACAATTGTACAGAAATATAAGGTGCTTGGAGACTGTTGAAATAAGTTATTAGCTGTTATTGTACAGTGTAATGGAATGTGGTAGGAATGATTTCCTATATCTGTCCCTTCGACAGCGGAGCTGGAGCAGCCTGTGAGAGAAGGTGCTCCGCTGTCTGACCACTGTGTGATGGAGAGGGTGCTGATCATTGTCAATGATGGATAACAGTTTTTTCAGCGTTCTCCTCTCCACCACAGACTCAAAGACTCCAGCCCGATCAAAAGACTCCAGCCCGAACACAACACTATTCAACGCAACACTATACAACACAACACTATACAACACAACACTATACAACACCACACTATACAACACAACACTATACAACACCACACTATTCAACACAACACTATACAACACCACACTATTCAACACAACACTATTCAACACCACACTATTCAACACAACACTATTCAACACCACACTATTCAACACAACACTATATAACACAATACTACACAACACTATACAACACAAAACTATTCAACACAACACTATACAACACAACACTTTTCAACACAACACGATTAACACAATACTACACAACACAACACTATACAACATAGCACTATGCAACAAAATGCAACACACTATGCAACCCAACACTATTCAACTCCACATTATTCAACACAACACTATTCAACTCCACATTATTCAACACAACACTATTCAACACCACAATATTCAATACCACACTATTCAACACAACACTATTCAACACAACACTATTCAACACAACAATATTCAACACAACACTATTCAACACAACACTATACAACACAACACTATTCAACACAACACTTCAACACAACACTATTCAACACAACACTACACAACACAACACTATACAACATAGCAGTATGGAACAAAAGGCAACACACAACACAACACTATATAGCACAACAGTATACAACACAAGACAATATCAGCAGGCACACATCACATTATGGTAATTACAAACAACTGGACCAATTATTTGGTGAACCTTTCCCTCTAGTAGTTTGCATAAAATAAAAAAGAAACCAACACATTTCGTTGAGTTTCTTTTACCGTTTGACAAACATGATCATTAGAATAATTTAGCTAAATGACAATCCTCTCTTGTAGCAACAGTGGAGAACAAAGCATTGTATCTAACCTCACGTTAGTTTCTCTAATGGTCCAAGTCCCATTTCAGTGATGGACAAGGAAATGAACGCTGTGGTCCGTGTTCTGAAAGTCAGAACATGTACCGGATAGCCCAGCTGTGTAGAGTTTAAACAATGTGTGTGCTTGAGCTGTGTGTTTCCTGTCAACAAGCACCGGTAGGTCTTCTTGCAGTCTTCTTGCGTGTCTTCATCCATATGCACATGTAATTAGTAGTTACAGTATGTAGTTACACACTGCACATGGAACCGGCTAATAAGCACACAGACACACACACACACACACACACACACACACACACACACACACACACACACACCCACACTCACACTCACACTCACACACACACACACACACACACTCTCTCTCACTCTCACACACACACACACACACACACACACACACACACACACACACCTGCCCAAATGCACACGTACGCACATGCATGCCTCGATGAAGGATCATATAACATGTCATGGACTTTGGCTGCCAAAGTCTGATCAAAGTGGCCAATCTGTTTCATTCCTTTTCTCCTCACTGACATCCAGCAAAGGATGTGTTCTGAGACCGAGTGTTGAAGATGTTTTTCTTAAGCATTGACGTGTGTGTGTGTGTGTGTGTGTGTGTGTGTGCGTGTGCGTGTGCGTGTGCGTGTGTTTGTGTGTGTGTGTGTGTGTGTGTGAGTGTGTGTGTGTGTGTGTGAGCGTGTGTGTGTGTGTGTGTTCGTGTGTGCGTGTGTGAGAGTGTGTGTGTGTGTGTGTGTGTGTGTTCGTGTGTGCGTGTGTGTGTGTGAGAGTGTGTGAGTGTGTGTGTGTGTGTGTGTGTGTGTGTGTGTGTGTGTGTGTTCGTGTGTGCGTCACAGACGTCTGGAGCAGAACTCCATCAAGGTGATACCTGCGGGGGCCTTCTCTCCCTACAAGAAGCTACGCAGGATGTGAGTAGACACCCCAAATGGCCATCAACCATCACTTCCCCCTCAACCAATCAGAGAAGGTCGCTCCCCCGCTCGTCAGAACGTCGGAAACTATGTTTGAATCTTCAACCCCAGTGATCCCTTGCTAACCCTTTGCTTTCCATCATTTGTCCTCCTCTGTTTCTCTCACTCTGGCTGTTGTTCATCTCTCCTCTCTCTCTCCTCCTCTCTCTCCTCTGTCTCCTCCTCTCTCTCCTCCTCTATCTCTCCTCCTCTCTCTCCTCTGTCTCCTCCTCTCTCTCCTCCTCTCTCTCTCCTCCTCTCTCTCTCCTCTGTCTCCTCCTCTCTCTCCTCCTCTCTCTCTCCTCCTCTCTCTCTCCTCTGTCTCCTCCTCTCTCTCCTCTGTCTCCTCCTCTCTCTCCTCCTCTCTGTCTCCTCCTCTCTCTCCTCTGTTTCTCTCACTCTGGCTGTTGTTCATCTCTCCTCTCTGCCGGTCCGTCTGCTGAACCTCGCTCACTCCTCCTGCGCTTCCTGCAGAGATCTGAGCAACAATCAGATCTCAGAGCTGGCGTCAGATGCCTTCCAGGGCCTGCGTTCGCTCAACTCCCTGTAAGTTTTCCCTCCCACCGGCCCACTCTCTCTCTCTCTCTCTCTCTCTCTCTCTCTCTCTCTCTCTCTCTCTCTCTCTCTCTCTCTCTCTCTCTCTCTCTCTCTCGCTCACTCTCTCTCTCTCTCTCTTTCTCTCTCACTCTCTCTCTCACTCTCTATCTCTCTCTCTCTCTCTTTCTCTCTTCTCTCTCTCTCTCTCTCTCTCTCTCTCTCTCTAGGTCTTCCCTTCTCTCTACTAACGTCAAGACACAGAGAATGGAAAACAACATGAGGCCTAACATTACATGGGGGACATCTGTGTTTGTGTGTGTGTGTCTGTCTGTCTGTCTGTCTGTTTGTGTGGGTGTGTGTGTGCAGGTGTATGTGTGTGTACACATGTTTTAAGTTTGTCTGTGTCCACCTGTTAACTGGGGTCCTCAAGGAGTGTGTACTGGTGTGCTATGAATGTGTTTTCACACCACAGATCAATTCAATAGTGAAAAGTCTGTTGTGAGTCCAAACTTCTTTAAATCGAAAGACCCTGAGCACTACGTGTGATGTTCTGTGAGGCGCAGACAAGCTACCGCTAGCTTCATGCTACACTAACCCTACCCCCACTACCCCTGGGATGGCGGGGGGTGAGACCAAGTTGCTATCAAGCATTGATTTTTTTTGTCTTTCATTAAATTGAAATTGATTCCATATCATAATGAATTGTGAATCCACATTGACAGCGCATGTCCAATCTAAAGAAGCTGTGTTCTTCTTCGTTGGTCTGTGAATGCAGAGCCGCCAGTCAGAAGGGCTGAGTAGGCTGGTTCTCTGCCTGACGTAGGCGGGGGGACGGTAGGGGGGCTGGCCTGCGACCCTCAGAGGTTATTTCATGAGTCACATTGGAATGGCCTCCTGCCTCCAAAGTCAATAATTCATAAAGGCTGAATATGCTGAACGGCACTTTTCTGCCACCTCATTTCACATTCACCATGAAGGGAGAGAGACACACTATCAGGGTGTAGTATGCTGTGCATTAGAGTCTAGAGTGTGTTTTATTGCATGTTGGATCCTTGGAGGGAGAGAGA
>JAXIVH010000001.1:21484221-21486721 GCA_036785325.1 Urophycis tenuis
TCCATCATCATGTCTTTTACCCCATCTAGATTGGTGTGTTAGCACGACCGTCCGAAATAAGCACAAAAAAGAGTATTTTATTCTATTCTATTCTATTAAAAAATATATATATATTCAATGTGGTAAGTTGAAATAATTTCAGGTTTGTAGCCTATGATTTGCAATAGGATAGGCTCTAACCTTTCATCTGATGTTGATTACCTGTAGCAAATAAGAAGAAAAAAAACTCGAACGCGAAACACCTGACTAGGAGGCGGCGCCCAGCTTTAAGAAGCCGATCTAATCGGAAAGTTAGCTGAAAACCTCCTCCCGACCAGGTTTGGTTGCGAGCATAAGTTACCATGGTGATATAGCGCCGCTAAAAGAGAGCGACTTTCGTATGACAGCTAACCCAGGCTTTGAGCGCAACATACCTCGCTAACCCACTAATCGAGCTTCGTAGTACACCCCCCAGGTCTGTTCTATTAGATTAAAAATATATTTATAGTGTCTTAAAGAATGTCGAAACCTGGGACGTGGAGAAAGTATAAAATTGGTCATCATTATAGGGTTGTTGCTTTGAAAGAACTCTCAGAGGAGTCCATAAACCCATTATTATTGTTATTATTATTATTATAGTTGTGTAGTTTTATTATGGTCTTGTAATGGGCTTTTCTTTCTCAGATGACTAGTTTTTGATTTGAAAATAATTTCACACTTGATATAAATTAGTTTGGATGAAAAATGGGTTTAATTTCCACAACAGTAAGGGATTATGTTGGGTTGAGGTTGTATTTTCATTAAGGGTTCATCTATGTTGTGTCTGTGTAATGTCGTCATGGTAACCGTCTCTATTGTGTGTGTGTGTGTGTTGTGTGTTTATCCTCAGGGTGCTTTATGGGAATAAGATAACAGAGATCTCCAAAGGACTCTTCGAAGGTCTCTTCTCTCTGCAGTTATTGTGAGCGCACGCACACACACACACACACACACACACACGCACATATACACATTTACATTTACATTTACATTTAGGATCGGTGCGGCGTCGGCAGTGATGCGGGCCCTGCACCGGTCCGTCATGGTGAAGAAGGAGCTGAGCCGAAAGGCGAAGCTCTCGATTTACCGGTCAATCTACGTTCCTACCCTCACCTATGGTCACGAGCTGTGGGTAGTGACCGAAAGAACGAGATCGCGAATACAAGCGGCCGAAATGAGTTTCCTCGCAGGGTGTCCGGGCTCTCCCTTAGAGATAGGGTGAGAAGCTCGGTCATCCGGGAGGGGCTCAGAGTAGAACCGCTGCTCCTCGCATCGAGAGGAGCCAGTTGCGGTGGCTCGGGCATCTAGTGAGGATGCCCCCTGGACGCCTCCCTGGGGAGGTGTTCCGGGCACGTCCCTCCGGGAGGAGGCCCCGGGGGAAGACCCAGGACACGCTGGAGGGACTATGTCTCTCGGCTGGCCTGGGAACGCCTCGGGATCCCCCCGGAAGAGCTGGACGAAGTGGCTGGGGAGAGGGAAGTCTGGGCTTCCCTCCTCAGGCTGCTGCCCCCGCGACCCGACCCGGATAAGCGGCAGAAATGGATGGATGGATGGATTTACATTTAGGGCATTTAGCAGATGCTTTTATCCAAAGCAACTTACAAAGAGTACATTTGTCATAAGAAGGTGAAACATTTAATTGCTGCTAATACAGACAGACAGACAGACAGACATACTTTTTGATCCCTGAGGGAAATTGCCTTCGTAACAAAACTCCAGGAGAAAAAAGAGGACACTCTACTTATAGTAGAGTGTTAGAAAATATAAATATATAAAGGAAACCTATGTAAAATATAAAACCTATGTAGAAAATATAAACCTATGTAAAAATAAAAATATAACCTATATACAAATATAAACCTATGTAATAAAATATCTAAAAAAATGTACATAAAGAAAAGATAATATACATAATACATCCAGGCATACACTACGAGGTAATAGCATACACAAGGATGTAGCATGTCGGATTTTTGTAAAACGAGTTGTGCAGAGAGATGACCAGATGACCAGTATGTAGTAAATGACAGTTATGCAGTGAAATGAAATGAAATGACAGTCATGTAATAAGAATAATATAATATATATATATATATATATATATATAATACAGTAAGAAAATCACAAGAACAAGTCACCAGAACACACACACGCATACATACACACATACACAAACTGGCTCACACATTTACTTACACACACGCACACAGCACACTCATAATCATGCATACAAACTCACACGCAGTAACAGACACACACATCCACTCTTTGCTCTATTTAAATGCATCATAGAGACATTGAGACAGGTTCAGATTTCACTGCGGTTCACAAAGAATGTTACATTTCTAAATACGTTGTTCATTATTTATATTAGTAATTAATGAACAAAGAGAGGCAAGAGAGTATGTTTGCGTATTATGTATGTCATTGCGCTCTCTCTCTCTCTCTGTCTCTCTCTCTCCCTCTCTCTCTCTCTCTCTCT
>JAXIVH010000001.1:21506721-21509221 GCA_036785325.1 Urophycis tenuis
ATGGGAGCTCACAAGGTTACACAATACACACACACACATACATATACATATACATATATGTACATATATGTGTATATATGTACTGTATATACTGTATACTCATGCATATTGCAACACACACAACACACACAAACCCACACATATAACAGGCACACACACACTATTTGCACAAATGAATGTATGTGTTGTGTTCAATATGAATATGTCTGTTACCTGAATGGTAGACAAGTCAATCTGTCATGTTATCTGTATTGATATATACCCTAACATAATCTCACTGACACGACTCCTAGAAGTTCCGGGGACTTGTGGTTTTCTGGTGCCAGGTAATGTAGGCCACTGTCAATCCCCTCCCAGCTCCCTCAAAACCATTCCCAACCCAGTGCCCTGGTGAACTTTGACCCTTACAGGAATGCAACCTTTTTCCTTTTCAATCGGTCCTTGTGTTTTGGAACCTGCGTTGTTGTGTTATTTTATGTGTCGACACCGTAGATATGATGTGTTGATAGATATGGTATGTTGATAGATATGATATGTTGATAGATATGATATGTTGATAGATATGGTATGTTGATAGATATGGTATGTTGATAGATATGGTATGTTGATAGATATGATATGTTGATAGATATGGTATGTTGATAGATATGATATGTTGATAGATATGATATGTTGATAGATATGACGTCGTTGTCAAGAGTCTGCAAAGAACCTCTCGCTTCCTCTTGACTGAACTCAAACTGTATTGGCTAAGACTCCCTGCTGTAGTTGTGTCCCATTGACACAACTACAGCGCCAAAGGGCGTGTTATCCTCAACAGTTTGACAACGCACGAGGAACTGAGTAAGCTGTAGATGTGAGCACAGTGGATTAGGGTGTCTCGATTGGTGTCGCTGCTTCCCAACAAAACAGTGATTCTCTAACTTTTCGAGACGAACCCGAATCATTATAGCAACCCTGCAAGAACTACAAATCTACAAGAACTGCAAATCCAAAGCATTGCGATGAGTAGAGTCACTCCTAGTCATCGGTTTCGAGGTTTCGGAAATGACAGTGCTCTTTGAAGGGCCTTGACGACGCATAGTTCCCACCTGTAGTGCCCCTGTGTACCGAGATGGACCTAACATCTCTGTTAGCGTGGCAGCTCAGTGTCATGTGACCTGTGCTGTTCAGGGCCTGTGGATGTCAACATCCAGGCTAAGTGCGACCCCTGCCTCTCCAACCCGTGCAAGAATGATGGCACGTGCACCAACGACCCTGTGCATTTCTACCGCTGTACGTGTCCCTATGGATTTAAGGTATGCCGGCACACACACACACACAGACACACACACACACACACACACACTTGCACTTGCATGAACAAACACACATATTTATGAACAACAGTGGCACGGATTGTGTCAATGATTTCTGCATTTGTGCGTGTGGGTGCGTCTGTGTGTGTGCGTGATTGTATATGTGTGGGCGTGTGTGGGCCTATGTGTCTGTGGGGGGGGGGGGGGGGTCTGTGTGTGTGTGTGTGTGTGTGTGTGTGTGTCTACGACACATAGGGCAAGAATTGTGAGGAGCCGATCCACGCCTGCATCAGTAACCCGTGTCAGAACGCTGGAACCTGCCACCTGAAGGAAGGAGAGGAGGGGAACTTCTGGTGAGAGACAAGAAACCACACTCACACACCTGGTCACGCACTAGGGACCCATATCTGTACCAGAACCCATATCTGTACCAGAACCCATATCTGTACCAGAACCCATATCTGTACCAGAACCCATATCTGTACCGACACGGTCACTTCTCAGTGGAGTTTTAGGTAAACATCATCATCCACTGATAACACTAAACCACTAAGGGTGTGCAGCTTCCTCTCAATGAGTACTCATGAGGTAGCGTTAAGTGTCAGTACTGAGGAGGTAAAGTTTAGTGCAGTACTTATGAGGTAGCGTTAAGTGTCAGTACTGAGGAGGTAAAGTTTAGTGCAGTACTTATGAGGTAGATTTAAGTGTCAGTACTGAGGAGGTAAAGTTTAGTGAAGTACTTAAGAGGTAGAGTTAAGTGTCAGTACTGATGGGGTAAAGTTTAGTGAAGTACTTAAGAGGTAGAGTTAAGTGTCAGTACTGATGAGGTAAAGTTTAGTACTTATGAGGTAGATTTAAGTGTCAGTACTGATGGGGTAAAGTTTAGTGAAGTACTTATGAGGTAGATTTAAGTGTCAGTACTGATGGGGTAAAGTTTAGTGAAGTACTTAAGAGGTAGAGTTAAGTGTCAGTACTGATGGGGTAAAGTTTAGTGAAGTACTTAAGAGGTAGAGTTAAGTGTCAGTACTGATGGGGTAAAGTTTAGTGAAGTACTTAAGAGGTAGAGTTAAGTGTCAGTACTGATGGGGTAAAGTTTAGTGAAGTACTTTAGAGGTAGTGTTAAGTGTCAGTACTGATGAGGTACACTATACTGCAGTACTCACGAGTACTCACAAAACATGAACAGACTTTTTCAAACAGCA
>JAXIVH010000001.1:21519221-21529754 GCA_036785325.1 Urophycis tenuis
CCACTATGACTGTCCAATGTATCTGTGACCGTCCACTGTAACTGTCCACTGTAACTGTGACTGTAACTGTCCACTGTGACTGTCCACTGTAACTGTGAAAGTGACTGTCCACTGTAACTGTGACTGTCCACTGTGACTGTCCACTGTAACTGTGACCGTCCACTGTGACTGTCAACTGTAACTGTCCACTGTAACTGTGAAAGTGACTGTCCACTGTAACTGTGACTG
The DNA here is from genome assembly GCA_036785325.1 of Urophycis tenuis. Lineage (NCBI taxonomy): Eukaryota > Metazoa > Chordata > Actinopteri > Gadiformes > Phycidae > Urophycis > Urophycis tenuis. The sequence continues at coordinate 21,519,450 of JAXIVH010000001.1, forward strand.
TCCACTGTGACTGTCCACTGTAACTGTGACCGTCCACTGTGACTGTCAACTGTAACTGTCCACTGTGACTGTCCACTCTGACTGTGACTGTTCACTCTGACTGTCAACTGTGACTGTGACTGTCCACTGTAACTATCCACTGTGACTGTGATGGTTTACTGTGACTGTCCACTTTGACTGTGACTGTCCACTGTTGCTGTGACGGTCCAATGTGACTGTCCACTGTAACTGTCCACAGTGACTGTGACTGTCCACTGTGACTGTCGACTGTAACTGTCCACAGTGTTTGTGACTGTCCACTGTAACTGTCCACTGTAATTGTGACTGTCCACTTTAAGTGTCCACTGTGACTGTCCACTGTAGCTGTCCACTGTGACTGTTACTATGACTGTGACTGTCCACTGTAACTGTCCACTGTAAGTGTCTACTGTGACTGTCCACTGTAAGTGTCCACTGTGACTGTCCATGGTGACTGTCCACTGTGACTGTCCACTGTAACTGTCCACTGTGACTTTCCACTTAAACTGTCCACTGTAACTGTCCACTGTGACTGTCCACTGTAACTGTCCACTGTAACTGTCCACTGTGAATGTCCACTGTAACTGTCCACTGTGAATGTCCACTGTAAGTGTCCACTGCGCGCTACTCCGCCCTAGTGTAATTAGCGCACCGTTAAAAGAAGGAAGAATGGGTCTGCGTGTTTGCGTAACCATGGACGATCCAAGAAAAAGAAAACAAAAGTTCTGCGCCGATCAGCGACCACTTCCTGGTCGCTGATCGGCGCGGTGCCTTTGTCGGTGTCTTCTTCTTGCTCTTACAACAGCTGCCATGTCCTTGTTTACAGGCTCAAGCAAAACCCGCTTCCTGGTTTACACCTGCTTTTATGAGGCGGAGATTTGCGCTCCAATTCGAGTCGCGCACTTCTCAGGCAATCTTAGTAAATACCACGCAATACATAATAAGGCGCACTTAACGCGTTACCTCCCAGCTCTTTGCAATTCACTCCCACTTCCCCTGATACACTCCCATTTATGCATATATATGAGGCGGGATGCGCAACTTGCCTATCGCCTCTTCAGAGGCAGGCTATTTGCGCATTTACCCCGTTGCGCCACGTTAGTAAATACGGTTCCATGTTTTTGCGCCTATTTTACCCGCAAATTACGCTAGAAATGGATGCAATTCTGTTAGTAAATGAGGTCCTAAGTGTTCACTGTGACTGTAACTGTCCACTGTGACTTTCCACTGTAACTGTCCACTGTAAGTGTCCACTGTGACTGTCCACTGTAACTGTCCACTGTGACTGTCCACTGTGACTGTCCACTGTGACTGTCCACTGTAACTGTCCACTGTAACTGTCCACTGTGACTGTCCACTGTAACTGTCCACTGTGATTGTTGTTAGCAAAGAGAGAGGTGCCAGACTGGTCAGTGTTTCTACTTGTGGAACACATGAGATATTGGATGTGATTTCACTGATAACATTATAATCACACGGCGCGCCATCCTTTCAGATCGCCACAGACGAGGACAGTGGGGTGCTGCTGTATAAAGGAGACAGCGACCACATCGCCATGGAGCTATATCGTGGGAGGCTACGCGTCAGCTACGACACAGGCTCCTACCCGCCGTCAGCCATTTACAGGTACACACACACACAGTATAGCTACAATGCTGTCTTCCTGCCCTCAGCTGCAGTGTGTGTTAACGCTAACCCTAACGCTAACCCTAACCCTAACCCTAACCCTCAGCTGCAGTGTGTGTTAACGCTAACACGGCACGCTCTTCTCCGCAGTGTGGAAACGGTGAACGACGGAAGTTTCCACGTGGTGGAGCTGGTGGCGTCCGACCAGACTCTGTCTCTGTCCATCGACGGAGGCGTCCCCAAGTCCATCACCTCGCTCAGCAAACAGTCCACCCTCAGCATCGACTCACCGCTCTACTTAGGCGGTGAGAGCCTCGCCGTGCACGTGCGGTTGATACAAGTCTGTGTGTGTGTCGCCTTATCCACTTTTTCTAGTTTTAGCGCAGACCTCGATGTGCATTTCGCATCGCTTCATGCATTCTGCACATGCACTAAGCGCTGTGGTCTGGAGCCCCCCAGAGTGTATTTAGCCCTACGTTGAACCCTTGGCCTGATCTCTGCTGCCCCCTGCAGGCATGCCAGCACACGCCTCCCTCTCCAGCGCGCTCTCCGCCCTGCAGCACGGCTCGGGGGGCCGCAACGGCACCAGCTTCCACGGCTGCCTGAGGAACCTCTACATCAACGGGCATCTGCAGGACCTGGGGGTGGGCCTGGGGCCCCCGGGCGGCTCCGGGGCCGGGCAGGGCCGGGGGATGGAGGCGGGCTGCCAGCCCTGCCAGAGGGGGACCTGCGTCCAGGGAGACTGCCACCCCATGGGCCACAGCGGCTTCACGTGCGCCTGCCACCCGGGCTGGACCGGAGAACGCTGCCACCAGCAGCTCAACAACCCCTGCGACGGCAACAAGTGAGTGTGGGAAAGAGGTGCATGTGAGGGAGGAGAGTGTGTGTGATGGTGTGTGTATGTGTTTGCATGTGTGTCTGTGTGCATGTGTTTGTGTGTTTAGATACTTGAGTGTTTGAATGTAAATACAAAATATAAATACAAAATATTTGGGTGGTATTTTATCCCCCAGCTGCTGGATGTATAAACATCATATCTGCTCTAGCTTTTTGAGTTTACTAAACAATCCATCTTGCCTCATGGCCTCGGCTATCTCATCTCCCCCCTCCCTCCTCACCGCCCACAGGTGCATCCACGGCTCCTGCCTCCCCATCAACTCCTACTCCTACTCGTGCCGCTGCCAGCCGGGCTTCGCGGGCGTGCTGTGTGACGAGCAGGACCAGCAGGCCGCCAGCCCCTGCAGTCTGACCCACTGTAAACAGGGCCAGTGCAGGCTGTCCGGCCTGGGCTTGGCCTACTGCGAGTGCAACAGTGGCTACACAGGAGAGGCCTGCGACCGAGGTGACAGCGCTGTTGGGGTTGGCCATTGTGTGTGTGTGTGTGTGTCTGTTTGTGTGACTTTTGTTTCTAACTATGTGAAAGCGTGCTTTTCGATACGTGTGTGTGTGTGTGTGTGTGAGAGAGTTGTGTGGGGTGCGAAGTATCTCTACCATAGTCAAAAGTACATGCATGTAAGTATGTGTGTGTGTCTGTTAGTGTGACTGTTGTTTCTGTGTGTGTGTCTCAAACATAGTTGAGTGTATATATGTGTGTGTGTCTAAGTGTGTGCGTATGTGTACGCGTGTGTGTCCATCCGTGTGCGTGACTGTTGTTCTTAACAGAATTGTATGTGCATGTATGTGCACGTCTGTCCGTCTGTACGCCAGCCACGTCTGTGTGCAGCGATGCGTGTTAGTTTCTAACCTGGTGCTCTGTCTCTACACTAACACGTCTAACCTCTTCCATCTCAGCTTCCACTGAGCCTCCTTCACCTCCCTCTCGGGGGATTAACCAGGTGAGACTCTCTCTCTCTCTCTCTCTCTCTCTCTCTCTCATCACATGCTTCTGCTTCTCCCGCATCAAAACTGCCTCACTCTCTCCCATCCCTTTCCACGAAGGGAGGACTCAATATTTCACCAGTCCCTCTTTTAGGATGTGTAGATGACCCGGTCCAGTCTGTCATGCGTAAGAGACCCCCTGAATGGATGAAGGTTGAATACAGATTAGAATAATAAAGCAAACTATTATTTAAGATGTTGTTCCTGCACAGCCACTGGCTGTGATGGCTTTACAGAGCGTTTAGAGGACACACAGGGCGTTTAGAGGACATACAGGGCGTTTAGAGGACATACAGAATACAGGGCGTTTAGAGGACACACAGGGCGTTTAGAGGACATACAGGGCATTTAGAGGACATACAGAATACAGGGCGTTTAGAGGACATACAGAATACAGAGCGTTTAGAGGACATACAGGGCGTTTAGAGGACATACAGAATACAGGGCGTTTAGAGGACATACAGGGCGTTTAGAGGACATACAGAATACAGGGCGTTTAGAGGACATACAGAATACAGGGCGTTTAGAGGACATACAGAATACAGGGCGTTTAGAGGACATACAGGGCGTTAAGGAGGACAGACAGAATACAGGGCGTTTAGAGGACATACAGAGCGTTTAGAGGACATACAGGGCGTTAAGAGGACATACAGAATACAGGGCGTTTAGAGGACATACAGAGCGTTTAGAGGACATACAGAATACAGGGCGTTTAGAAGACATACAGAATACAGGGCGTTTAGAGGACATACAGGGCGTTAAGGAGGACAGACAGAATACAGGGCGTTTAGAGGACATACAGAATACAGGGCGTTTAGAGGACATACAGAATACAGGGCGTTAAGAGGACATACAGAATACAGGGCGTTAAGAGGACATACAGAATACAGGGCGTTTAGAGGACATACAGGGCGTTTAGAGGACATACAGGGCATTTAGAGGACATACAGAATACAGGGCGTTTAGAGGACATACAGAGCGTTTAGAGGACATACAGGGCGTTAAGAGGACATACAGAATACAGGGCGTTTAGAGGACATACAGGGCGTTTAGAGGACATACAGGGCGTTTAGAGGACATACAGAATACAGGGCGTTTAGAGGACATACAGGGCGTTTAGAGGACATACAGGGCGTTTAGAGGACACACAGGGCGTTTAATTCAATTCAATTCAATTTTATTTATAAAGCGCATTTCATGCACAAGGCAGACTCAATGTGCTTCACAGTTACATAGTTACAATAAAAACATTTTACATATATAGATCAATTAATAGACAATTCAAGAGTACAAGTGAAAGTAAACAATATACATACTCATCACTCACACAACCACACATGCACACACACACACACACACACAGTTCAACAGAATGTTGTTGAGAAAAGATAGGTTTTTAGTCTGTTTTTAAAGATGGCTAGTGATGTGGCATGTCTAACTGTGTCAGGCAGGGTGTTCCATTTTTGTGGGGCGTATACACTAAAAGCTGCCTCCCCTTCTTTGGATCTGCTGCGGGGGATGAGTAAATTGCCACTGCCTGTTGACCGGAGTGTTCTTGCTGTGGTGTAAGTGATGAGCATATCTGTAATGTACTGAGGTGCAAGGCCATGTAGTGCTTTATAAACCAGGAGCAGTATTTTGAAATTGATTCTTGTTCTAACGGGTAATCAGTGCAAAGATTTAAGAATGGGTGTGATGTGTTGATATTTCTTGGTACCAGTAAGAATACGTGCAGCTGCATTTTGAATTAGTTGTAACCTTTGAATACTTGATTTGGGGAGTCCAGTGAATAAACCATTACAGTAATCTAATCTACTTGTTATGAATGCGTGGATTAATTTTTCTGAGTCGTATTTTGACAGAAAGCCCCGTAATTTGGAGATATTTTTGAGATGGTAGAAAGATGATCTTGTACTGTGGTTGATATGACTTCTGAAATTTAGATTGCTGTCGATAATTACACCCAGATTCCTTGCTTCCGTTTTGCTGTCAAGAGAGAGAGAGTTGAGATGTGCTGCGATTTTCTGTCTCTGAGCCTGTGCACCAAAGATGAGTATTTCTGTTTTGTCTTTGTTTAGTTGTAAAAAGTTTTCTGACATCCATTGATTAATATCTTTGATACACTGAGTGAGGGATATTATGGGTGATAGGTCATCTGGGTGTAGTGAAATGTAAAGTTGCGAATCGTCTGCATAATTATGGTAACTAAGATTATGTTTGCGTATGACATGAGAGAGTGGAAGCATATAGAGATTAAACAGCAGTGGTCCAAGGTTTGACCCCTGAGGTACCCCACATGTAACGTTTATTGTGTTGGACTTGAATTCACCAATGGTGACATGAAATTGCCTGTCATAAAGGTAGGTTCTGAACCAGTTTAGAACTGGGCCAGACAAGCCAACCCATCTTTCAAGCCTTTCGAGTAGGATTTTGTGGTCAACGGTGTCGAATGCAGAACTGAGATCAAGTAGAACAAGAATGGAAATTTTTTTGGAGTCTGTGTTTATATATAGATCATTTAAGAGGACATACAGGGCGTTTAGAGGACATACAGAATACAGGGCGTTTAGAGGACATACAGAATACAGGGCGTTTAGAGGACATACAGAGCGTTTAGAGGACATACAGGGCGTTTAGAGGACATACAGAGCATTTAGAGGACATACAGAGCGTTTAGAGGACATACAGAGCGTTTAGAGGACATACAGAGTGTTTAGAGGACATACAGGGCGTTTAGAGGACATACAGAGCGTTTAGAGGACATACAGAGCATTTAGAGGACATACAGAGCGTTTAGAGGACATACTGAATACAGGGCGTTTAGAGGACATACAGGGCGTTTAGAGGACATACAGAGCGTTTAGAGGACATACAGAGCGTTTAGAGGACATGCAGGGCGTTTAGAGGACATACAGAATACAGGGCGTTTAGAGGACATACAGAGCGTTTAGAGGACATACAGAATACAGGGCGTTTAGAGGACATACAGGGCGTTTAGAGGACATGCAGGGCGTTTAGAGGACATACAGAATACAGGGCGTTTAGAGGACATACAGAGCGTTTAGAGGACATACAGAATACAGGGCGTTTAGAGGACATACAGAGCGTTTAGAGGACATACAGAGCGTTTAGAGGACATACAGGGCGTTTAGAGGACATACAGAATACAGGGCGTTTAGAGGACATACAGAATACAGGGCGTTTAGAGGACATACAGAGCGTTTAGAGGACATACAGAATACAGGGCTTTTAAAGGACATACAGAGCGTTTAGAGGACATACAGGGCGTTTAGAGGACATACAGGGCGTCTAGAGGACATACAGAATACAGGGCGTTTAGAGGACATACAGGGCGTTTAGAAGACATACAGAATACAGAGCGTTTAGAGGACATACAGGGCGTTTAGAGGACATACAGGGCGTTTAGAGGACATACAGAATACAGGGCGTTTAGAGGACATACAGGGCGTTTAGAGGACATACAGAGCGTTTAGAGGACATACAGAACACAGGGCGTTTAGAGGACATACAGGGCGTTTAGAGGACATGGCATTGTTAGACTAGTTGCCCAATACTGGCTCTATCAAGATACTTTGCATTACTCCTATTTTTTTTTTTTATTAATTACTCCTACTATTAAGTTATGCTAAAAAACAACCACAAAACCTTTGATGAAGCGTCTGCTGCTTTTTAAATGGCCATCAGCCTCCTGTGGTCACGGTAACCCCCCCCTTTCCTTCCCTCCGTCTCTGTGTTCCATGATTCCCATCAGCTGGGTCACCACATGATGTTATCGCTCACTGTGTCCACACACACGCTGACCCTGAGCTTTCACCCTCACACTAAACCTCACCCAGGGACCCTTTCCGTCAACAACAGCGTGTGGGTTAGTCGAGGGCGACCTCGTGAATAATGAATGAACAGTGGCCATGAGGTTTGTGCATCAGAGTGCATTGTTGGATTTCTTTTTGTTGGTGATACTCCGCCATTTTGTTATGAACTGTGTCAAACTGCCCATGTAGCCCATGTAGCTCCCGTGATGTCATGATGTCACTGACACTGTTCTGTATGTGTGTGTGTGTGTGTGTGTGTGTGTGTGTGTGTGTGTGTGTGTATGTGTGTGTGTGTGTGTGTGTGTGTGTATGTGTGTGTGTGTGTGTATGTGTGTGCGTGCGTGTGCGTGTGCGTGCGTGCGTGTGTGTGCGTGCGTGCGTGCGTGCGTGTATGTGTGTGCGTGCGTGCGTGCGTATGTGTGTGTGTATGTGTTTGCGTGCATGCGTGTGCGTGCGTGCGTGCGTGCGTGCGCGTGCGTGCGTGCGTGTGTGCGTGCGTGCGTGTGTGCGTGCGTGCGTGCGTGCGTGCGTGCGTGCGTGTATGTGTGTGCGTGCGTGTGTGGTCTCCAGAGGTGGCCTGCCGAGGGGAACGGGTCCGAGATGTCTACCAGAGACAGCAAGGCTACGCCGCGTGTCAGACCCAGGAGAAGGTCTCCCGCCTAGAGTGCCGCGGGAGCTGCCCAGGAGGAGGAGGAGCAGGAGGAGGAGGAGGAGGGGCAGGAGGAGGAGGAGGAGGGGCAGGAGGAGGAGCTGGAGGAGGAGGAGACAAGGGGCAGGAAGGCCCCTGCTGCACCCCGCTCCGTAGCAAGCGCAGGAAATACACCTTCCAGTGCACCGACGGCTCCTCCTTCGTCCAGGAAGTGGAGAAGGTGGTGAAGTGCGGCTGTACAAAGTGCTCCTCGTAGAGACGGCGGTGGGGAAATCGAAACGGAGAAAAAAATAATAAAAACAACAAGAAGAACAGAGAAAAAGAGACAGCACCCTCACCGCAAGATGCCCCTGTTCTGTGCACCCCGCCCTTACTCCCTTCTTTCCTTTCCTTCTTTCCTCCCACCTTGCTCCACCCTCCTAAGCTCCCATACCCCCTCCCACCCACCCACCTCCAACCAGAAAAAAAACCTCCACCTTTCCAAGTAACCCCCCCCCCCCCCCACCCACAACCACCATCACCACCCCTCCCAAATTTTGTAAAAACCATGAAAAAAAAATCTTAAACAAGTGAAACAGCGCAAAAAAAAAAAAAAGATCCTTTTCTTGCCAGTGTTGGACTGATGATCGATGCTTCCTCGTTGGGGATGTTGAATTATATTGTAAAGTACAAAAAAACAGACTTATTTTTATTATGAAGTGGAGAAAAAGACAAAAAAACAGAGTTGACTTTTTCTTTCCATCTGCATTTAATTGTATGTGACTCACGATGACTCAACCAGTCATATGCCACTCTGATCGATGACCACTTCCTGTAGAAGCCCCGCTCCCTCCCAACGTGTTTCTTGTAGGGGCTCCCTAACTAGTAGTAGCACGGACTCACCGCTAGAGGGCGCTCAAGGTAAAGCAAAGAAGCTGAAAAAGAGGGAGGTCGCCGTGGCTCACGGAACACATCATCCCAGCTGAGTGGTCCGTAGTTTTCCTCCTCTGACCTGAAACCTCTTGAGACTGTGTGCACGAGTGTGCATGAACCTACTGGACTACACACACACACACACACACACACACACACACACACGACATCATATTCAGCTACTGAACAACGTAAATATTATTATGTCATACAAATTAACACTCACAAAGATACACAATGAAAACCATCGATGGAAAAGGAGTTATAACAGACAACAGTGGCCAATTGAAAGCATTACATTCTTCATCCCAGCTCACTTTACAAGTATTTATTGTATCATAAATACATGTGCTTATTCAGTAGACCTCCCTGTGTATCAATCTGATTCTTTTAATATATATTAATTTATATTTGTCCTCTTATTTTTGTATTAAAAGACATAATCTGTCAAAATAGCTGAACTAACAAAATGGTGTCCTTTATTTGCTCAAAGAGAAGTTGTTGGTTTCTTTCTGACCACTGAAACTATTGTGTTTGCCAGAAACCTTAGTTACATCTTCAAATGTGACGTGAAAACATTGTATATTTTTGTCGCGTTCCCTGAGAGTTTGTACTGTGCCATTACGAGAAGGTCTTTATATTAGAGTATAAATGTATAGATAATGTCCCTATGTATTTCACACACAGAAATGTTGTGAGTAGCAATGACCCTAGAGGATGCTTAGAACTGTTTTTACCTTTTTAACAAATTTATGCTTAAAAGAATACTGTGACTTTTTTCTAAATGAAACTACTTTGTTAGCCCCCTTGGTCTCCAATGTTAACATACTGCTGCTAAGTTTTTGTACCGTAGACTTGGATCCTGATCTGTATATTCTATAGAAGCTCCGGCTCCTGCTGTATGGAGCACATTGTGTAACAGATAAATATTTCCCCCCACCTCTACCCATGTGCGTTGTGCTTTATATTCCCCGCCCTGCCCCGCCCCTCATCCACAGACTAATGTCAGTTCCCTGATGTTTGTTTATTAAACACAATATTTACCTCACGCCTTTAATCTTGGACTTTTTATTACCGCCACAGTTTACGCATGTAATGGAATAAACATTACAGTCAGGCGCCGCCTATGGCACAGAAATGAGCGATAAGAAATGCAGGTTTCAGTCGACTTGCCCAGTGTGTTTCTTGCGGTTATCTGCCAACTACAATCAATGGTATCCGATAGCTCAGACAGACTCTGACACTTTGCAAGCCCCGGAGAAGTTACCGTCTGAATTAGTTGAACATTCACTGATCATTACTCTGATAAATAACACACGTGCACGATTATTAGTATTGATTATATACGTGTGAGGATGAGCAATGAACAAAAACAGACTGAACTATCTT
>JAXIVH010000001.1:21529954-21594954 GCA_036785325.1 Urophycis tenuis
CCCACGCAGACATGAATGTATAGCTCTGTCCTCCGGCTGGGCATGCAGGTCACTCTAACATGGTGTGGACGAGGTCTCCAGAGACAGTGGCTTGGGCGTATATAGGGTAGGATCACAAGGAGCTCTACACTATAGGGTAGGATCACAAGGAGCTCTACACTATAGGGTAGGATCACAAGGAGCTCTACACTATAGGGGTAGGATCACAAGGAGCTCTACACTATAGGGTAGGATCACAAGGAGCTCTACACTATAGGGTAGGATCACAAGGAGCTCTACACTATAGGGTAGGATCACAAGGAGCTCTACACTATAGGGTAGGATCACAAGGAGCTCTACACTATAGGGTAGGATCACAAGGAGCTCTAGGATCCCGGTCGTTACACAAGGAGCTGTCATACTGTAGACCCTTCACAGTATAGGGTAGGATCACAAGGAGCTGTCAGACCCTTCACAGTATAGGGTAGGACCACAAGGAGCTGTCAGACCCTTCACAGTATAGGGTAGGACCACAAGGAGCTGTCATACTGTAGACCCTCATAGGGTAGGATCACAAGGAGCTGTCATACTGTAGACCCTTCACAGTATAGGGTAGGATCACAAGGAGCTGTCAGACCCTTCACAGTATAGGGTAGGATCACAAGGAGCTGTCATACTGTAGACCCTTCACAGTATAGGGTAGGATCACAAGGAGCTGTCAGACCCTTCACAGTATAGGGTAGGATCACAAGGAGCTGTCAGACCCTTCACAGTATAGGGTAGGATCACAAGGAGCTGTCATACTGTAGACCCTTCACAGTATAGGGTAGGATCACAAGGAGCTGTCAGACCCTTCACAGTATAGGGTAGGATCACAAGGAGCTGTCAGACCCTTCACAGTATAGGGTAGGATCACAAGGAGCTGTCAGACCCTTCACAGTATAGGGTAGGATCACAAGGAGCTGTCATACTGTAGACCCTTCACAGTATACGGTAGGATCACAAGGAGCTGTCATACTGTAGACCCTTCACTGTATAGGGTAGGATCACAAGGAGCTGTCAGACCCTTCACAGTATAGGGTAGGACCACAAGGAGCTGTCATACTGTAGACCCTTCACGCACACATCTCATATTCCCATTTATCTGAGGTTTTTTCTTTTTCTCTACCCCCCCCCCATGAAGACAAAATGTTACGGCAGATATCCTTGTTGATGGTCCAAACATTATCTCGTTGCGTTACACACATGAATTATGCGTTAACCCTGATAGCTGCCTCTGGATATTGGGCTCAAAGATTGATTTATATCACACAAAAAATTGTATTCATAGCAACTAGCAACAAGAACAAAATACAATCAGACGTAACAATCACACGTGAATAGCAAGCCTATTAACCTGTTGTACCTTTATTCAGACTGGAGGCACATGTGAACTTATTATTTTCCTGTTTTCAACATAGGGAGGGCAAATGCGGGAATCCCCTTTGTTTTAATGATGTGCACAGCTGCCCCTGGTTAATGTGAGTTACATCATCCCTGTTTTCAGAAATCCTCCATTTTGGCAACACAGTCTCCTTCATCATCAAGTATAGGAGGAGAGGATCAAGGCAACCCATTAAACTCTGAATAGCAACACCCAGGAGGGAGTTAATGTATCATTAATAGAAATAGAAATAGAAATAGAAATACTTTATTGATCCCAAGCTGGGAAATTACAAAAATTAAGTGGTATTAGAGTTGTTATAGGTAAGATTTGAAGAGCTATTATTTGAGTGTAATTTCTAAGAAATGGCAACGCCAGCTGTCAGCTATGTGCTGGAGCGTCTAGCGTTGACTGCCTCTGTGTGGAGCCAATTTAGACTTTAGAGCGATCTGCTCAACGTGCCCTCTTTTACGCAATTGGTTAAGGGGATCCATCTGGCTTGTCAATCACATGTGCGTGTAATGTGGAACACGCGGAAAGTCAGAGAGGAGGGAGTACAGGGTTAGAACGTCTGTTGTTGTTGTTGTTGTTGTTGTTGTTGTTGTTGTTGTTTACTCTTAAAATCGTGTTCACTCTTCATCTCTTTATAAACTCTCGATTCTTACCCACAGCAGCTATAACTTCTATTGCTATATCCTGTGATATTTTGTTCTGGGGTTGTGAAAGGTCTCCACGTCAGTTCACTTAACGAGGTATATGTTTGATGGCGTTGTCGGCCACGTCCATTTGATCCATGGAGTCAGCGCCCTGGTCCGAAGGAGCCTGGGTGACTTTGTTGCAAAACAAAGTCACGGTGGTATTCCCACTGTCGTCGCTTCCCCTGGTGTTGACACGATACGAGACGTACAGCGAGCTGTCCTGCTTCACATACCCAGGGTCGTTGCTGGCCACCACCGTCTCCACGCCTGCGCCCATCGCTCCCCAGCATTCGCCCACCCGGCAGCCCAGCAGGCGCAAAAACGCGTCTCTGAAATCTGTGTTGAACGCATAGATGATCGGGTTGAGCGAGGAATTGCTCCAGCCAATCCACACAAATATGTCAAATGTCCTTTTACTGACACAGTAAGGTATGTGTTGTTGGTCTTTCAGCGAATGCGTCTTGGGGCAGAACGGCAGGGCGCAGTTGAGAACAAAGAAGGGGGTCCAGCAACACACAAAAACACCCATGATGATGCTCAGCGTTTTGAGCACTTTAGTTTCTTTTCTGATGGAAACCCTGAGCGCGCGTTGGTATGGATATGGAGTAGGCTTCGGGTTTTTGTTTGTACAACCACTGCTGTGTTTGGAGTGAGCGCTGACGGTCGAGAACGAGCGAGAAAAGTTTTCGGCTGCGTCGGAGCGGCAACTCCGAGCGTGCTCCGCTGCGCGCTCCAGAGACGAGATTCTCCTGATCTGCATGTGGGCGATCCGGTAAATGCGCGTGTATGTGATGATCATGACAGCCACGGGAATATAGAAGCTAATAAGGGAAGAGGAGATGGCGTATGTGCGACTTAAGCTCGAGTCACATTTTCCACCGGTAACACCGGCGCTCTCGCCCGTGATGTTCTCCGTTGCGCGAACATCGGCCCAGTCGCTGTTCTCTGCCCGGTGCCAGTTCAGCTGCACGGGTACGAAAGAGATAACCACGGATACGGTCCACGTCACTCCGATGATAACAAACGCTAGCTTTTTGTTCATGCTCCGCTCGTAACGGAACGGACTCGAGATGGCCCAGTAACGGTCCACGCTGATGACGCAAAGGTTGAGGATCGAGGCGGTGGAACACATGATGTCGCAGGCCACCCAGGTGTTGCACAATGCGCCGAATGGCCACGAACCGACCACCTCTGTCACCGCCTTCCACGGCATCACCAGGGTCGCGACGAGAAGGTCCGACAGGGCGAGGGAGACGATGAAGATGTTTGTCACTTTGGCTTGGAGATGTCGGTAGCGAAAAACAGCTGCGCAAACAGTTAGATTTCCCAGAAACGTCCAAACAATAAGTAGAGTGAGCACGCAGCCGACAACGGCTTGTCTCGCCAGCGGTGCGCCCCTGCTCCCAGACCATGACCAGCCGGTTGCGTTATTCATCGCATGGGCTATAACACCAAGGTCACGGCAAAAGGTAAAAATAAGATATTGCCCATTCCTCCGGAATCCACGTGGAAATAAAAAAAAAAAGGTTCTAAATGCCTCTTCTCTAGGAGGACTAGCGGCATGTCCCTCGGAGGGATTGGTTGGTGGGTGGGCGTCCTCCCCTTGTTGCGTTAATCTGTGATTGCTGCTCTTAAGAGTGCACAGCAGATTTCCTACAGACCACGTGTACAGCGGTTTGCAATTACCAAGCGCGCCATCACGGCCAGTCCACTCCAAACAGACCCGGCCAAAGTTGACCATCTGCGGTAAATAGCAGGCGCTTTGAGGCGCACTTTCAGACCCCACATTATTGACCTACATTCGCAAATTGAAAACAAATCATCCATCGCCTGTATGGATTTGACGACTGTGGAAAAATTAATAATTAGGCTGCCATGATGTTGCTGTACGCTGGCTAAATGAATAAAGTATTTTCTAATAAATATTTTTCAACCGTAATTATACGGGCTATATATATCCTATATATAATATTTTATTCAAAAGCACAACCTGAAAAAAACAACAATAAAATAAAATGATTGCACTTCATTAATACCAATTGTAATAATTCAAAAGTAATACACATTTTCCATGAATTGTGTATTTTTTTATTGTATTGTTGTATTTTTCACCAGCCCCAAATTAGGTCATCACTTGACTCTTCCTAAACAACTTTCCCCCCTACGGTATTTAGTGTCCAGACAGTAGTGTCTGCATGACACAATCAGATGGCGGCGTTCTGCTCTCTGTCGTCCTCTGTGACGGCCGGGGGGCAGGTTTCCACCAGCGCCGAGGGGCGGGGGGGAGGGGGGGGGGGGGGGGGGGGGGGGGCGTGGAGGTCACAGCCGTAACCCTTTCCAAAGTGTCCCGCAGCAGGTGACGGCGGGTCTCTCCGGTCCACATGGCCCAGGAATGCGGACGCATCGCGCGGCCGCTCTAGTAGAGAGAACTTGTGGGAAGCGGGAAGGCGCGGAGGGATTTGTGTCGTTCCTGCCGCTTGCGGAGGTCGTGGCTTGGCTCCGTCAATGTATTTGTTCACGTTTAGAGCAGAGTAGATTACCAATGGGTAGGCCCATGACAAAGTATAGCATACTGTCCACCCATCAGTGTGTGTGTGTGTGTGTGTGTGTGTGAGTATCAACATAATTGATACTCACTTGTTAATAAGAATCAATGTTATAATGACTACAAATAAACTGTATGACAGAAGATGTATTCTGTACATTAAATCCGCCATTTTCACATCAGCAACTGCACAAGGTGAAATGGTAACCTCTGACCCCGCCCCCTCATCACCTATTGGTGCAGACGTCCCTGTGGCTGAGGTCCCTGGGCAGCCCTGAGCCAAGCTTGGGTCCAAGGGGGCTACGGCCACCCAGTCCCCGCACACAAGTGGTCCCACACTCCAAGCCCCCCACCCAGGCCCACCTGGAACTCCCATTAATCACATGAGGATTAACCACATCATACAGAGAGAGAGAGAGAGAGAGAGAGAGAGAGAGAGAGAGAGAGAGCAACCGGAGAGAGAAAACTGGAGTCACAGTCTATTACTTACACGCAGAAATACTCCCAGATAATCTCATAATCCCTCCACATCATGTGAATTCATTTATGGCTCAAAGTAAATGGTGTGGACCATTAGCTTGCCCTGCTGCATCCTAATCAATGATGACGGGTTACGGGTTGTCAATGTGTTTGTATCTTTCTACCACTCAGAGCGGCAGCCTCTTCTTCTAAGCGTTTGGTGTATTTGCTGTGTTTTCGCCCTCCAATAGTTGGGTGAAACCAGGTGTAGCTCAACGAGTCATCTTGCTGTAGGACTGCCGGGGTCCATTAACAGGATGACACAGTGTTCACACCGTATTACGCCTCTGTGATAAAGGCCGAGTCAGAGTTTTCAGAAGAGATCCCATCTGTCCACTGTTGTGCTTTCACTGTCTTTTATTCATTATCTGTTACTAAACAGACTTTCATGTCCCACTACCCTTTAGTGGGGCAGCCGGTCTATTAGTGGGGCAGCCGGCCTACTGGTTAGGGCTTTGGATTTGTAACTGGAGGGTGGCCGGTTCGAACCCCGACCAGTGCGCATAGCTGAAGTGCCCTTGAGCAAGGCACCTAAACCCTCACTGCTCCCCGAGCGCCGCTGTTGCAGGCAGCTCACTGCATCGGGTTTAAGTGTGTGCTTCACCTCACTGTGTTCTGAGTGTTCCACTAATTCACGATTGGGTTAAATGCAGAAGACCAAATTTCCCTCACGGGATCAAATCAGTAATTCTTCTTCTTCTTCTACCCGGTCTAAACTTTCATACCCAGTCCCACGGCAACAACACCAATACCCTGTCCTCTTGTCCACTGTGACTTACTGTTACTACAGGTCAGGCTGAGGACCATCCAAGAGATCAGAATGAGAGTGGCTACAAACAAAGTTCTAGTGCTGAGTGACCTAGTTTGTAGACAACTGCACCGATTGCTGCGCATGTCGCAGTATGAATCACACCACAACACCTGGACACTGGTGAAACTACAGTGCACATAGTTGTAGTAGTTGATGTCTTTTTATTAGTAACACAATAGTTCACTGTCATTTCATCATTTCATAATACATGGGAGATATACAGGTTATATAAGACTATATATATATATATATATATATATATATATATATATATATATATATAAGACTTATTTAATATTCTTCTGCTGATGTGGGCCCTCTGGATGATGAGTTTGCTTTGTTTTTTTAAGAGGGAACTTATTTCATATCTTTTAAGAACAAAAATTCAATGAAGATAAATGTAAAACAATGTAAAAAACAAAACAATAAATGCATCACACATTACTGTATACTGCATGGAGACCCCAGGTGCTCTAGACCTGCATTTATCACCACTAGCCCCATTTCATGGACATATCCACTCAACGGTCGAACAACAGTACTTAAACTGTTGCAATTCTCTTCGGGCTTCTCTTTGATAGATTTGACAGCCATTTCAGGGCAGCTGTTGTCACTGTGGTTGTTTAATCTACCAATTTCTGCACTTCTAGCTTTTCCGATCGTCTCAGTTTTGCGTCCCTCCGACTTCATTGTAATGAGCCACAACTGCCGCTTGAGGGCGTCGTTTTGCTTTTTCTCTGCTATCAGATTTTCTCTCTCTCTTTGCCTTTCCATCTGGCTCTCCTCCTTCTCCATATTTATCTGGTTTTCGATTTGCTTCTCCCGTTCCTTCTCCTTCCTCCTCTGCTCCTCCAACTCCTGTGTGAGTCTGTCATGTTCTTTCTGCAATGCCTCCCTCTTCACCTCCTCCCGTCGCCTGATGGCCTGCTCCTTCTGTAGCTGCTGCTGTGCCCTCTCTCTTTCTCTCCTCTCATTTTCCTGTTTCTCCTTCTGGATCACCGTCTCCATATCTCTCTTCACCTTCTGCTCCCTTTCCATCTGCTCCTGCAAGGCTTTAGTCAGGTGGTCCAGTTTCCCGTGGAGAGCTTCCCTCTTCTTCTCCTCTTCCATTCTTATCGCCATCATTTGCATCACCTCCTGAATCTTCCACTCCTTCTCCTTCTTCGCGTTTTCCTCCCTGGTCACCCTCAACACCTCCTCCTTTTCCTTGATGAATGTCTCCGTCCTCTCCCTGTCCAACCACTGGCTCCTCCTCATCTCCTCCAGCTCCTTCAGGTTCTTCAGCTCCACGCTTTTCAGCTGCCCCTGGTACCACTGCCGCACCACCTTCTCCTGCTCCTGTTTCCGCCGCTCCTCCGCCAGCCTCCGCTCCTTGGCGACTTCCTCTTTCGCCCTCTCCGTCTCCTCCTCGGCCTCCATCAGCATCACGCTGGTGAAGCACCCGCCGTCGTTTGCCTCCAGCACGCCGTCCGCCAGGGTCAGCAGCTCCGACACCTGCTCCTTGTGTTTGGCCAGCCGGTTGTTGAACACACAGTAGCGGCCCCTGCAGCCGGCCACCAGCTGGGCCAGGTCCTGGGACTCCTGGATCAGGTGGTCCCTCACCGTGGTGCCGTCCTCCAGGGAGTCGCCGTGGGTGAACACCACCACCGAGAACTCCAGGACACGCGGCCCGAAGGTCTCATGCACACGGCGCAGCGCCTCCTTCTCAGACTCAGTGTAGCGCCCCACGGGCACCACCAGGAGGAAGACGTGCGGGCCGGGGAACAGCAGGGCCACGCTCCTCCTGAGCTCCTGCTGCACCTCCGCGGGGGGCTGGTGCGTGTCCAGCAGGCCCGGGGTGTCCAGGAGGGTGAGGCGGCGGCCGCGGAAGTCTCCGCAGGCCCTGCGGCACCGGCGGGTGACGGAGGAGCTGCCCTCTCGGGGCTGGAAGGCCTTGCAGCCCAGGATGGAGTTACCGGTGGAGCTCTTCCCACTGCCGGTCTTACCCAGCAGCACCAGACGGACCTCTGGCAAGGAGGACCAGTCTTTCTTGCCTGGGAGAGGAGGATGAAGAAATATAGTAATATAGTATATATATATATAGTAAGTCAAAAGGAATGATGTTACATATTTATAATAAGTGAGTGAGACAAAGAACGAAAGAACAAGAGAAAGAAACACAATGAGAGAAGGAGAAAGGAGAAACGTACCTTTAGTTGAAAAGGATGAAAAGGAGCCCAGTCTGCTGATAGACGACATGGTGTTTCTGGTGGGCTCGACCCCATGAAGGGAGAAGGGAGCCTGTGGTCTCTATTTAGCCCTCAGACTTGTGGGTGCGGCTTGTGTACAAACAGGCCAGCTCTTTCTGCCCTTTGACCCTTGAGGACACCATCATCAGTGGACACCATCAGCAGTTTGTGTCAGTCTGAGAGTGGCCCAATAGTCTGTCTCTGAGACACTAAACAGATCACATCACTGATTGAACGTACTGGGAATGGAGGACATGTTTTAAGAGAGGACGAGGCTGAATCACGCCTATCGAGATGGTATATTTTTAAGTCCACTATGTGATTCAGTGTCATCCACCACTGAAGACGTCCGTCAGTTATTGAAGACCACTGATGGACCATGAAATAAATCGGTTTATCTGTTTCACTTTCAGTGCTTGAGCTTTAAATTACATTCAACGTTTTGCACAGTCGACAGTCCATTGGAAGTCCTGCAGTTGTCATGCCAACTAACAATGATCCAATACCTGGAACATTCCAACTCATCAACATTTGATCAACAACTGATTCAGGATTTAAATGCACACACTTTTTAAGATTTATGGCTTTATTAATCCCAGATGGGAAATTTGGGGAAAATGTATAGTGCATACATTTTTTGAGTTGGTGAACAGACTACTGCCGCCCCACAAAAAAGCATCACCAGAATATGTATAAAGAAAAAGAGAAAATATACTGTTTTTATAAGGGTCTTAATCCGGCATGCATGTGTGTGCAAAGTCTTGTGTGTGTGTGTGTGTGTGTGTGTGTGTGTGTGTGTGTGTGTGTGTGTGTGTGTGTGTGTGTGTGTGTGTGTGTGATTGTCCGTATATGTAAATTATGCTATGTCACCCGGTTTTATAGTCTCAAGCCTGCAGGTCCGAAGGCTGGTGAGATAACACGCGGTCCTTCACAGGCTGTGGCTCCGTTAAGGCCACGTTAGCTAACCCTACCAAGACTTTGACCACCGTCAGAATGCCCTGCAGCCGGGTGGCAATACCTCCTTATAGAGGAGAGCTATGAGGCAGCCCAAGAAATCAACTTCGCTCTTTATTTCTTGTGATCTCATGCACTTGCGTTGTATTTCTAATCTGTATATATACAAAATGACTGATACTTGACATTTATTTTCTCGGTGAAGAGTCAAAATTCAAATTCAATTCAATCAAAATTTATCAAGAAAGCTAAAAGGACAAATCAACAGAAGAAATATGCATAATTTCTGTGTCTTATCTTGTGTTTGATGGTGTAAACAAGCAATCTATGCAGAGGTTGTGTGTCCTCTCAATACAGAGAAAATACAGAGAAAACACCAATCTGTCTATGGGATAGATAGTGAATTAGACATCGGTGACATTTTATTATGTGAAACTCTTTGAGATTGCCACCTTGACCATAGTGGTTTAAACACCCAGTTTATCTTTAATCTTTGAACCTGTGCCATCGTGGGTTATAAGAAGGTGTATATGGTGAATATATGGGAGGGGCCAGAGCCACTCTCGGTTCTAAACAAGCATATGTGGGAGGAGCCAAAGACACTGGGTTGTAAGAAGGCTTATATGGGACTCTAGGAAATACAAAAGCACAGGTGGGAGGAGCCAGAGTAACTGTGGGTTATAAAAATTGCATGTGGGAGTGGCCAGAGCCAGTAAGTTATAACATATAACATATAGTTATAGCATATGAGGGAGGAACAAGATTCATGACATGATTGTTGTCACTTGTTTTACCTCAAGCAGCAGATAACTTAAAGACTGCTGTGTGAAGTCATCCTGTGCTTCATTTCAAACTGCAACCCTTTGCTTGGTTAACCCTTTTGTAATTTCCACTATGATTTTGGGTTTTTTTTTGTGGACTTTTGAACTAATTTAACATCTCTAACCATGCAGTCATGATGCCTCTCCTAAAAAGAGCTGCTTCAAATGTAAGGTAAGTAATGTAACAGGTATATGTCTGGCTGTCAGTTCATCAATAATAAACCCTTTGCATGTTCAAGGCGCGGCCTGGATTGTCTTACTGGTTCACATATGCAGCCACAATGACCATCGGCTGTGTGACTTCATAGAAAGACTACAACGGTGCGTGTTTATATGTAAATATCGAGAACATGTTCCAACGTTATCTGTTGCATTGATCTTTCATGCGAATCGGACTCACACAGAAAACACACTCTCACACACAGTTTGTAGACAAAACTATTAATGTTTACAATTGCACTTTTAACATTTCTGTCAATTACAGTACATGTTCTGAGTCTTGAACACTTGGACCCAACAAATGAAACTGTTAATGATGATTATGATGACAGTATTTTTTATGACATGGCTCTTACGTTGCCTTGGCGAAGATGAGGATGCTCATCAGGAACACCATGATGAAGAAAATCCACATGAAAAATCTGTCCATCACCTTGGCAACCTTCTTCCACTCTGCTCCCTTTGCACATGTCGCCCGTTGCTCACGGAAACAGTTTGCAATGAACTGGATGTTCTTGACCACCTGGGAAGAAACAAGGATGAGAGAGAGAGAGAGAGAGAGAGAGAGAGAGAGAGAGAGAGAGAGAGAGAGAGAGAGAGAGAGAGAGAGAGAGAGAGAGAGAGAGAGAGAGAGACAGAGACCAGTGGGAATTCAGAAAACAACCCTTTCCTTTGCTAATACCCTGCCAAAAAGCAGTGGCCCACAATATATGATTATGCACACATAACCTGTTCTACAAATGAAAAGATAATTTAATGACCAACGCTCCTCACATGCTGGCAGCGTCAGCATTTCCTATTGATCTTCACATAACATGATCTTCACATATCATATCATAACATAATATATATAATATTAAACATATATAACAATAGAATAACATGATCATCTCGTCTTGTTCTACCGGAACAAGATCCACTCTTCTGCCTACTACCCCAGAAAACTGTTTTCCATGTTCTCCTCTCTCCTCAACCCCCCCCTTCCTCACTCACTGCTGATTAGTTTTCCGACTACTTTATCAAAAGAAGGTGACGGACATCAGCATCTCCGTTACCCCTGCTGCTACCTTACCTAACCCCACCTCCACAGCTATTCTCCCTCCCCCAGCTCCCGCCTCTGCTAGACTTAACCTCTTTACCCCTCTCTCCTCCGAAGAGGTCCTGAAATTGGTCACATCCAACCATGCGACGACCTGTCCTCTTGACCCCATCCCCTCCTTCAGGCCATCTAAACCGACATCCTACCGTTCATCACCTCCCTCCTTAACTCTTCCCTCACCTCAGGTCTTGTCCCTACACCCTTCAAAACTACCCTACCCTCAACACTGCTGACATCCTGAACTACAGACCGGTATCTCTGCTATCATTCCTTTCTAAAACCCTGGAATGTGCAGTGTTTGGTTCTTTTAAGGTTCTCCCCACTGAACGGGGCGCCAGGAGAGGACACGTTGTTTTAACTCGTTGTGGTTTTTTTATTTACTTGGTTTGATGTTCCTTATACAGTTGTTTTAGTCCACAAATAACAGGTTATAAACCTGTAGAATAGAAAGACTACGGTGTAAACGACAATATTGATAGCAACATACATAATATACTATAAATTCTGAATAATATACAAATATAAATTACAATATAGTCAGTATTGAGTGTTATAATAATATAGTATAATATCATTAGTGTTTAAAAACGGAATATGCGACAATTGCAGAAATGCAACAATTCCTCACACAAGCAACATTGCACATTAAACATTAAACATACATTAAACATTGCACTGCCACACACAAGCCACATGGCATTGCCATAAATTAGCCAAGTCAATTACTTAAACCAAATGTACATCAATGTCAATGCTACACATTAAACCAATAGCCCAATCCACAAAAGTGCCCTCAGTATGTTGGCCTAAAGTGCAAAGCAGTGAGTGTAGTTTTAAGTAGTAACGCTGAGCATAGCAAACCATTACCCATGTAAAGCGATTAACTACATTACCCAGCCTGCAGCGCAAACAGGAAGTATACTCGTGTGACAGTGAAGTCGCTACAATTTTAAAACATTTACCGGGATATAGCCTCGATTACTATCAGGCAGACAATGTTAAACATCAGATCGCAAACAATGTTTTATCAGCGTGACCAAAGTAACCAATAACCAAGTTATCAGGCATAAAAACCGCAGACATACACAGCGGCAGCACAGCGGTAGGGCAAACAGACAAACAAACTTAAACCGCGGCTCATTGGACAGAAACAGCAGCTTACCAGTGGCGCATCTCTCCTGACGAGACAACATGCCAAAATTAGTGCTAGCTCCCGTTTATAGCCCATGCTCATTCACTACTAGATTCAAACACGCCGCTTTGGGATTTTACTGGTCCACGCTTCAACTCTTGATTGGCCCGCGATTCAATCAGGTAAGTGAACCTAGGCTCCCACTAACACCTCACCTTTGTTACATTGCTGTTGAACCCCATAACGTAGTGAACGTAACATTCAGTCTCTAACCAACTGTCCTCCTACCTCTCAGAAAAGGACTTGCTTGATCCCCATCAGTCTGGCTTCCAGACTGCGCACTCTACAGAGACGGCCCTCCTGACGGTGACAGAGTCCCTTGGTGCCGCCAAAGCCTCTTCCCTCTCGTCGGTACTTGTTCTCCTCGACCTGTCTGCGGCGTTCGACACCGTGAACCACCAGACCCTCCTCACCACCCTCGCTGAACTCGGCATTACTGACACTGTGCTAGCCTGGTTCACATCTTACCTTATGGATCGCACTTATCAGGTCACATGGAACGGCTCCTTGTCCAAACCCCACTGACTAAACACTGGTGTCCCTCAAGGCTCAGTACTAGGACCGCTTCTTTTCTTCCCATATACCAAATCTCTAGGCTCTGTAATCACATCACACGGCTTCTCCTATCCCGTTATGCGGATGACAATCAACTGTTCCTCTCCTTACCCCCCTCAGACACTCTGATTGCAACACGCATCTCAGAATGCTTGGCAGACATCGGCTCTTGGACAACTGCACATCAACTCAAGCTCAGTCTCACAAAGACTGAGCTTCTCTTCATACCGGGGAAAGACTGCCCTCACAGGGACCTGCAGGTCTTGGTTGGGGGCATCACAGTATCTGCTTCGCCGACTGCAAGGAACCTCGGCGTAATAGTTGACAACCAATTTTCCTGCACTGCAAACATCACTGCAGTGACCCACTCCTGTACATTTGCTCTCTACAACATCCGCAGGATCCGGTCTTTCCTCACAAGGGAAGCAACACAGCTCCTGACCCAAGCACTTGTCATCTCCCACCTCGATTACTGCAACTTGCTCTTAGCTGGACTCCCTGCAACTTCGATTAAACCTTTGCACCGGATCCAGAACGCTGCAGCACGCCTCATGTTCACATGACCCCCCCTCTTCCAAGACCTTCACTGGCTTCCTGTAGTGGCTCGCATCAAATTCAAGACGATGCTACTGGCCTACAAAGCCGTCGATGTAAATATCCCTTCCTACCTCCAAACATTAGTGAAACACCATGCCCCTGCTCAAGCACTCTGTTCAACTACCTCAGCTGGTCGACTGGTACCGCCATCACTAAAAGGTCGGATGGCGAAATCTCAACTCTTTTCCGTTTTGGCACCGCAGTGGTGGAACGAGCTCCCTGCCAATGTCAGGAATGCAGAGTCATCCCCCATCTTTCGGAAGAGAATCAAGACCCACTTGTTCAGAGTTTACCTGAACCCTGCATAACCCTACCCTCATGCTCTTATTTGTTGTACGTCTTGGCACTTTAATCACTCTTTGTAATTTGGCACTTTGATCGCTCTTTGTAACTTGGCACTTAGCCAGAGATGTTGTATACTAGCAATGGTTAAGCAATTCTAGCAATTGAAATGCTTGAAACTTGTTCTGGTGACTTTCTTACTGTATTAGTGGCAATTAAATGTTTCACCTTCTTATGACAAATGTACTCTCTGTATTTCGGTTTGGATAAAAGCTTCTGCTAACTGCTCTAAATGTAAATGTAAATGTAAATGTAAATATCATAACATGATAATATAATAACATCATCCTATCATAAAATTATTATATCCAAGGTGTATGTAGGGCTCCTCACCTGTCTGTGATCATAACATAACATGATCACAACCTAATGCCCACCCATCATATCATTGTGTATGTAGAGTGCTCACCCGTAGGTGCTGGGGGCAGGGGCAGCTGCAGGGGCAGGCAGCGGGGTAGGACTTCTCCGAGGGCGGATAAAACAGCTGGTCCTTCACCCCCCCGTTCAGGTGCTGGAGGTTCTGCAGGGTCCCGGGCGAGGTCTGGTAGTCCAACTCGTCCCTCCTGATGTGGTGGTTCTGGTGGTACCGCCGTGGGGATGCCCTGCTCTCCTCACTCTGCCCCCTGGTGGAGTGGTGGTTGTTGTGGTTGTTGTAGTGGTGCTGCTGCTGGCTGTAGTGTCCGTTGGGCTGCTGGCCTTTCTGGGGGTCGCGGCGAGCAGCGTGGCCGTCGCTGCGCCGGTACGTCTCGTCGTCGTGGCGACCGTAGCGCTCCTCCCCCATGGGCTCCTCGGTGTACAGTGGGGTCCTCTCGCTCTCCGGCGTGGTGCAGTTCTCACCCACCTCGTACACAAAGAAGATCTTGGACATGTAGTCGATGATGACCACCTTGGCCCAGTGGGGAACGGGCTTGGCCTCGGCGCCGCAGAAGTGGATGTTCATGATGAAGATGGTGAGCGAGGTGGACGCGGTGATCATGGTCATGGTGGCGATGTAGTATTTCCCTGACGGGCGAAGGCGAGGGCTTTCGTTAAGGACGGAGGCCGCACGAATGATCGCTCATAGATATACACAGTCACACACTCCCACACACACACATGCCCACACACACACACACACACATGCACACGCACGCACACACCCACACACACACACACATACACATACTAATCTTGTCTAGGTAGATCTATTTATTTTTTATTGACTATAGTCAGGCTCTTATTGCACTCCTCTATCCCCTTGTACTGCTGGTCACTGTGAATCTCTCCTAAGGGGGATTAATAAAGGAATATCTTAAATTATCTTATCTTATCTTACACGCACACAAACACACACACGCGAACACACACACAAAAACACACACATCAAGACATGAATTCCTTTACATGAACAACGAAACAAAACGGGAGAAAATAGTTAAAGAAAAAAGAAAAGGCGTTGAATAAAATAGTCAACAATGTATCGGTCGTGTCCTTTCCAGTGTCCTAGATTGACTGTGAAAGCACAGAATTTCCAAACAAGAAAAAACACTAAGAATGAAATAAACGACTAAATGACTAAAGCACGCAACGCCTGAACACATCACTCCGTCCACGTAGATGACAACGCCATCCGCCCGGCTCACCCCGTCCGCCTCTCCACCGGGCAGGCCTCACCCCCCCGGCTCCCCTCACCTATGTAGGGCACACTCTCAGAGGGCGGCATGCTCTCGGCCACCATCAGCTGGAAGACGGTGAGCGCCAGCAGCACGGTGACCCCCAGGGACACCTTCTCCCCGGAGTCGGCGGGCAGGTAGAAGCCCAGCGGCGCCAGGAAGGAGATGAGGAAGCAGGGCAGCAGCAGGTTGAAGATGTAGAAGGAGGAGCGGCGCTTGAGCAGCAGGGTGTAGGTGATGTCGGGGTACGGGTCCGAGCAGCAGCCGTACATGATGACGTTCCGCACTGCTGGCATGCCGTGACACTCCCACTCCACGTTCTCCACGAAGTCCGACAGGTCTCCGCTGTCCGTGCCCATGCAGATGTCCACCTGGGGGGACCCGGGCCCTTTGTCTTTAGGCCTTTTATTCTGTGGTGTTGTAGCGCTTCTATCTCCCCGTCCCTCATGCTGTGGGTGTCTACTGGGAGACCACCCATCACACGTCTGAAGACCATCTGGGTTCCGCCTTTGTAGCATTTTAGCCCTTTTGTCTGTCTTCTTTTTTTCTTTACATTTACTTCTACTTACTGCCACAGTTTTACTCGTGTAATCTTATTTATGTATATATTATTGTTTATTTAATCTTTCATTGTGTCTCAGTGCTTCCTGTCACTTTGTACTTCCTGGTTTGTGTCGTATGCCAACAGAAGGCTTGATCATCAAGACCGAGACAAGACATCACCAGACAAATATTAACAAAAAGAAAGTATGCACTGGAACACAGACACACAAACACACACACACACACACACGCAAACACACACACATGTGCACATACACGCACGTATGTACGTACACACAGGCACAAACACTCACAAACCCTCTCTCACACACACACACACACACACACAAATAAACACTCATGACCCTTGAACCCTTGTTTGTGTCTCACCTGGTTGCCGTTGTAGGTCCAGGAGCCAAAGGTCAGGTTGCACTGCTGCCAGTCGAAGGGGAAGTAGGAGACGTCCACCACACAGGAGCTCTTGGTGATGGCCGGAGAGTCCCAGGTGATCTCTCCGTTGTAGCGCAGCACCACATTGGTGTCAGCCGGCCCAGAGGACTCCTCGTCCGCCCTGAAGGTGGGGGTGCGGGGAGAGGTCAATGTTGAGCCGGGTTCGACACCAGACCGTCTGGATGGACTGAACCGTCGAATAGATCAAAAAACTATAGAAAGGGATTTTTTTGTTTTTCCGTTGTTTTTCCATAGCTGTCTCTCCCTCTCTGTCTGTTTAGCTTTCTTGCATTCATTTTCTCTGTCGTTCTCAGTATGTTTCTGTCCCTCACACTCTCTCATTTGTCCCCTGCTAATCGGCCTTTCCATGTCTGTCCCTCATCTCCCTCTCTACCTCCCCACCGGTGACTGACTTGTTGTACAGCACTATGTCAGGTCTCCAGACCAGGTCACTGGGGATACGGATGACCTCCAGGCCATCGTAGTCGTCTTTGTCCCACTTCAGGTAGGCATCGTGCCAGATCTGTCTGATCCATAGGTAGGTGGTCAGCACCTGGTTCCTCTCATCCTAGACACACACACACACACACACACACACACACATACACATTCATGGATATGTATGCATGGGTGCATACAAATACACAAACGCATACACAGCAATATCTTATTATGATATTTGTATTGTAAATCGTGATTCCAACCACCAGTCAATGATCTCAGTTGATAAGTCTACTAGACTACAACTACACCAGACTATTAGACTACTACTACAAGACTGACATTGGAGTTTGCCAACATGACACCAGCAGTGGACAACTGAAGTCTCTCGTCAAAAGTCTAGATCCAACCCCAATGTATGCCCGTTGCAGTTTAACCTTTAGACTTAGTTCTTGTTACACAATGTCACCTGAACCTTGTTCTCCTGATGTAGTCTACAGCCTTGTGGTACAGAGACGTCTTATCTGTACATACAAGTCTGGCGAATTACACACCACATCCTCGTGCACCTGTGACAACTCGGCAGTAAAGTATTTGTCGTAGTTGCATTTTATAAAAAATATACGTCGATCCACTTGCTCATCGATGTACGTATTTGACTCTAGTGAGTTTTTAGTGAAAGCCTTTGAAAGCCCCTGCACCGTGCCGTAACCTCTTGGCCGGTAAACTGTGCCAGTATGCCAGCATGCGTGGTGGTCTCTGCTCACCATGTCCTTGATCTGCGACAGGGTGATCTGCAGGGTCACGTTCAGGGTCTTGTCTGTGTCCTCCACCGGCCGTAGAGCGTTGGAGTAGTTCTCCATCAGGTCGGTGAGCAGCTTCTGGGCATAGCGGCCCTGGGCACCATGACACACTGACAGGTAGAGAGGCAGAGAGACAGACAGACAGACAGACACATAGATGAATAGAGAGAGAGAGAGAGAGAGAGAGGACAAACGCACAGGACACGGATAGATAGATAGATAGATAGATAGATAGATAGATAGATAGATAGATAGATAGATAGATAGATAGATAGATAGATAGATAGATAGATAGATAGATAGATAGATAGATAGATAGATAGATAGATAGATAGATAGATAGATAGATAGATAGATAGATAGATAGATAGATAGATAGATAGATAGATAGATAGATAGATAGATAGATAGATAGATAGATAGATAGATAGATAGATAGATAGATAGATAGATAGATAGATAGATAGATAGATAGATAGATAGATAGATAGATAGATAGATAGATAGATAGATAGATAGATAGATAGATAGATAGATAGATAGATAGATAGATAGATAGATAGATAGATAGATAGATAGATAGATAGATAGATAGATAGATAGATAGATAGATAGATAGATAGATAGATAGATAGATAGATAGATAGATAGATAGATAGATAGATAGATAGATAGATAGATAGATAGATAGATAGATAGATAGATAGATAGATAGATAGATAGATAGATAGATAGATAGATAGATAGATAGATAGATAGATAGATAGATAGATAGATAGATAGATAGATAGATAGATAGATAGATAGATAGATAGATAGATAGATAGATAGATAGATAGATAGATAGATAGATAGATAGATAGATAGATAGATAGATAGATAGATAGATAGATAGATAGATAGATAGATAGATAGATAGATAGATAGATAGATAGATAGATAGATAGATAGATAGATAGATAGATAGATAGACTGCCCGTTAACTGACCTTGTACCAACAGGTTGATCCAAACCAGTACATCGGTCTTCCTCATGTTCGACCGATCAGCAGAGAACAGATAATGAATAATTCAATAAAAAAACAGCATCCACAGCGGCTTGGGTTGCAGATAAAATGTCCCTTCAGTTGAACTTCAATGCATTTCAGAGTTGAGTCTCTGCTGTTGAGCCACAGAGTTCTAGGTGAACATCCTGTATGAAGGATCACTTCACTAGTTGTTATTCGTGGCTGCACTTTGTCATTGTCCCTACCTGTGTGTGATCGCTGCTTTGGAATAGGACCTGGGGATATCACTCACGGACACACACAGACACACACACAAGTACACCACAGTATCGTATTCCACATGGGGACCAGCTGAAACCAAATGCCTTCAGCCTTGTTCACCCGTGTATATGACCACAACTAGAAGAATGACACACACACACACACACACACACACACACACACACACACACACACACACACACACACACACACACACACACACACACACACGCACACACACGCTAATGCACAGAACTCTGGTACACACAGAATTTTAAACATAATACCATCACCTTGTCACCAGTACCATGTGGTTCATTCATTCCTCACTTTGAAGAATTTCATAGTTAAATACAAACATTTCACATTGCAACCATTTACAGTACACAACGTGAGAGACTATAGTATAGTCTCTCACGTTGTGTACTGTAAATACTGTAGGCTCCAGCAGTATTGTCACTATACTGCTGGAGCCTCCTATGGCCTCATGAGAATAACGTCAACTCCCGGAAACGCATGATGATGCAAATAATTATACATTAATACGATTGCTTTCAACAATGCTGTTGGGTTGACACGTCTCCAGATTTCATTAAGGAGATGGAATATCCTTCTCCCCCTTAATAAATTATGGATTATGAATCATTACAAAAAAACAATAGACAGAAAGCAATTGCAGAAACTCTATGTAAAGAGTTCTCCAATGTGGCAATTTAGCAGCAAGGGATTCAACTGATTGGTGTTGAGACTGTAACTAAAGGGTGACTATCATAAAAGGTTAATGTAGTCTTGTTTACAACATACCTGCAATCATACAACAAACTGTGTAGTTGTTCTGTATACTAAATGTATATTGTGACCTCGAGAGGCTTTAGCGACATTGAGTTCCTGCGGTATAGGACCCTCGCAGGTGTTTCCTGTGTGCGTGTTGCTGTATATGTGTGTGTGAAGCTGCAAGTTAGAGAGAGCGAGAGAGAGACAGAGAGCAAGAGAGAGGGAACGAGAGAGTGCTAGAGAGAGGGAGAGAAAGAGATGTAAAAGTTATAACAAGAAAATTACTATACTATTTCAGTTGGAGACATCAAGTGATATTGGAGTCTTGTATTTAGATTTTATTTGTATTTTTATAATATGTAAGAAATTATAGATGTCTAAAGTCTAAAACCCCATCAGTGAGCTATAACATTGCATATATATAATAACAATGGCGGAGAGATAGTAATATTGCAATGGCTTTCTGAGGCGGAACCTACATGTATAAAAAAAGGTTTTCAAATTCACACCATAACTGTGGGTTTTGTAGATAACTGAGAATGTGTAGTGAGTGACAAGAGTGAGTCAACGAGTAGACTGTGCATGCATTCTTGTGTCAAGGTATGTGGGTTTGTGTATGTGTGTGTGTCTGTGTTTTGTGCGTGTCTGCGTGTGAGTGAGCCTGTATATGCAGGTTTTTTTGTGGAGGGAAGGAAAGAATAAGAGAACTCACAAAGGAGGCAGAGCGAGACAGACACGATGAAAGAGAGAGGGATGGAGGTAGAGAGACAGAGCACTGGTCATAGCTTATCCTAGAGAGGGCTGTAAGATAGGCTATCCTGGAGCCACCTCTTGCACCGCATGCGAGAGAGAGAGACAGAAAGACAGAGAGAGAGAAAGTGGGGTAGCAAAACACAGGCAGAGTGAAGTCAAACTGCCTGTTGAAATCGGTCTTCATAAAAAACAATGGTTAGATTGAAATAAAAGAATATGCACTCACTGTGAACCTGTGACCTAGAGTCTCACTGTCTCAATAATCAGACCAAATCAATGAAATACAAAAACAAATTCTTCCCAAAGTTTACACAGAGAGAGACATAGAGGGGGGATAAGATTCTTAGAAACGTCCTTGCAGTTGTAGCACTATATGGTAACCACACACACACACACACACACACACACACACACACACACACACACACACACACACACACACACACACACACACACACACACACACACACACACACTCAGCTAAGCCATAGAGCTTTGATATACATACATTAAAACTATGACACAAAATGATAACAACCATGATGTGACTAGATTAAATGGTTTAATACATTTATAGCATTGTATTTCAGCACTGAAGTATACTTGAAATGTTCTAGATGTACAAAAGAACGTTTTTCATTCAGGTCCATTCAAAAGCATTCAGTCAAATTTCAATATCAAATAAAATAGATAGTTAGATAGTTACATCTATTTTGATGTTATCATCTTGTACCTTTTTGTAATGAATGAAAGAGGGTTATGAGAACAACGCTCAACGAGATACTAAATGAGTATGTCTTTGACATTAAATGTAGTCAGTCATTGTGGTTTAATAAAGTTTGTTAAAAAATGTGTGCATTTCATTTGGGTGCTATATATAAACTAAACTAAACTAAAGAGGCATTTAGCAGACGCTTTTGTCCAAAGCGACTTACAACGCACATTTGTGGGGTTCGACATCTGGACAGTTGGAGGAGGGGGAATAAAGGGGATCGAACCACCGACTCTACGGTTAGTGGACACGCTCTGTCCACCCGCTCTACCTACTGAGCTACTGCCGCCCCATATATATATATATATATATATATATTAAACAGAAAATTATATTTTTCTCAAATTTTAACAGTAGTCCGTATTAGCATATGTGGTTCACACTTTGGTAATAGTTATTTTAGATGTGCGATATATTCACATATTAAAACTAATTCAGGCCCACTAATACGAGAGATATGGCTGCAGGCTCGCCATGCTAACCTCACAGACACACTGAAGTGTGCAACCAAAAAAACACTCTGGTCTGTATACGTTCCTGAAGTTCCAACTGAAGTTCCAACAACCGAGTACCACTGGGATTGACCGGGAACGCCACCCAGAACCTCGACCAAAGCTAACCCAAACATCGACACCCCGGGGTCGTTACTCCATGCTTTAAGCAAATGCTAGGTTTTACTTTGAAACAAAAGACACTGCATGGCGTTACACCTCAGCCTCTCCAATGTTACACGATACGTTAACATTTCTCACAGCAGCTTGTAACATCACGAAAGAAAAGACAAATCCCCAAAGGTAAACCACTCTAACCAATGACCCTTAGCCTAACATCATCCACTTTTAATTTGCCTAAACTTCCATTCCGTGCGTCAGACTGCTGTGAGGGCGACCGCGATGCTTACAAAGTCTGTGCCCCGTCAACCACATGTCATTAATACTCTAAACTTGGTTCAAGAACGTGTTTGTTTAACCCATGCCAGCTTTGTTTAAACCAAGGCAGGTTACAGCAAACCTGCAAACTAAAGCCTGCAGGTCACTGGGCTTCCATATTTCCACTGCATCTTCACTTTTCACTTTATGCAAAAATTCCACATCTCATGCCTCCTTGCGGATCCATCCCTGGTGTCGCCGTTTAAAACCATGCAAGGATGTCCCTGCTGTTGTCCACGGCAACGCCAAACATGGGCGCGGCCCGACCCCCGATTCCCCGCTCCAGCGGGCGTCAGAACACCTTGCACTGGTTGATGCTGAACCTCTGGCGCCGCGCCTGCTTCCTGGACTGGTTGACGGCCGTGCGCACGGCGCACTCAAACACCTGCTGCACGCCGCGGTTGGCCAGCGCCGAGCACTCCAGGTAGCCCTTGGCCCGGACCTCCTGCGCCACGCGTCTCCCCTCGCCGGCCACCAAGCAGGGGACCCGGCGGCCCCCGGCCTCCCGCTGGTCCGTCTGCAAGCCCACCACCAGCACCGGCACTGCCGGCAGGTGCTGCCGGACCTCAGCGTTCCACTTGAGACTCACGTCGGCCAAGGAGGTGGGGTTGGCCACGGAGAAGCAGAGGAGCACCACGTCCGCCTGCTGGTAGGACATGGGCCGGATCTGCTGGAAGATATCGTCGCCCGCCGTGTCCCACAGGCCCAGGCTGATCGGGACGCCATCCATGTACACCTCCACACCCATGTTCTCGTACACCGTGGGCCTGTAGGTGTCAGGGAACGTCTCAGAGGTGAAGCGTACCAGGAGGGCCGTTTTGCCCACGGCCGAGTCCCCCACCAGCACACACTTGACTGACTGTCCGGCCCCGCCGTCCATGGTGGCGTCTCCGGCCGCGTCCCTCGGCTGTCTCTCGGCGAGTGTAGCGGTTGTTGTGGGGAGGCAGGGCGTCACGCTGTGTCGGGGGCTCGTTTCTTATTTCTTTTCAAGATGCTGAGGAGGGGTTGGAGTCGTCACATGCACCCATTCGGTGTCTTCCACCGTGGTAAAACCCCCACCAGGAAAACCCCATTGTAGCTGCTCAGTAGCATACAAGGTTACACTTCGACCTTTGGGCGCGTGCTTCACATAGCTACGCCTTACTCAACACATCTTACAGCTCCCTGAGGAACGTATGGCAAGTTGAGAGATGCGAGACAGCAGTCCTTCTGTTCAGTCCAGGGAAGTTACTGAGGAAAGAAAGATGGCAATGCCAGTGAGGTTAAAACGATGAAACATTATTGTTCTGCATTCTGCTTCACTCATCTACATTAGTAAGTTAACAACTACTATCAGAGTAGCATAAATGCAAGCATGGTGTAGCTGTTGTAGTTCTAAACTGATTTCTTTGATTTCAATGTGCGTGTATGTAGAGAGCTTTTAGCGTTATCTCTTAAATAAAATACAAACTCCATTCTTTAGGATATTTAGATGAGCAATCACCCTGAGGCACTTAACATTTTGATTTATAATATTATGTATATAGGTAGTCCTGACAGTTTATAGATTTGGGTAGTTTATATTTTGTACAGTAATAATTCTAGAACACAGAGAAAATCCTGTGTGTGTTTGCTGGAGTTTAAGCATTTAGAAGTTCAAACACTTCAAAAGTATTTATAGTGTAAAGGTTTATAGTCATTTGATAAAGGTTAGGAAAGACAGGTAGTATACGAAGTTTGAATTATTGTTCTATCATAAAGTATGAAGGAGGAGTTGATTTGGGAATAACACTCATATTAAAAACAAGAAGTAAAGATAATAGGAGCCACGCACCTAATATTAAACCCAAAAGTCGACATCCAGCCTTCTACCAGCACCGTTCTTCAGAGAAAACTTGAAGCCTCGTGAACATGTATTCCCTATCACTTGGCCAGGTGAGGAAGTTTATGTAAGATATTTTAAGCACTAGATATAGGTTTAGATAATGTTGTATTACAATCTTGTACGACGTAGAAAGTAAGATATTCTGTAGTAAAAAATATACTGGGCCCCATCTTAGGCCACTTATACTCCAAGCAGCCTAGTATGTTACAGGTTACTCGTTCAGCGTCGCCCCACCTATTTCCCCTCAATCACGCTGGCATAGTGCACAAGACACCCCGAGACGATCCACGGAAACAAACAACATATTCAGTATAATTCATATTTTCACCTTTTTTTCGCCCTCGAACTGATCGGAGTTTTCCAACTTGAAACCTCGGCAAGAAACCACTTCCATCCACGCACGGCGCTTTGTAACTAATGTAAAACTGTTCAACTATAGGCCTTATAATTTGAAGTCGGCTTATATAATCGAACCCGCAACGAAGTTACACAAAAACGCTATATCCGATGAAAACGGTGTCACACAAAGCGTGTTGTCGACCAGGCACTAAGCCAACTCTAGCCAACTCCTAAGCGACCAACACGGACGTGAAGTGACACCTCCAGCCACGCCCCCTGCAGCCTCATCAGCAGCATCCGCTTTGTGGAACAAAGCTGCAGTTTCATCACACCCACCCACGGCCTTTTTATAAAGCGCTTTGATCGAATTCGCTTCATCTAAAATAATGAATTAAATATGCCTACCTATTGTTTGCAGAAAATTGTAAATTGACGCCAGAGAAAACTGGTAATTCACCAATTCCAAACGCTTCCGTTTTTATTCATAGATATTGTAGGAGCGCACACACACACAAGTTAAAATCAACTCTCTTTAAGAAAATATTGATTGTAAGTGTAGGATGTTGAGAGAACATTAATACAAAATGAAGCAATAAAGTAAAAAAAATTAAATAAAATGCATCTTGATACCTTGGAATTATATAGGCAGTTTCATTCCTGAAACGGCCATAACTGTAATAATCAAATGACCGGGAGGAACACCAGTAAATATAGCCATAACATTAACACAGAGGATTTAAAAGCACAAATAATAATAACCCCAATAGCAAAGGAAAAAATATTTTCTGATGTGACCTGAGTCAGTATTGTAGCAGCATTTTTTGGCACAAACATTGTTCTATATTAATTAAACTCCTGACACAACCTTCATTCACTCACTGTGTTTTTCATTATGCAGACTATTATCAATCACACGATTACAATAATCATCTCAAAAATATTCTCTGTAAAAAAGGTTAAAAAAAAATAATCTAACCAATCTCTACATTTATAAAACCTTGTCGTGTAAAATTCACATTACTTGTAGTTTGGAAAAATGTCCGATCCTGTGGTTGTTAAGATATATACAGCATGACAAAACAAAGGGACTGGGTAAGGCTTTGGATTAAGGCAGCTAGCTATTGGAGCGAGCGTTGGGGAGAGTAAAGCGAGGGGCCAAGGGAGGAACTGAAGGAAGGCGCTGAGGCGGCAGAGGAGAGCGGGGTTGTGGCAGCACTATACATTTCTATACAGGTCCCATTTCACCGGGTGTCACAGCCGTGGCTGGGCTTGGCGCGGTTTCAGGTTCGGCTCAGTTCAGACAGACCAAGACCAGTCCCGTCTGGGGCTCCGTGAAGCTGACAGAGAAATGGATGGCGATGCAACAGTAAATATCAGGGGTTAATATCAGGGGGGGGGGGGGCATGGAGGATTTGCTTGGCGTGCGGTGTGTACCGGTACTGCTTCGTGGTGAGGTAGTCAATAACGGCGGGACGGATGCGGGCCACGCCTCCCTGGCTGTGGTTCCCTCTTCCTGTGATGACGGAAAGCTGAGGTCGACACAAACCCTGCTGGTACTCTGCACCCAGACAGACAGACAGACAGACATTTTGGTCAATGTCAGACATGAATAGGGGGCAGCAATTATGTGGCTGCTTTTTTCTTGAGTTTAAGCAGAAGGTATGTATGAAGTCACACACACACACACACACACACACACACACACACACACACACACACACACACACACACACACACACACACACACACACACACACACACACACACACACACACACACACACACACACACACACACACACACACTAACCCGTGGTCTTGTCCAGTAGGACCTGGGTCAGGTGCTGCAGAGCCTCGTCCACGTGCAGGCCATGGAGGTCCAGGACGTTCCTGGGGAGTAAGGAGGCATTCACCCGCTCAAAGATCTGCACGGCGGCCCGATGGTTGGCCTCCCGCATCTTCTCTGTGTGGAGGCGACCCTGGAGAAGGAGGCCAGGATTCAAGAGGTGCTGCTCATACAGAAGCAACTGGAAACACATTACTGAAACAAACCATAAGGACTTCCATCCTTCCATTTCTTTTGGAATGCCTGAATAACGATATAACCACAACCCTGTTACGTGTCAATGCCAGACATGAGTCAATTATACGTTCCAGTCGCATATTTGTCTCATTTTATACATTTCCTAAATGCCTTTGACAAACACTACACCTGGCATTACATGTCGCTAGCCAGATTTAGCTAGAGTGGGTGCATGCCATTATGAAATAGATGCATGTATTGAACACATTTTTTTGTTATTAATATGTTTAAAGGGGCATTTATTAGACGCTTTTGTCCAAAGCAACTTACAATCAGTACATTTGTGAGGTTCGACATGTGGACAGTTGGAGGAGGGGGATCAAGGGGATCGAACCGCCGACCCTACGGTTAGTGGACGACCCGCTCTATCCACCCGCTCTACCCACTGAGCTAGCTCCCTCCCCACAGGATAAATCTGTTTTGTATGTTGGTATACAAATAGTTTGGTGGGCTATGACACTGAAACTGAATCCTCTTGCAATAATCTTATTTTTCTGCAATGCAGAGTTGTGCGGTTTTTAAATAATGTCTTACATGCCAATAACTTCATCATACTTAAAAATAATGTATTGTTAATGAAAAACAATGAAGCTGTACTTCATCAATCATCATCATCATCATCATCGACATCATCATCATCATGCAAAATCATCCTCATTAAGACAGCGTGAATTTTCATTTTGAAATCATCACAAAACACTACATCTCTTCAACAAACTTCGGCCACATTACCTGCTGGGCATAGAAGGAGGCTACATCCTTCTTCCCCTGCTTGAAGGCCTCAGCTGCCTTGGCAAAGTTCTCCTGCTGCCGACGTTTCTGCAAGCAAGCCTCTGCCCTGAAGTCATTGTACTCTGGGTCCTCCATGTCCTGGTACTGACTCATCACAGTGTCTGGGAGCTTTGGCCTCTATGGTGACATGGGAACCAGGGGGAGAAGATAACATAGGGCACTCGGTGGCAAAGATAATGTATGACAGGGATGAACTGATCCCTGTGTGTGTGTGTGTGTGTGTGTGTGTGTGTGTGTGTGTGTGTGTGTGTGTGTGTGTGTGTGTGTGTGTGTGTGTGTGTGTGTGTGTGTGTGTGTGTGTACACCTTTTCCCGCTCCCTGCTGGGTGTTCGGTGGGGCTCTGATCGAGGAAACTCAGGGGCCACAACGGTCTTAACTGGACCCTCATCTAGTAGAGAACGAATGAACTGCTCCGTCTCCTTCAGACAATAGCTGGACACACACACACACACACACACACACACACACACTTAGGAATACACCCTCTAATCATAACAGACAAAATGCAGGATGCCTTCGGCCAGTGGTTCTCAACTGGTGGGTCGCGGACCCATTTTCAGTGGGTCGCGGGCCTTTGTCCAGGCAAAAAATCCAGTGCTTTTATTTTGAAGAGGTTTTATGCAACGGAGTGCCGTCTATTTTTTATTGCCTGAATAAGTAACTAAACAATTTAATAGTACAGTTACTGAAGTGTTATGTTATGTTAAATACATTTTAGAAGTTGAAAATGTTCCTTGATTTGGGTCGCAGCTTGTCATTAAGGGGTGACGGTGGGTCCCAAAGCCAGACCAGTTGAGAACCACTGCCTTAGGCCATCCTTAAAAATATTAAAATATATTGGTTTGCCGTAACCCGACCAACTCCATCAATTTAGGACCGACCCAAATGTTGTTGTTTTTTCCCTTTTAGTCCAACCGACTTGCCGGTTGTAAACTTCAGTCAATACCGACTGTTTTTTTTTTTTTTTTACTCTTCAAACATCTAACGCAAATAGAATAAAACCCTATGAATTATATTC
Organism: Urophycis tenuis; assembly: GCA_036785325.1. NCBI lineage: Eukaryota > Metazoa > Chordata > Actinopteri > Gadiformes > Phycidae > Urophycis > Urophycis tenuis. Next base: position 21,558,416 of record JAXIVH010000001.1, read on the forward strand.
TATTAAGTATTGTGAATATAAATGGCCTACATACACACGTAGGCTATGTTTTTGATATAAGAACCTGCAGCGTCATCTTTACGTTTGCACCATTGGTTTCCGCATAGTTTCCGCATGCCACAATATGAATGATGCGACACGTTCACTTCATTTTTTTCAATCGTTCACGCTTGTCTGTTATGATGGCTGCGGCTGCAGTAAAGAAAATGTTTGCGGTCACCGTTCAAAGTTATACGGGTTCAGGCACCGTAGCAATACATTTAAAAAATGCATTGAAATACCTCGACTCCGTTATAACGTGACACAAAGTTCTGGAAGACCTGTGCCCAGATCTTTACCCATCCCTTCTCCCCTCGAGTCTTACAGTGAGCGTGTCGACTGATGTCAAGGAGACCACTAAACTTTTACAGGTTGGAGACCCAGTCAGTGACATCACGATTATGCAAGTGTCTTTAAATTCATACCGACGTAATCACCATGATCAAAATTTTACTTTTTTTTTACTTTGAATTTGAATTTTGAAAAAAAGAAATAAAGACCAACCGACCAACCTTTTTTTTTTTTGGTTGTTACTGCAAACAGAAATATTTTTAAAGATGACCTTATATCATAGCACTAAAAGGGACATATGACCAATAACCATGAATCAGGGGGTACATTATTAATCACTTAATACAGAGAAATGGTCGAGTGAGTATTGGGTTTTTTTTGCGTCTCTCACTTGTGGTCTCTGAAAATGTCATGGAGGAAGTGGCGGTCGATGCCAGGAAAGAGGCCATACAGCTGGTTCTCCTTCAGCAGCGTGGCCCCATCACGCCGGTCCAGGTCTGCACGACTTTGTCTCGTCTTGGGGAAAAGTGTGTTGGGTGTCAGCGAAGGGAAAAGGATTAACAGTAGTGGACTAAAAACTCTGCAGTGGAGGTAAGGCGTTGACCAATCAGGTTGACCTGAAAGATGACATATATCCAGGTCTTTTTTTTTTTTTACATGAATAGTAGTCAAAAGGTAGGATGCCAAGTATTAAAGAATAAGTTGAATAAAATAAACAAAACCAAAACAATACAGAAACCTAAAATGTTAAAAGACTGAAAATTCACCACTCGGCTCCTTCAATGTAATGTACAATCATGTATTCAATGTTTTCAGTTGTTTTTTGTAGTTGTAGTAGTACTGGTGGATGACACCCAATGCATGTTGATTTATCTTACTGTGTGTATGTGTAATACCTTCTCCAGTTTTTGCTGTCGAGCGTGCTCCTCTGTCATAATGTCCCTGAGAGACACCTGAGGGCGGGACACATTCCAGTGGTCCATCATTGGGAAGTCAGCCGGGGCCTCTGATTGGCTACCAAGCGATGCATAACCATCTGCCCCAATCAAAAAGTCTGCTGGCCGGGCTTCAGCTCTGGCTGGCTGGCTGTCACCCCAATGAGCTGAGCCTACATAAAACATTCAGATGGCTAATGTAAAAAATAATAAAGTCCCGTAAACGTTGGGACAAAAAAAGGGTTAGAGGTTAACAGTAAAACAGAAGGTTCTACTCACTTTCCTGAAGCAAGTGGTAAGACAGTGCCGCTTGTCTCTGACTCTCCTGTCAAACAAAAACGTCAATGTCAGTCTGATATAAAAATAGACTTGTGTAACACACAAGTATGTCAACAATGAAGCTGCATCAGTGGAAGTCATTGTTTAGACTCTAGACTCACCTGGATCGTGTCCTTCCACTTTTGGTGGAGCAGTTTAGCCAGGTGTAGATCCATGCGCACAGAACAGTCATCACTAGAACATGCGCCTGAGTGTTGTGCACCAGAGATGGTGATTCACGGTTAGGATTATACCATGTGAACAGCAAAAAATAAACTCTATTGCCTACAAAGACGCTTTCGGTGTGTTAGGGCCTTGATGTTTTGTGTAAGCCAATAGCTACCTGCATCTATTCCCACGGGTCCAAAGAGTTCGGTCAGCTGTAAGGCGAGCTCAGTGGGAAGCGTCAGCTCCAAACTACGGATGTCCAGGTGCCGGCTTCTATTCTCCTCCTGGAGCCTCCTGGAATTCCTCTCATCCCGTTGCTGTTCTTCTTCCCTTTTGTCGGCTTCTTCAAGCTCAACTAGGAGGAGCCGGGTCATCTCGTCTACGTCAGACAACTCATCTCCACCATACTTGGCAACTAGGTTCTCAAATAACATTCCCTCGTCGGAGCTCTGAAGCTTGTGTTTCTCACTGATGGGTTCCGACGTCATTTCCTGTCCAGTGTCCAAGCCCATTTCCATTTGTTCCTCTTGTCTCAGCAGAGAAAGCAGTGGCTGAGGGGATTTATTTAGGTTTGCTCTTTTGCCAAGATGGTCCTCGCTTGTGGGTGTATCCTGAGACGATAGCGTTCCATGACTTCCTGAGATCTCCTTTTTTGCCCTTGATGCACAGATATCCATCAGCCCTGATAATTCAGTATTAGAAAGAGACTTATCACTACACTCACTCGCTGTTCTTACCATTTCCCTACATGCACTTGCACTGGCTAACGCCTGACTATCCTCCACAGCAACAGGTACACCTGGCGTTGGACCACCTGGGTGAGGTGTCAACCCCATGTTCAGATCCCTCTCCAAATGATCACATAATGTAGCTATGTTCTGCTCGTCTTCCCCCCAGACATATCCCTGCCCCTCGCTGCCATCATCATCATCCCTGAAGAACCTCTCCTCAGAGTCCAATAGCAGGTTAGTAGTCCACTCCAAGTCCTGGTGACACTTGTCATAGAGGTCTTCCAAAATGTCAAAGCTCACCAGTTTAAAGTGACGGCTGAGGATGCGCAGGTTCTCCAGCCGGCTTCTGGCAACCCCGACCTCTCTCTCCTCCACCTGTGTGCCCTTCTCGTGCCCCATGCGGTACGGCACCTCGCAGTGCCCAGGTGGGTACACTGCAGTTGCCGCAGAACACACAGAGGGGACAAAGCGGAAAGGGTCGCCAGACAAGACGGTGATGTCACTAGGGCGAGTTACTGAGGTGACAACCGCGCCATCAGGTCTGTGGTGCTGATTAAGGCGCCAAAGGACAGCAAAGTCCTGTGGGTCTGTTTGGGTGGGACAGCCACTGTCTTCTCCCAGGGGAAGGGGGTCAGACTGTGGCTGTGTCTGCGGGTCAGGGATTGAGTCAGGGAATGGGTCATGACTGCATTTAGAATTGAGGCTTAAGTTACAATCAGGACTAGAGGTGAACTCGATGTCTGATTGAACACTACTATGACGAGAGTTTTGGTTTAGAATTGTAGAATTTGGAGTGAGATCTGTGGCAGGTTTAGGAGCAGGGGAAGGGCAGTTCTGAGTGAAGGTGAGGGCTAGTTTGCAGTGCTTGCCTGACCTACGACCCTGCCGCTGCTTGCGCTCCTGACTGCCCCCACCGAATGAGCTGCCTTTAGTCTCAGCGCTGCCCTCCGAGGCAGCACTCTGAGCAGCTTCACCACTGTTTTCCACCAGAGAGCCACAATCTGTACGACGAGTGCCCTTATCAGTGTAGCCAGTAGTGGGCCCTGCTCCAACCTCAATTCCCGTATTAGAGATTCTCTCTCCGTCTTGGCAAATGTTTGTATTTACAATCCCTGTGGCCTTCGGTAACTCAAAACTAGGATAAGAAATGCAAGAACCGGGATCCGCAGACTCTGACCCAGACGCCACGTCTTTACAAACTGCTGGATTGGGATCAACTCCTTCTCCACTACTTTGTTCTACTAATTTAACAGCGTCCCCTCCTAACTCAACCAAGATGGATACGGACGCTTCAATAGCCAACAAGGAAGCATCTGCCTTCCAGTCCAACACACAGTCGGGCAATTCAGACCTGACACTGTCACTCCTGTTAATGTTTTGTTCTGGATCTTCTTCATTAATTCCATCCCCATGGGACCCTTGGGCCCCACCTCCCGCCTCCCAGTCTCTCTCTGACGGCTCTCCGGAGTTGGATGAGAGGCCGCAGTCCAAGGGGGAGTCAGTTTGTGTCAGGTCATCGCTCGTCTGAATCAGATCAAGGAGTTTCTGAAACTCTGTTACATCGGGACCCATTTTGGCTTTAACCCTGCCACCCTCTTCTTCCCACCCCCGCTGTTTCTCTCGTCTCCTCGCCTGTCGCTGCTCCATGCACTCTTGAGAAGGCCAGTCCCCGACAAAATCTAAAAGTTCTGGCCTCGACTTGACTTCCCCCTCATCTTCCTCCTTTCCTGGTTGGTCAGCATCTCCCATCGGATGAGCTGAATGAGACCCATCAGGGCCAGCCCCTCTCTTTCCCCTCTCCCTCCTGACTCTTTGCCCTATGGACTCCGAGAAGGCCACGGGCATTTCATCATCATGCTGGTCCTCATTCAGTACCAATTCCACAATGCAGTCAGGCACTCCTTGATCACCGCCAAGTGGGTGGGCTTCCAGTTCCATATCCAAATCTTGTAAATCCATGTCCTCATCATCTTCATTCAGATTTTGAGGCATTTCTTGCGACTTGTTTTCAGTGGAGTTCTGGGTACCATGTGCTGCCATGATAGTTTCCCTGGTAGGCCCAATAGACGACACATCAGGAAGTGAAGAAAATACATAGGGGTGGGGCTTTTCAGTTCCGTGTGCAAATCCCGGCTCTCCTACCAAGTCCGGGCAAAGAATCTCTGATGACATTGGTCTAGAAAAAGCCAAACACATGTCAGTTACAGGTTTGACGCTACAGCTACAGTTAGAGGTGCAAATGTGTTCCCAACTGAACAAGTTATCATAAAGGAAATCATGAATTACAAAAATATTGTATTTGAAAATCACATCTAGTTGTTTATACCACAACTGAAACATATAGCAGCATAGCACTACTGTGGTGGTGTATTTAATATAAGCAGTAGAAGTGTAAGTGTTAAGTGTAAGTGTTCGAAGTAGCGCTATGCGCCAGAGCGATCAAGTGCACGTACGAAAGTGAGAGAGGTATGTATCATATCGTCTAAGATCAGGGAAGAACGTAGTTCAGTATGGACAAACGGTGGCATTTTCCTTTAACTATCGCAGAGCCTTTTTTGCACTAAAGTAAACAAAATAATTGGCCTACAAAACAATTACACGTTGACATTTAGTATGTGTATGTGTTAGTATGTGTATGTGTTAGTATGTGTATGTGTTAGTATGTGTATGTGTAATAAATTATAATGTGGGGGTATTTCTTGCATCCCGAGTCACAGATATCATATTCATACCCTTCAAAGTTAAAACCTATGGATCGGCAAGATCTTAGTATCTTAGTAGCCTATTGCTCATCGTATGCACATAGGTCAGTTTTATATTTAAAACTGAAAACAATGAAAACAATCCAAGTTCAATGAGCTCAAAGTTGAAGCCACTCACTGATGCAGGGGTTGGGACCCCATGATGGACTGGATGGAAACAAAACGCTCGTAGTTGTCCAGAATGTGACGGAGCTTTTCGGCTGGCACGTGATGCTTGTTGCGCCTGGACATGCATGAAAACACCCAAACACATGCACAAACGAACAATACAGAGTGTGGCGTTAACTACATAAAATCCCCCAATATATACACAACTACCTGAAATGGATGCCATATTGCTATTCCAGATTTTCTCACCTCGCTAGTTCCCTTGGCTTGTTTTTCCACCAAGTGTCCGGTTCCCGAAACAGGACCTTGTAGTTATGGCTCAACGCCTAAGAAGGGCACACTGATCAAGACCTTGAAAGCCTAAAAGCCTAAAAGTGAACTTCCACAACATCGTCATTTTCACAAACCAGACACATCTCTAAATTCCCGTTTGATCCCGTATATGATCAGTGTGTAATACTGGCAAGATATTCAAGATATTTGTTGGTTATAACAACAACATTAACAATCGCCTTAGGCACGCCTTTCAGGACCATGCGGTTCTTAATCCTGTCCCAGAAAGACAATTTGTCAGATGCCATTGACCCCCACCAAAACAGGTAGATAGGTAACCTCAGACAGTAGACTATAACCGTGTGTAGGACAATAAATAAACCCATAAATGGGGCACGTAGATTAGCAAATATAATACAACAGCAGCTCAAATTAGTGAAGGCAATGCAAGTGTCCAAAATGAAAGGCTGTTAGGGAATATAAACGATTATGTGCTGACATTGCTGCAGCCCTCCTGAAATGACACACACACTCAGTACGTTTACATGCAGCAAGAAATTGGAATTTCTAATCGTATAAGACATTGTTCTGACTTCTTAAGTGCATGTAAACACCTTAATCCGACCTACTTCGGACCTATTTCGGACATCTAAAATCGGATAACTACACCTGGATAATTCGATCATAGTCGGACTTTTAACGGCATGTATACTCAGCAATCGGATCTGAATCGGATTTTGCATTCTGCGCACGCGCAGTGCCATTCTGCACATGCACAGCGCCACATAGCGTCCAGAGTCAGCCCATGCTCCGGCTGTTAATCCGATTCTCTGAACGGCATGTATACTCGGACAAGTGATCCGGTCTTACGCATGTCATTATCTGATCCGATCAGAAATTCGAATTTCTTGCTGCATGTAAACGTACTGATTTTGTGTCTGTTAGGTGTTATGTGTGTGCACAGCAGACAAACCTGCGTGACATATGGCTTCATCTCCCAGCCCTGTGTGTTAGTGTTGTCGATGATAATAGGACTTGAACCCCTTGCAAAAGCTTCCCGAGCTGTGGAATGAACAGAATGAGAAAGGACACAAACATACCAACTCAAGTGCAAATATATGTTACGTCAATTAGTCAACGCCAATGACCAGTTCATGTAAGTTGATGTGGGCATTTCAATTGCATTCAATTTGGTGGAGATGGTTGTGTTTACATCTCTTGTGGTTCCACACATGGGCCTCTCCCAGAGCAGAGGGATCAAAATGATAATTTCCATGGCGACAAAAATAATCATCTGTGCTCAGCACCACTCCTCCAGGGTTTTGTTCCAACATGGCCCTGGTAGAAACAGACACAAACAATTCACAATTTGGTAACAGAAGAATGAAGCCCATAGCTGCCTTTTGGGAAACTATGAAATAATACTGACCAGGCCAAAGTGGACTTGCCAGACCCTGGGGCTCCACGCAGAAGCACAAGTACTTTCCCTTCAATATGAAGCCTACTGTGTGTGACAGAGGCCCATGGGGCTGCAGGCGGGGCCCACGACTTAGGAATGGTATCGAGTGATTTAGGAGACCCCTGACTGCCAGTCCACTGGTTTGACCAATGCGAGGCGGGTCTGACGCGGGTGTCCCAGGGAGATGGAGGGAGAGCCACAGGAGTGATGAAAGTTGGGCCCTGGTTTCCATGGATGCGGGGAGAGAATGCTGGGGACTCTGGGTTCCAATATGACGGTTGCCACGTTTGTGGCACTACCTTCGCTCTCACTGCTCCGCCCATGTCCCCGGGACCCTTTGAGCCCTCGGCAGCAGCGTCCGCCTTCTTATAGATCTGAAAAGCAGACGGCCGACCGGTGGCCACTAGATCCAAAGAAGCGCTTGGTTTGGCTTTGTCTTCAGCCGATTCACCTGGTGATATCAGGTGACTGTAATTTAGCACACATTCTTCCTTCTTTGCATCCTTCCCATCCCAAAAACTGAGCCGGTCGATTGGAGAAGAGGCTCCAGGGGTACCTGTACTTGTGGCTCCCGGCTCCAGGCTGGACTGGAGCAACTCTGGGAGAGCCTGCTGTGGTACTGGGGGTGGAGGGAAGGAGGACAGGGGGGCGGCTGAGAGATACTGAGAGCTCAACAGGTTTCTTTCCTCTTTCGGTTGTGCAGTCAATGTCTGTAGCTCTTCATCAATGAGAAGGTCCAACTCCTCTGTCAAAGGAGATGTTGGGAAAGGAGAGGACAGTGATTCAGATGCTTTAGGTGGATCCAAGTCTGTGTTTTGGTCAGAAGGGTGTGGACTGAGGAGGGCTGCAGCAGTGGCCTCGAAACCTGAGGTAGGGCCTGGATGTGGGACAGCAACTTCTGCAGCTACGGACAGCTCCAAAAGAGAATCCATTGCATTTTCCACTAAACAGGGAGATATAAATATGAATAAATATAAAATGCATATGTATTGTATGTATACATGAATAAAAACATTCCATAAAACCAATGTACGCCGAACGAATATTTTAGTGGCAATTGCGACATGCATTAGGTTATGTCAAACTGCCATTAATATAACTAATGGGTTTTTCGATTCATCACGTACTGAACTGAAACACTATTGTAGAGCACGCCAAATAGCATGTATACAGAGGGACACGAGTGTCCACAGGTTAACGAATAGCAGGTGCAGAAATACTAAACGAGTCGCAATCACATATTTCTTTGGTAATTGATTCCCCGGTTCTGTCGTCCCAGATCATGATGATCAGCATGAGATCACGACAACCAAGCCACATTTGCAGTGCATCAGTCATGCACACAGTCCGTCTCTCAAACGCTCCACATGCTAACAAACAAGCTAGTTGTCTAGCTCCGTTTTAGCAGTTAAAAGGCGCGTCGTTGTGTTCGCTACCTTTAAAACCACACTCCGAGAGCACGATATAAATGACTTTAGGGTCCAGGAGTGAAAACATCTCCTTCATGTTTTTCACGATTTCCTCTTTTTGGGATCGCGACATCAAGGACAGATCGCTCGCCATGGCACTCTCGTATCCACGCAACACGCCCGTGGACTGGCCGCTGATCTGGGTGTCGTCGTTTGACAGCCCGGGGACTCTTGCGGGACTCTGCGCGTTTTTCTTCTTCCGAGGCATGGCCGCTGTGGCTGTGTGTACCCCGCTCGTAGCAGAAGACGGCTGTGTCATTCACGGGCACACAGAAACGCACACAGTGGAACCGCGGAAACAAAAGCAGTTGGCGCACGCGTGAAAACACGCCGCCGGACCGGACCGGGGAGTAGGGACGGCTGGGTGGACTTTTCTGACGCGTATTTCCCATGATGCATTACGACTAGTTATGATGAAGTTTAGAACTGGTTCAGGTGTTAGGTAAGATGGAGTGAAGGTTAAAGTGATTGTGGATGTGATTGGGCTTCGTCGGGAGTGAATAAGCGTTATGGTAGTCTGTGCATCGCCCGCAGCGAAAACAAAAGTATTATTCAGTAATACCACTCCCAAGTGGTAAAAAGGGAAAATCATAACAATTGCCTAATTAAAAGTTTTTGCATTGAACATATTTAAAGTTGACGTAGAAATTGGTAGTGCAAGTTAGACATTATGACATTATTTTTCATTTTAATTTATAATTAGAATGCCGTCGGATACCCTCAACCCTCGTCCTCCCTGATGACAAATCATTTCACGGTTGAAACCTAAATAACCACAACCACCAAAAAAAATACCAACACAATGCTTCTATAACTATTCCAAAATGGAGGCGGTCCTGGCGATGTGCAAGCCCTACAATATCGATATTTTTCTGCATGCCATCAGGTGCTTGCATTTCTCGCTTCTTTGGGCTCCCGCCACATCTGTCCAGGTGCGATGCCCGCCTCGTACCGACGGGGGCGCTGCAGCCTCAGTGTTCACGCAGAGCACTCGAACTGCATTGACTGAAGGCAGCTTTGTGCCGAAACTAGAAAACCTAATCTGTGTCAGACAAATGAATTAAATCGGGCCACTCTAGAGGTAAATATTTTAAACGATTACTCCCGAGAACACCTGAGGATTTCTGTTGTTGCGGTGGACGCCGACTATGTTCATTTTTAAACCACGGGGATGTTCAAAATGAACCGTAGGGACAAGTTGTTGGTCAGATGAGGGCTCCGGGAGGACGGTAGCAGTATTTGCCTGTAAACTAGCGGCAGCAGGAAGCGATGTGTTGAAGTTGAAAAAAGAGAGAAACAAGTAAATTAGCCAAATGCTCTTGCCGAACAAAGTGACGGCGTTTGCCAGAAACTGCGAGATTGGACCACGAGAGGAGTGTGCTCACTCTTAGTGTGTATACTTAAGTTGCACTCCGTGCTGGCGTTGTAGCGGCGGTGCTCGCTGTGATGGGGATCTGTGGAGAGCTGCTCGCGGCCTAGGCCACCGTGTATGCTAACCTGTTAGCCGTTGCCACTAGCCGCTTGCTAGCCAGCTAGCATAATCTGCCATTCCACTGTGGAATACTCCCGCAAAATTGCTAATAATTTCAGTGCAGCTAGCTCACTAGTTATCGTATTGGCTCAATGTGTGGTAGTTTGTTACTTTATCCAAGGACATGGCTCGAGTGCTTATGCCGAACTAAACAAAATCACCGTTCTGGTTTGTGTACCTTTTAATAGTGTTTGATAACGTGAACATAGAGTTCATTTCTAGCTATCTGTGTTAGCATGGGGGGCATACGTACAATACTAGTTTTTTTTTTAGCTCGGTTAAAACATGTTATGTCGTTCGACCGTGTGCGGTGCAGAACGGTGTATTCTGCGTTATTGTGAGGAAATGCACATTGGATAACACCACTTGTTTGCAAATAAGAATTTTGTCAAGTGGGCTAGGTTTGTTGTCGTGAACTTTTGTTTTCTGACCCATAGAGGCCAGTAGAAGACCGTCTGGAGTATACACAAACAAGCATGGAGTTTCAGCCACAGCAGAAACCAGCGGGGGACGGGAAAATCGTCTATCCACCGGGAGTTAAAGAGATTACGGATAAAATCAGCAACGATGAGATGGTCAAACGGTTAAAGGTATGTCAACAGCCTTTTCTGTGTGTCTGCTACAAGCACCAACCTATGGTTGTTCCACCAAAGTTACAAGGTGAACATCTTCAATGTCCATAGGAACCATGGACATGTGCCAAGACCCTGTTGCCACTGTATTTACATGCATGGTGTCACCTACACATGCTATTGCAACGGTCTGCTCTATATTGACTGTTTTCACACCTTTGTTCCACTGTATTTACATGCATGGTGTCACCTACACATGCTATTGCAACGGTCTGCTCTATATTGACTGTTTGCACACCTTTGTTCCACTGTATTTACATGCATGGTGTCACCTACACATGCTATTGCAACGGTCTGCTCTATATTGACTGTTTTCACACCTTTGTTCCACTGTATTTACATGCATGGTGTCACCTACACATGCTATTGCAACGGTCTGCTCTATATTGACTGTTTTCACACCTTTGTTCCACTGTATTTACATGCATGGTGTCACCTACACATGCTATTGCAACGGTCTGCTCAATATTGACTGTTTTCACACCTTTGTTCCACTGTATTTACATGCATGGTGTCACCTACACATGCTATTGCAACGGTCTGCTCTATATTTACTGTTTTCACACCTTTGTTCCACTGTATTTACATGCATGGTGTCACCTACACATGCTATTGCAACGGTCTGCTCTATATTGACTGTTTTCACACCTTTGTTCCACTGTATTTACATGCATGGTGTCACCTACACATGCTATTGCAAAAATGGGGAGCACATTGGTGTGTCTAGCAGCATCGACGTGCTGTATAAAAAAGGCAAGTCATTGTGTCCTGTTACTGCAGAGAACTAGAACATGACAAAACTCTTCCAACAGCTGGTTTACTCTTGCTCCAAACTGTTGTGTATGGAACGCCATTTTTTCTGCCATACACTTCTTTCTGGAAAGCTCACTAGAAAGCAGTCACACTGAGTGTGTATCTGTAGAATTCATCCGTAAGATCAATTCTGACCTCAGTTGTTTTCAATTAGTCAATTAGTATTTAATCTCCTGTCACATAGATGTTGACCCAAGTCATGTGAGAGTGACAACAACAAACCCTCCCTTGTATGTTTCCAGTAGTTTTAATATGTTGCACGTTAATACGTGTGAAATTGTCAATTTGTGATTATACGTGTTCTTGTTCTGTTTGTAATAGTGTTTTTTATCATGTTAATTTTAAGCAAGAATGTAAACTTTTTCAACCCAGGCACAAACAAATCACCCAGCACATCTTTAGTTTCAGTTAATTCACCCAAAACGTTTGGTTACACTAATGTTCACTGATCTGTTCAATGGCCTGGCGCTCTGACCAAACTGTTGAAAAAAGAAACAGACCGTTAAGGCATCGTAAAATTCCCCATCTACAAAATTGCATCCAGAGTTGGTATGCATCATCCATTGTTGCTGTCGTCAAGTAGGAGGTGCAGTACTTGTCAGGAAAGATCAAACATCCAACATGAAGACATGAGATCATCTGTCTGAAGAATGGTCAGCTCCCTGTAGGGTTAGAAGTGAATACAGGAAACATGACAGCTGCAGACCCCGAGCTGCCTCCCAAAAAGCTGCAGTTTTGCTTCATTGGACAAGTTGTTTCCTTTTGTTTTCACATGGACAGTTTCAGGATTCAGGACTTTTTTAGTTTACAACATGAAGCAATTTACCACCGGCAGAGACATTATATGTATGTAGAGTGTGTTTCATTCTGATATCCTTGCACACATTGTCACATTTTCTTTTGTATCCCGAAATGTTGAACGGTCATCCATATTCTAAAGATATACTTATGCCCATCAGATTGCCAAACCTAATCTTCTTACTGGGATTGACATTGGCATTGTATGTTCAAGTGTCTTCACACATGAACATGTATGTGTTTTCACACATGTACCGAACATGTATGTGTCTTCACACATGTACAGAACATGTATGTGTCTTCACACATGTACCGAACATGTATGTGTCTTCACACATGTACCGAACATGTATGTGTCTTCACACATGTACCGAACATGTATGTGTCTTCACACATGTACCGAACATGTATGTGTCTTCACACATGTACCGAACATGTATGTGTCTTCACACATGTACCGAACATGTATGTGTTTTCACACATGTACCGAACATGTATGTGTCTTCACACATGTACAGAACATGTATGTGTCTTCACACATGTACCGAACATGTATGTGTCTTCACACATGTACCGAACATGTATGTGTCTTCACACATGTACAGAACAGACAGTGGAGGACTAATTAGGATGCAGCTTCAATTTCAATTTCAGTTTATTTGGATAGGGACAATGCACATTAATGAGCATCAAATACATTTCTGCAAATATGCCGGATTATAGCAAAGCTGCTAGTTTGCATTCGTAGTCCCTGAAAATAATAAAAGGAAATACAAATATTAAAGACAACGAATAATAGATAAAATAGAAATAGAGAAGAGAACACACACACAGCACAGTGCATACCAGACCCAGACAGGATATAACAATACAGTAAAAAGTAATGTTCAAGTCTCACAAGTCTGGTTAGTGGTCACACTTTTGATGTGATCTAAGCCATTGTTTTAGTTTTCCTTTGAAAGAGGAGAATGTGGAGCATTCCCTTATTGTGGAGGGAAGACTGTTCCAAAGCTTGTGCTTCTTCAGTTTGTTGGAGTTGTAATTAGTTGTAGATAGTTGGACTTCTAGATTCAAGCCAGTATCATTTGCTGAAGGAACATTTGGCTTTATTCTGTACCACCATCGGTTGTTGTTTTGCGTAATGAACCATACTTTACTATAAACACCTGGTACCTAATTGAATCCTCTCAAATTTGGTTATTTCTCAAACCACTTGCCAAGTGCCTTGTGAGACTAACATTGTTTAAAGGGAAGATTGTAACTTTTACTGTTCTTCAGCAGCGAATGACGAGAATATGACTACAGATGTACATCCACAACTGTTCCAAATGCCAGAGCAGACTCAAACCATTATTCACATTGTGCTCTTCTATTAAGGTGGAAAGTGGTAACAAGGGGTGGCCTAGTATGCTCAGAGGGAATTTGCATTGAGAGGTCAATTGCATTTTAAGCTAGTCTGCCCACTGTGTAAACCGCAGGAAGTAATTGGAAAGCTGTTGTTTTACTGGCAGTTATGTCTTGTAATGCAGTTCCCAGCACCTTTTTTAAGCAGCACAATTGACCACGGTCTGTTTCTTCCCCGTGAACATGACTCACTATTGCAGTATATACTCTGCTGCTGCACTGTGGACAACGCGCTCAAGTAAAAGTGACCCGACTAGATTTAAATCCCTGGTGTCGTTTGCACATCATTCTTGATCATTCTGGTCTGTAATTACAGACATTTATGTTGGAGTAAGGCAATAGTTCCACTTCCTTGGCTTGTAATATCAAGTACCAAAGTGACAGGCTTTTAGAGTTGTGTTTGGGCGATAATGAAACTCTATATACTGTTGAAGCGTAGCGAGAGGGTGGAAAGTTCAACAAGTGAAAAAAACAAAAAACAGTGAATACACACGTCAACGGAATCAATAACTTTCAAAAGCAACTGTTCAAACGTGACCAATCCATGGGATTGTCAAACAACCTAGGCAGCGTGCAGGGAGGACCTTCTGGCCATAGGAGCAGAACCTGGGAGAGAATGGGTCGAGTGTGAAGAAGCAAAACCAAAAAAAAACAACAATCAATTGGCAGTATACACGAGTAACACCCATTTGTCTGCTGGTGGCACAGAAATCTTGTCACTTCCCCCACACATCCACACAGCCCTGCGGTGTTTGTCAGATGGACATGGAAAACCTCTTGATGAAGTTGTGATGGAGTTCTCTTTATTTAATGTCAGTGCATTGTTCCCTTCAGGAGGCATACTTGTGCCGTTTGTGAATTGTTAACAGATTGTGCTTGAGGATGCAGCTGTTCTGTCAGTGGTGTTTATTTCCATTTTATGCCGTGTTGGGGCCATGGTGGCAATGGATTTTGGCCTGCGAGTTCTTGGAAGAAGAGAGGGCGCGTTTTCCCCATGGTTACGGCCCACGGCAACTATGTGGTACTTTTTTTTGTAGGACTCTCATATTTGTATGAACATTATAATCAGCAATGCTGTACATGAAACGCACCACACACTGTGGCGTTATACAAAGTGTCTGAGCAGCATGACCCTCTCCCTGACCCAAACATCCAAATCAAGCTCTGCATATTGAGACACTCCATGGTGTTGTACTCTGACTGTCCAAGCAAGTACGCGCTTTAAACCCAAGTTAAGCATGGATCGACCGTTTGTCCCAGAACTGTGTGTGTGTGTGTGTGTGTGTGTAAGCCTGCTACTGCTCTCTGCCCATCCCCCTCTGGCTTGCTATTGAGAGGACACTTCTGTACTTGGCATATCTCTTCCTCCCTCTATGGCTGTCTCTCTCTCTCTTTGTCTGTCAGTCTCCCACATACACCTCAATTGGCCACTAGCTGCCATATAAGATACCATGTGACTTTAATGTAAATAAGGGGTGCAGCTCCCCTATTCATGCAATGCTCATGACGGAGTTCTTATTCTTTCTCATTAGTTGACTTTAAATATTTAGGTGTAATATGGTTTAATACGACATTTTATACTGCTATACCTTTTAATGTGTTGTCCGTTCTGTAAATGGCCAGTGTTTACACAGAAAGGGACGTTTCGATTATTTACACCATCTTCAACCCAAAACCTTTCACGGAGCATTCACTAACACTAGATGGGGGAAAAGGTCTTGCCAAAGCCAAAACTACAATGCTCTTTCTGTTTGTACCCGTGTAATTTGGCTGCTGTGTTGCTTGTTGTTGAACAGGATTCTTAATCATCTTGTTGGCTGTCTTCCACCTTCACTGTATTGAACAATTTATAGCAAAAAACGTGTTTTGCGTATTGGATCAAAATATAAAGGTAACTTTATCAACAGCTTAATTTGTCTTGATAAGATAAGATAAACTTTAATGTCTGTTTACACAGAAATTTGTCTTGCATTTACACTTTTCTTCAATCCTCATAAAAAGACATTAAAACAGCACATAAAAACATTCACACAACATTTAGAAGTACAAGAGTCCATACACACAGATAAGTCCATACGAGTCAGGGGTCTCACAGTTCAATAAATTTAAGGCCATAGATGTCTCTGGGGTGTGTGAAATGATATTGGGAGTGTGTAGTGTGTAGTGTGTTTGCATGTGAGGTGCATGTGGAGTCTATTTTACTCTTCTCTCTTGGTTAAGTAATGATACAGCATGATAGTTGTGATAACTTTAAAGTGATGGTTCGGAGTAAAATTCACCCTGAGGTAATTTCCACCAATAATCCAGCCAAATACCCCCTCAGATGCATTTTTAGCGACGGTCAATATTTATCAAGTTTAGGGGTATAAGCCGAATGGCTTAGTATTGGAGTGCCCGGTACACTGTGTATATCTCGTAAATTACCCCACTAATAATGCATGGATTGTTACCCAACTTCTGTAGTAGTACATATATGGTCTGTACTAACAAAACGAGGCATTTTAAAGTTTGTAAGTACACCAGGAGTTTATTTAAAAGAGCACTTTTCTGATAGCTTCAACTAGCTGTTGCTAAGGCTACCGCTGCGTCGACGTCTCTTCCGTCTTTCCGGATAAGTTCGTAAAAGTCCTCTTCAAAACTCACATGTGTAAGGAAAAGGTTAGTGAATTCAACACTCCATCGAAATGTATTGACAACTGGAATAATTAAATACTTGAAATTAGATGGAGTGTTGAATTCACTAACTTTTTCCTTACACTTGTGAGTTTTGAAGAGGACTTTTACGAACTTATCCGGAAAGACGGAAGAGACGTCGACGCAGCGGTAGCCTTAGCAACAGCTAGTTGAAGCTATCAGAAAAGTGCTCTTTTAAATAAACTCCTGGTGTACTCCCAAACTTTAAAATGCCTCGTTTTGTGAGTACAGACCATATATGTACTACTACAGAAGTTGGGTAACAATCCATGCATTATTAGTGGGGTAATTTACGAGATACACACAGTGTACCGGACACTCCAATACTAAGCCATTCGGCTGATACCCCTAAACTTGATAAATATTGACCGTCGCTAAAAATGCATCTGAGGGGGTATTTGGCTGGATTATTGGTGGAAAGTACCTCAGGGTGAGTTTTACTCCGAACCATCACTTTAAGGGAAGTGGCCTTCAATCATTCATTAAAAAAAACCCTCCCCGCCTATATGTTCTACTAGGCAATGCATCACGTTGCGAGAGTACGATCCTTTCTGAAAGTCCATGTGCTGTTTTTCTATTACATGCTCACTCAGCGTGCACATTCATATCTTCTATCCCATGCACTCATCAACGCCGGACGCAAAAGTGTAAAACGGAGCATCCTGCTGTTTAGCCATGCTGAACATGGGACAAGTCCCACCTGCATTGTTGCAGGTGGGCCACTAAACCTGTGGGCCCACGCAAGCAAGACGAGCAGACGTGAGAAACAAAGGCTGCTTGAATGCATACGCTACTGCCAATCTAAATCAGGAGGATTCACGGCGTGTGTCTTGAGAATGGCTCCGCCCAGCCGGGTGCTTTGTGTGAATGTATTGGCTTTCTCAGAGACCTTGGCAACGTATTTCTTGGCCGGGCTGCGCCACCTGATTATCTTGTGCCGCGCCCCTGCCAGGCCCCGGGGCTCAATTGCAGTATTTAATTTGGCAGTTAAAACATAAAACCAAACCCCTGTCACATATGCAGCATCAGCTTTGCTCTGTCAAGCAATAGCTTAATTAGTGCCCTGAAGCGTGCGTGTGCGTGCGTGCATGCGTGTGTGGCCGAGGCAGAAGTTCGTCTCATTTGAAATCCAAAAGCTGTTCCACTTCGCTCCAATGCCTCCTTCGGCCCCTCCCACCAGATTTATGCAAAGAATATGCAGGTTTTAACAGGCTGTTTTTTTAGCAGTGGCATTTCAGCCAAAGGTAGAATGACAATTGTCCTTCTTTATCTCTCTAGCATTGTGTCACTATTTATTGCTTGTTCCAACTCTCTGGAGATGATTGGTCTCCAACGATTAAATAAAAAACTGTCTTGTCACTCTGGGAAACAAAATTAATCCTCTTATGGCCTATTGTGCTGCGCATTATATATCATTATTCAATGTTATGCAATGATGACTTTGAAGGTGCAAAGTCTAAAATGATTGCTTTAAAGGGATATTCCGCCATTTTTGGAAATAAGCTCATTTTCCACCTTCCCTCGAGCAAAACAATCGATCTTTACCCTTTTCCCGTTCATCCAGCCGTTCTGAGTCTGGCGGTACAACTTTCAGCTGTAGCTTAGCATAGATCATTGAATCGCATTAGACAATTAGCATCTCGCCCGCTTAGAAGTGATATGACGCGCCTCAAAGTATAGTCCCGGTATACCACCGGTAATAGCAGGTAATCACGTTGGTTGTATTGCCGGAAGAAGCCTACAGGGACTATTGAAGCGCTGTGTCATATCACTGCGCCCATGGTACCTTTGCAACTTTCCTTGATTATTACGCCAGAATGAGAGTATAGTTCCGGGTAAAATCAGCCTAGAAAATCGCCACGTTTCATTTTCCGTCGGTCTTATTGCACTTTCAAACTTGAGAAGAGACAAGTTTTAAATGGGAAAAATTCCGGAAATCGTAGTCACTTCTAAGCGAGCGAGATGCGAATGGTCTAATCCGATTCAATGATCTATGCTAAGCTACAGCTAAAAGTTGTACCGCCAGACTCACAGAACGGCTGGATGAACGGGAAAAGGGTAAAGATCGATTGTTTTGCTCGAGGGAAGGTGGAAAATTAGCTTATTTCCAAAAATGGCGGAATATCCCTTTAAAACCTCAAAACTTAATTTCATACTTGGTTATTTAATTTGCTAGCAAGCAGAGCACTTATGTTGCCCTATTGATTATGATTAACAACCTGTTGATTATGATTAACACTTGTGTTGCCCTATTGATTATGATTAACAACTTGTTGATTATGATTAACACTTATGTTGCCCTATTGATTATGATTAACAACCTGTTGATTATGATTAACACTTATGTTGCCCTATTGATTATGATTAACAACCTGTTGATTATGATTAACACTTATGTTGCCCTATTGATTATGATTAACAACCTGTTGATTATGATTAACACTTATGTTGCCCTATTGATTCAGGTGATTTGTGAATTTCCTTGTTTCTTACGAGAGTGTCCACAATGACCTCTCTGGTAGTCTGCTCCCTGCTATTGTGTGGAGCACTAATTTGAAAGTTGGACAAATCCTACACGTTGCACTTTTTTTAAACCAAATTCTAACAAAATAGCATCAGGCAAATCTTCATTCACCATGTTTTAAGAACATTATTGAGCTCCCTGCTTAGACAGAGCTTTGTATTTGACAAACGGCACAAGCGACCATTTCTGAAAACAAACCAAACTTGCCAATCAGACAACTCTTGCCATTGTTCTCGATTCTGGAATAATCAGACTTTTTGTTGTTGGTGCTGGTTCTCACATAGACATCTCTTTCCCTGTGGCCGTCTCTCCCAGATGGTGGTGAAGACCTACATGGACATGGACCAGGACTCTGAGGAAGAGAAGCAGCAGTATCTTGACCTGGCACTCCATCTGGCCTCTGAGTTCTTCCTCAGGAATCCCAACAAGGACGTGCGTCTGCTGGTGGCCTGCTGCCTGGCAGACATCTTCAGAATCTATGCCCCCGAGGCCCCATACACCTCCCACGACAAACTCAAGGTGAGGTGGGGCCAGGAGAACCCAGCCAAGAAGAGATGGCCTAAGAAGTTTCTCCCAACTGCCACATGTTAGAGCACCAAGACCCAATCGGGTTATGGTTTCGCATTGGTTATGGTTATTTAGTACCTTGCTGTGAACTACTGAGAGGGTAATCCAGTTGCTGCATCTGGAAACATTTGGTTGGGTTGTTTTTATATAATGGTTGCCTGACAACTGAAGTGGAGCAGGACTGTGTCAATGCACTGGATGACTAACTTGTTTTTTTCATCAAAACCTGAAGACCCTGACCAAAATAATTTGTGATGATAAAAGGAGAGTAACTTGCAGCTCGGTAACTAATTTGATGTTGTCGGAACTACATTTTCCACTCAATACCTATTTTATGTCTCCTTCTCGGTAGGACATCTTTCTGTTCATCACCAGACAGCTAAAGGGCTTAGAGGACACGAAGAGCCCCCAGTTCAACAGATACTTCTACCTGCTGGAGGTAATGAGAGTGCAGGGTGCTATCCTTGTGTCGTTTAATGAAAAGTGTGAGTGTGTGGACGAGTAAAGTTATTATCTTTGAGGTTTTTTGCATCTGTGTGTTTGTCTGCAGAACTTGGCTTGGGTGAAGTCCTACAACATCTGTTTTGAGCTGGAGGACTGCAATGAGATCTTTATCCAGCTTTTCAAAACACTCTTTTCAGTCATCAAGTAAGGGGACTCCAAAGTGCTTTAAACAAAATAAGCTTTTGTTATTCCTTTTGTTTTTGTGTTTTGGGCAACTGTTGCCCAAGTATATATACATGTTGTTGAGAAGTATATACATCTGTAATTTTTGCTTTTCACAGCATCATGAAATACGTGAAAAACTTGCATGCAATTGTTCCTGTAAATGCTTTGATGAGAATCACATTAATTCTTTGGGCATGCCCTCTTATTGATGGGCTTTCTTTAGCGCAGTAAGGTGTGCTTCTGTAAAGACAATGCTGCATCTTTCTTCCCAGTAACAGCCATAATCAGAAGGTGCAGATGCACATGATGGACCTGATGAGTTCTATCATCACAGAGGGAGACGGAGTCACACAGGAGCTGCTGGACACAATCCTCATAAACCTCATTCCTGCACACAAGGTGTCTCTCACAGCATGGCCTCTCCCTATTCATCCCCCTCAGCTAGTAGTCAATTCATCCATATGTCAATTGACAGAAAATTAATCAAATCAAATGTTGATATTTGATATATCGTTTTAATTTGTTTATTGAAGGAAAATACAATGCGTTGCCTAATGCTGCCGTTCAATACACATATTTGGTTCAAGGATCATTATAAAATAAATAGTATAGTTTCTCTTGGCAGCTTGTCCAAGCAAGTACATCTTATCACTTTGGACTCTTGGTCACTTGTGCTTTTATTCATGACATTTTAAAGGCCAAACGATTAATTGAAAAATAATCATTCAAAGAATGAAAGTGGCGGCCCTAACCCATTCAGACCGGTGCTCTGGCTCCCGGTCCCCTGGCTCCCGGTCCCAGTCCCGTCTCCCGGTCCCGGTCCCCTGTCTCCCGGTCCCAGTCCCCCGTCTCCCGGTCCCAGTCCCCTGGCTCCCGGTCCCAGTCCCCTGGCTCCCGGTCCCAGTCCCGTCTCCCGGTCCCAGTCCCCTGTCTCCCGGTCCCAGTCCCCTGGCTCCCGGTCCCCTGGCTCCCGGTCCCAGTCCCCCGTCTCCCGGTCCCAGTCCCCTGGCTCCCGGTCCCCTGGCTCCCGGTCCCAGTCCCCTGGCTCCCGGTCCCCTGGCTCCCGGTCCCAGTCCCCTGGCTCCCGGTCCCCTGGCTCCCGGTCCCAGTCCCGTCTCCCGGTCCCCTGGCTCCCGGTCCCAGTCCCCTGGCTCCCGGTCCCCTGGCTCCCGGTCCCCTGGCTCCCGGTCCCAGTCCCGTCTCCCGGTCCCAGTCCCCTGGCTCCCGGTCCCCTGGCTCCCGGTCCCCTGGCTCCCGGTCCCAGTCCCGTCTCCCGGTCCCAGTCCCCTGGCTCCCGGTCCCCTGGCACCCGGTCCCGGTCCCCTGGCTCCCGGTCCCCTGTCTCCCGGTCCCAGTCCCCTGGCTCCCGGTCCCGGTCCCCTGGCAGCCGGTCCCCTGGCACCCAGTTCCCTGGCACCCGGTCCCAGTCCCCTGTCACCCAGTCCCAGTCCCAGTCCCCTGGCTCCCTGTCCCCTGTCTCCTGGTCCCAGTCCCCTGTCTCCGGGTCCCGTTCCCCTGTCTCCGGGTCCCGTTCCCCTGTCTCCCGGTCCCGGTCCCGTTCTCCTGTCTCCGGGTCCCTGTCCCCTGGCAGCTTGCGTCCTTGGGAAGATGTTCGGCTCGGGCAGAGACACGGTGGCTTTATGAAAGCTGAGATTTGAATAAGGTTTTATATAGACCCTTGGCCATATCGACCAAAATGTGGTCAGTCAAACAGTGATGAAACGAGATTCATGGCAGTCGGTTGTATTGATAATTAATAGGTCTAGATTAAGATATTGATTTCAGTCCTCCTATAGCGCTGATGTGGCAGTGCCTTGGAAACGATGTCAACGCAATGTGTTTTTGGTCAGAGACAAAAAAACCCCTGCATTGCAGAGGGTTTCCTGGTGCACTTTGCACTCTGCCATAATGAACAGCTATCGCTTTTTAAATTGTGATTGCTTGTTGGATTCAATGGGAAGTCCTTCACCAGCACTGCAATGGTGAATCTGCTAAATCTACACGGGGACACGGAGACACTGACAAGTCAACCTCACTTTCACTTCACTTTTTTACTTTGTATTTTGTGTTGTTTGTCTGTTTGTCTGATTGTTCATTTTGCACCGTAGGTCTGAGGACTGCAATTTCATCTGTGCTATATGCCTGCCATGTAACAGACAATAAAGTTACTTACTAAGTCCACTCATTTCCCTTGCAGAATCTGAATAAGCAGGCGTATGACCTGGCAAAGACTCTTCTGAAGAGGACCGTTCAGACCATTGAGACGTGCATTGCTAATGTGAGTACCAACTAGAACCTTCCCCCATGACCATGGTTCACACTCTCTTAGTGTTTACCCAGCCCACTTACCCACAAAACAGGATTTGAGAAATGATCACCAAATGAGCCACCCTCTCTGTTACTAAATCAACCTTGTTCCATTTGAGCTTAAATCATTTGCAAATGAACAAATGATTCAAATGAATCAAATTAACCAAAGTCACAGGGAAGAATGTGCACGTGGATCCACTTTTGAAAATGATCTTGCTGTATTACAGTCAGGACGTATCGCTTAAATGTGTCTTTGACTTTCCCCCGGCAGTTCTTCAACCAAGTTCTGGTGATGGGCAAGTCTTCGGTGAGCGACCTGTCAGAGCACGTGTTCGACCTGATCCAGGAACTGTTTGCGATTGACCCCTTGTTGCTCACCTCCGTCATGCCTCAGCTGGAGTTCAAGCTCAAGGTGACAAGCTTTCCTGTCACACCAGCCTAATGTCAAATTGATGGTGCATTTCATCTGAACAATGACCCATTCAGAAAGCTATTTGAACCTGCTCCCTGTAACGTTTCCCATTAAGCAACCTCTAGTGGCTAGAGTTGTAGCTACAGTCATAGCCATATTGTTTTACGACTGGCTTCCAGGGCATATTGTTTGTTTGTTTAATCTTGGAGTGCAGCAGTATAACGGGCTTGTTATGTGCTGTGTTTTATGTCCGGGTTTCATCCTATTCTAGAGCAATGATGGTGAGGAGCGCTTGGCTGTGGTACGCCTGCTCGCTAAACTGTTTGGGGCTAAAGACTCTGAGCTGGCCACACAAAACAGGCCCCTGTGGCAATGCTTCCTAGGACGGTAAGACACACACACAAACACACACACACACACAGTGCCACGTGAGCTCAGTGACAGCATTGCTCATGTTTAGGCTTGTTTTGGTAATCCTGCGCAAGCTAACTTATCAGTAATATTATTTTAGTTTGCGTCACTTGCTACACTTATACACCGGAATGTATTTCATTGTTCCTTTCAGTATCCCTGAGCTATATTCGTGTTTAGCTTCATCGTGTCTATAATTGTATTGTTGTCTTTGTGTTGTTGGCTAGTCCTGGCCAGGCGACATCGATATGAAGCAGGTATATTTCTATGTTATTCCTCTGAAGGTTCAACGACATCCATGTACCTGTGCGCTTGGAGTGTGTCAAGTTTGCTAGCCACTGCCTCATGAACCACCCCGATCTGGCCAAAGACCTCACAGGTGTGTGCGCGCGTTGTGTGCAGATGCACATTTTCAAGCCTGATCCAACTATGCCATCCCCTCAACTCTTAATCAGCCTAAGATTAAATGGTGCAACTGCGATCTTTCCCTTCTTGTCCAATCAGAGTACCTCAAGGTGCGCTCACACGACCCAGAGGAAGCCATCCGACACGACGTCATCGTCACCATCATCAACGCCGGGAAGAAGGACCTGAACCTGGTCAATGACCAGCTCCTGGGCTTTGTGCGGGAACGGACCCTGGACAAGAGGGTGAGGCCCCCCGAGGAACCATGAGCCCCGCCCCGTGTTTTTGCAAGGGAAAATCTATTGTGACTCGGAAGGGAGCGACCGGGGGATGTATTTTAGTGTGGTGCAGCGTTTTGGCAGTCCACTCTTTAAGTGCATTCCATTAGCCCTTTTCTCTTTCCAATGTTGGAAGCATAAGGGTTATTTATCAATTGTTAATTCTGCCTAATCTCATCCCTTTGAGCTTTGGGGCTATACAACTCCTCTTGTAATGGGCTGCAATGAATCACTGAAGACTATTGCTCTTGGGTTTTGTCTATAAATACACCACCTCTGTTTCTGTCCCCCTCTCCCCACCTTTCCCCTCACATGGCTCCCCGCGGCTCTCCTGGTCCTCCTGCTCCTGTCCGGCCACAGTGGCGTGTCCGTAAGGAGGCCATGATGGGCCTGGCCCAGCTGTATAAGAAGTACTGCCTGCACCACGAGGCCGGCAAGGAGTCGGCCCAGAAGATCAGCTGGATCAAGGACAAGCTGCTCCACATCTACTATCAGAACAGTATCGACGACAAGTAAGCAAGCCAGCATGCACTCCGGGGCGACAGACGCGTGTGGTTAAGAATCAGGAGTATGCAGGGGTAGTAGAGTATGACCTTAAGTTACATTTATTTAGCTGACACCAAAGCAGCTGAATGCATGAGGGCGTACGACCACAAAGACACGCCCCAGAAATGGCAAGAATCATGCCCATAAAGTACATCAAAATAGTCCAAATCAGTGAAGTGCTTAAAGTGGGTGCATTGACAAAACAGACAAGATTGAGCCCTAACCCTAGTCGAGACCAAACAGATGAGTTTTCAGTCTGTGACGGGAGACGTGTTGGGTTTCAGCTGTTCTGATGTCAGTGGGGCGCTCGTTCCACCATTGTGGAGCGGGAACGGCAAGCAATCGGGATTCTGTTGAGCGGCAGAACCTGGGTCGGCTGAAGGCCAGCCAGGCTGCTGTGTTCTGGATGAACCTCAGAGGTTGACTGGAACGTGCAGGGAGACCAGCCAGAAGAGAGTTGCCACGCAGTGACAGTAGCCTTGACCTAAACCACATGGACCTATGTGGAAGTGTTGATGGGTGTTTGTTATAAACTGCAGGTGGAAATATGGTCCTCTGGCTTTGTGTTTTTTTGTTTGTTTTTTACTGCAGCCTTCACGTTTGATTCATAATGTGCTTCCTTTTTTCTCTACGGATCTAAATTGATTTTGGAGAGAAAAGAATCGCCAGGTTTATTGAGTCGTGGGTGGGTTAGTCTTTCATTCATTCGATGCTCATGATTTCAAATGACTGAACAAAAGTGACACAGTGCTGCACAGGGATACTACATTTTGTGATGGATTATACATCAGTGACTCAGAATATGAAAGGTTTCAGGTGTTTTGGTCATGGCTGTGGATGATTAATAGTTAATTGCCGTTATTACTTTTGAGAGCTCTTGGCTTTTCTGCCATCTCTAATATATCTTATTGTGTTGAACCTGCCGTCCCTCAGGTTACTAGTCGAGAAGATCTTCGCCCAGTACATGGTTCCCCACAGCCTGGACACAGAGGAGAAGATGAAGTGTCTTTACTACCTGTACGCCTGCCTGGACACAAACGCTGTCAAGTCAGTACTACGCACGCACGCACGTCACCAAATCAATGAAATCCTTGCTCATTAAAGGTGCCACAGGCTACAGAGATGTGGACAATGATCAAGCCAAATGAAACCACACCCCCTCCATTTTTCTTATTAGATAGGCCTTGTAAGCAAAGGGGATTGATTGGAGAGATTGATGGGAAAGGTTGGTCGGTCAACTGGAACGGATATTCTCACAGTATTTCACTCACCAGCAGAATGATCGTTATGGGATTTAAAAGATTACACTGAAATTAAACCTCACCTACAGCCCCCTTATAATACATTCACTTTAAGCCTAACCCTTGGATAAAATTGTCTGCTGAATGCATAGTAAATCCCATGTTTTAATAATGTTTATTCTTGGCTTTGACTAACTACGTTTTTTGTGGTTATTTCTGTTTAACAATACAAGAACTGCAAGCTTGCTAACTGCCATGCAAAACACATGGCCATCTTCTATGTTGTTCTGCACGGCCACCTTATGTCCTGGTCCCGTCAGGCTCTGGGTGAATGTCTCTCGGTCTCTTCTCCCAGGGCTCTGAATGAGATGTGGAAGTGTCAGAACATGCTCAGGGGCCTGGTCCGCGAACTGCTGGACCTCCACAAGCTGCCAGTGGTGAATACACACACTCCCACACCTAGGGCTTGCTGATAAAATGATAACGATATGTATCACGATGCACGTAATCAATGTCAAGAGAAAATGTGAATCCGGAGTATAGGGTGCGTTCCGATAGCGTCATAGTGGACTGCAAAGTGACATTTTAAGTGAGATTCCATTCCATATTAGCAGTGCCCACTGCAAAGAGAACTACACAGTAGCTAGGGGGCTAGGGAACATAGCTACATCACTTCACAGATAAAGAGAGGCAACTGTCAAAGTGACGTGTCAGTGTCAGGGTAGCCGCGGGCTCTTAAAAGTCTTAAAAATGTCTTAAATGTCATGTTACTAAATTAAGGCCTTAAAAAGTCTTACATTTCGTTACCCAAGTCTTATTTTTTTAAATGTCTTAATTTTCCTACTAGGATATTTTTTCATAGTCAACCGGACTGTAACACAAGGTGAAAATGGGGGGTGGGGGGAATAGCCTACAACAACGTCAAAATTCTATACAACAGGGGTTTTGCGTAACGTCAGAGAACGTCTCATTTCTTGTAGTATGTGCAAACAATACTTTGGGTTTTTGCGCTGGCAATCTCAACAAACATAGTCAGTCGAGAGGAGACATTGGGAAGTGTCGGTTTAATGTGCAGTGGCTATGTACAGTGATTGGGTGAGGCAGGTGCCGGGAAGCGACCTCGAAGCACGATGCTGTACGTGTCGGAAGACTTTCAAGCAACTACTTTAGGTCATCTCGCTTTGGAGTCTCATATGAAGTGCGCAAAACACAAGGCATCTGCCCTTCACAGCCAGCCGCCCATCGCTCAGTTCTGCACCGCGGCACAACCCCTGAATGCACATGTAGCCTTAATTAGCACTAGCGCTAGCAACTCGACCACTGTCGAAAGTTACCAGCAACGACCAAGCCAGACTTCATCAACAGCAACAGCCCAAGGGCCGAGCAGTGGCATGATACATGTCGGTGGAAGGTTATTATCGTTAACGAAAACGAACGAAATAATGAAAACTAAAATTGAAAAAACTATTTTATTAACTGAAATAAAAAAAAATAAAAATAAAAAAAACGATAACTGTATTGCATGTTTAGAAAAAGAACTGAAATTATCAATATAATTCCCTTCGTTTTCGTCTCTGTCAATTTAACTATGAGCCTCAATTGGTTGGATTCATATGATCGATTTATTCCGCTCTGGCTGTTTTACGCCAGCTGGCAGCAGCAGCAGCAGCACCTTACTGCGCCTCACGTTGTGTCGCGTCCGCGACGTCACCAGGCAGCGCCATGGCGGTTAAAGGAATAGTTCGCCCAAAATAAAGTCAGTCATTATTAACTCACCCTCATTTTTTAAACATATCTTTTGTTGGATTTTATTATACAATACTCTGACCTTTTTGAATCCTGCACCTGACAAATAACCCAAAGTATGAAAAAACTAATACTAATTCAAGATTCAAGATTCAAGTAAACTTTATTGTCAGTATCCGTGAATGTACAGGCCATACACAAGAACCGAAATGCCGTTTCCCTCAATCCCTGGTGCAAGACAGCATGCAATATAAATAAATATTAATAATAAAAACTTAACTAAAACTAAGCATTTTTGAAAATATAAAAACTAGCAAACCAAAACTAATTAAAACTAACTGAATTTGAGGGAAAAAAGTCCAAACGAAATAATACAAAACTAAAATTAAAAATCCAAAACTATTATAACCTGCCCCGACACTTCGGGCAGAGGTGCTATGGATTTTAAAAAACAATTGGTGACCACCACTCTTACAGTTCAAATGAAGGCATAAGCGAACTCTTTAAGGCTATGTTCCTGGACTCCAAACAAAACATAAAAACATATGCACTGGTATTTTACGACCGCATAATGGGTGCGATGTAGGTCTTAATTTTCATTGAAGTGGTCTTAAAAAGGTCTGAAAAAAAGTCTTAAATTTGGGGTGATCAAACCTGGGGAAACCCTGAGTGTGAGAGTCCCAAAGTCATCAAAATATACTTTTAAACATTAGAATATATTTACCACAGGCAACGGGAGTTTGAACATAAAGTAAAAATAGTTTGGAGCAATCTTAGTTGCGTGAGCATGCCATGAGCATCCTATTTCTTGACTTGAGGAATAAAGATGTAATCAAAGTGCGACGTTAACGCTGTCTGCTGTTGATAACGTGTGCAGGGTGTTCCAAATTAAACCGTTAAGAATGAGTACCCTATATTGAGGAGCCCTTGACTTGTGTACTCTGCACAGTAACTAGGGAGTAGGGCATAGAGTGGAGGGTCTTCTGCTACCTATCAACGTATGGAGTGACACGCTAATAGCCAATCGTGTAACAGTATCACGTTTGGTTGTGCATACATTAAAAAAATATTCACCAGAGGGTAAACTTTTTTGCACTATACTTTTATTATTAGTGATAGTGAAATAATTATCGATATCGACCGATATGAAAACTTATATCGTGATACATTTTTCAGCCATATTGCCCAGCCCTACCCATACCCACACAAATGCATATACCGGTACCTATTGACGTGTACTTATGCGTATAGATGTGATCGTGTATATTCGTCTGTTGTTGTTTCTTTATCTCTGGGCCACATACTGTGTTCCTAGTGTAAAATGATGTCTCTCTGTCCCATTTAGTGTGAGGCCAATAATACAGCCATGTTTGGAAAGCTGATGACCATTGCCAGTGAGTGTACACACACACACATTCTTCCGTGTGTTCCATTTTTCACGGACGCATCGTCCGGCGCGATCCGCCTGCCCCCTGTCTCACTGTGGCCCACCGTGTGTCCAGAGAACCTGCCGGACGCAGGCAAGGCCCAAGACTTCATGAAGAAGTTCAACCAGGTGCTCGGGGAAGACGAGAAGCTCCGCATCCAGCTTGAAATCCTCATCAGTCCCACCTGCTCCTGCAAGCAGGCCGAGATATGTGTGGTAAGACACACGCACAGGGTTACGTTTCTCATACACTTAAGGCATAACGCCACAGTGTGTGGTAAGACACACGCACAGGGTTACGTTTCTCATACACTTAAGGCATAACGCCACAGTGTGTGTGACGCACATCGTATCCAACATGGCCTGTTAAAACCCAAAAGCACTAACTAGCCTCAATAAAAGCATCACTCACAAAGTGTCGGTGGTGACCATGGCGTTGCCACGGCCACCCTCTTTCCCGGAGCGCTAAGGCTGTTTAATTGATTAATTGACTGATTATTTAAACCGGGCGCAATGTAGTCACTCGCCACCACGTGCAACTTGCTTGTGGAATGAAGATGAGTACCAACTCCGTGTCCTTGTACTCCCCACTCACGCAGGTCAAGCCACTCGCCTAAGCCCCCCAAATCTCAAAGTCTTGGTTCAAATTGGTTCCTGTTGGAATAAACAGAGCGTGACAGCCTGTGTTGTACAGATACCAAGTGTTTACAGGAACCAGATGCTGACACCGGCCATTCAGGCCTTTCATGTCTTTATAGGGTGGAGCTATTATGCCATGGCATTACTTTTTTGAATGATGTGTGGTTGAGATTATTGTTTATTAGTAGTTCATATAGTGTGTGTGTGTGTGTGTGTGGGGGGGGGCAGAGGGAGATCACTCGTAAGCTGACGTTCCCTAAGCAGCCCACCAACCCGTTCCTGGAAATGGTCAAGTTCCTGTTGGAGCGCATCGCCCCGGTTCACATCGACTCTGAAGCCATCAGGTCAGTGAGATACAACCGTCTTATCACATGCATGCCGTTAACGGAATCCCTGTTTCAGATCGGCTCCGCCTTCTGCCGCTTGTTGTTCTGAATAACTCATTTCATTAATAATTGAAGTTGAATAAAGGTGTGAGCTTCAATTTGTTTGTTGAATGTGATCTGAATACAATGCGCCTTCGATTCACTGTGGACCGCCACACAATACTCCACTGTAAGCTCACTCTCCCCATCTCTGGGTTCACAAGGGCTGAGCATTATGTACTCCCCCTTGGGTTCACTATGGTATTGTGGAAAAACACACTGAGCAAATGTATTGGCAGAAGGGTCCTTCCAATTCACTGAGACACCTACTGGTGGTGCGGTGCAACTGCAACCCTGTGACAGGGAATGGTGTTTACCCCTTAAAAGTGTCATGGAAAAACATGGCAAAACATTTTTGGATTGGTTTTTGTCCCGTTTACAGCCACATTATGCCAGACGTCCATTTATTGACACGCCTGTTTAATGAAGTTATTCGGCACGGAGAGCTGTCGGAAGGCTCTTCTCTAAATGTATGTTTCCATTTCAGCGCTCTGGTAAAACTGCTTAATAAGTCTATTGAGGGCACGGCCGATGATGACGAGGAGGGAGTTACCCCAGATACAGCCATCCGCTCTGGGCTGGAGCTACTCAAGGTAAAGAAGTGCCATTGTTTCTGATGGGACTTCGAACCTCACCGTTTTACTGAAGTGCTGAAGTGTACTGATGTGTACTGATGTGTATTCCTGGCCTTCCGGTTTTGGGGACTTTTTTCCTTCACCTTTGGAGGGTTTGAGACATTGAGACAATAGCTTGGTGTCATTGTCTCCAGCCCCATAACATGATAGTAATGTGGTGAGATTTGGTGGGAGAGGTGGATATGGAATCGTTACCCTGACCAGCAGGCCACTCTCACCAAAGAGGTTAAGAACTGCTGTGTTACCCCTCTAGCTCGCAGCAAGAGGGCCAGCCACCTTTAAAATCCCACAAACCGTTACCTGCAGGTGCTGTCGTTCACCCACCCCACGGCGTTCCACTCGGCGGAGACCTACGAGTCCCTGCTGCAGTGTCTGAAGATGGAGGACGACAAGGTGGCCGAGGCCGCCATCCAGATCTTCAGGAACACAGGCCAGAAGATCGAGACGGAGCTGCAGCAGATCCGATCGTACGAGGACCATCCAGTAGACTGCTGTTTTCCACGTTTGTGCCACCAGTGTTTTAGCAGACCCTGTACGTGATACGTCTGTCCCCCCAGGACCCTGATCCCCGTCCTGCATCAGAAAGCCAAGCGGGGCACTCCTCACCAGGCCAAGCAAGCCGTTCACTGCATCCATGCCATCTTCAACAACAAGGAGGTGCAGCTGGCGCAGATCTTTGAGGTAGGAGGGCAGGTTGTGTTTCTCTCCTCTTTTGAGTTTGTCTCAAAGAGGGCGGGACCACTTTTTAAATGTTTTATTTTCAATGCAATGATCTAACAATACAAAACTAATCAACCTTTCTGTTGAAGTCCTAGCTTAGGTTTGCCAGGCTGTGGTCTTTGTTGTGATTATGACGGTGATGACAGACAGACAGACACACTTTATTGATCCCTGAGGGAGATTGCGTTTGTAACAATACTCCAGGAGAAGAAAGAGGACACTCTACGTATAGTAGAGTGTTAGAATATATAAATATATAATGTAAACCTATGTAAATGGACCAGAAGTTAGAAGCTACCGGCGTCACAGTGACTTTATAACAGAAGTTTAGGTTCACAAGTCGCCCTGCTACATCCTCTGGCCCTCTCTCTCTCTCGCTCTCTCTCTCTCTCCCCCCTCTCCCTCCCCCAGCCCCTGTCACGGAGTCTCAACGCAGATGTTCCAGAGCAGCTCATCACACCCCTGGTCTCCCTGGGCCACATCTCCATGCTGGCCCCCGATCAGTTCGCCTCGCCCATGAAGTCCATCGTGGCCAACTTCATCGTCAAAGATCTGCTTATGAACGACAGGGTAGGCGGCACACACACACTCAAAACTTTTCAGAAGCCGGTGTGAGCTTGCTGAATCAAACACATTAAAAAACATGTACAATCACACAATCCGTTAACGTGAAGTTACTGGTACACTCAAAGTGTATACAGTCCCACTTGTGGAGAAGCATGTGTATGTGTTTTGTAATGTGAAGGTTTTGAATGTGGTAATGTTAATAATAACGATGAACCCTGGCCTCCAGTCAACAGGGAACAAGAACGGCAAGCTGTGGAGCTTGGATGACGAGGTGTCACCAGAGGTCCTGGCCAAGGTGAGATGGTGCTTGTAGAACACAGAAGACGCAGAGCGCCTGAAGCTGTTTTAAATGACCTATTGTTGATACGCAGTCAGGGTACTGCACCGCCACACGTGTGACCCCTTACCATCACCCGTCTCTCCTGGCCAGGTCCAGGCCATCAAGCTGCTGGTACGCTGGTTACTGGGAATGAAGAACAACCAGTCAAAGTCGGCAAACTCCACGCTGCGCCTGCTGTCGGCCATGCTGGTCAGCGAGGGAGACCTCACAGAGCAGAAGAAGATCAGGTGACCGACGCGCCAAACAATAAAAGATGATGAAATATAAACCACATGTTCGTTTAGAACTTGAATAAAGATGTATTCTTTCCATCGGAACAACAGCAAATCGTATTGAACTGACGTCAACTCTCTTTTAAGTGTACGAGTACAGACCATTTTGTTGTTGGTCAATGTACCATTTTCTATATATTGAACTGGCTCTCCGTGTGTCCCGTGTCTTTAATTTTTCTCAGTAAATCGGATATGTCTCGTCTGAGGCTGGCTGCAGGGGGAGCCATCATGAAGCTGGCCCAGGAGCCCTGCTACCATGACATCATCACACCAGAGCAGTTCCAGCTCTGCGGGCTCGTCATTAACGTGAGTCTGTCTCTGCTCTCCCGTTTTGTGGTGCTCCGTGTCGTGAAGACCGCTCACCTCGCCGGCGGGCTTGTTTTTCTGTGCGCAGGATGAGTGCTACCAGGTCCGACAGATCTTCGCCCAGAAGCTGCACCTGGCCCTGGCCAAGCTGATGCTGCCACTGGAGTACCTGGCCGTGTTCGCGCTGTGTGCCAAAGACCCCGTGAAGGAGAGGCGAGCCCACGCCCGCCAGTGTCTCCTCAAGAACATCACCGTCCGCAGAGAGTACATCAAACAGAACCCCCTTGCCCAAGGTGCGTTCGACGCTGCTCGCGACCACCTTGGAATACCAGAGCGCCGGCTCTGGTCACAACAGGCGCTGCGCTGAGGAAAAGTGGTGTGTCGGTTCATTTTGGGGGTTCATCGGCAATGTGGTTTTGATCCCATTTCTTTTGGTCCCATCCAGAGAAACTGGTGTCCCTTCTTCCTGAGTATGTGGTGCCATTTATGATCCACCTGCTGGCACACGATCCAGACTTCACCAAGCCCCAGGAATACGACCAGCTCAAGGACATTAAAGAGTGTGTTTGATGAGACTTCCCTCTTCTCGACTGCTACTCTCACTGCATGCTTTCACTGTACCTCGGAACCACCCAAGGACTCTCCAAACCCTCTCAGCTTTCAAATCAATCATCAATTTTATTAGTTGCTAGTTACTAGTATTCTATTGTAAAGCGTCTATGAGATACTTGATGAAAAGCACTCTGCAACACAGCGAGAGTATTCCAGTGTTGTGAACCACATTCCACCATCTTCTGCAGGTGCCTGTGGTTCATGCTGGAAGTGCTTATGACCAAGAACGAGAACAACAGCCACGCTTTCCTCAGGAAGATGGTGGAGAACATAAAGCAGAGCAAGGATGCGCAGTGTCCCGAAGACGCGAAGGCCAACGAGGTACACATAGACAGTCGCACACAATCACAATGAGGTACACACACAGTCGCACACAATCACAACGAGGTATACACACACAGTCGCACACAATCACAATGAGGTACACACACACAGTCGCACACAATCACAATGAGGTACACACACACACACACACAGTCGCACACAATCACAATGAGGTACACACACACACACAGTCGCACACAATCACAATGAGGTGCACACACACATGCAAAGTCGCACACAATCACATTGAGGTGCACACACACACACACGCAAAGTCACACACAATCACAATGTGGTCAAATGTACACATTCACCTGGGCTAATTAATTCATACATTATTTAATAACGGCTAAACAAATGAAATCAAGTCTTACTGGCTCTGATCGCAGCAGGTGTCTTGTATCCAAATAGAGAATGATTGCACTCATTAAACATGAGTCTCCACCAGTGACCTCCTCTAATTAGTTTTCCTCCATAACCATGAACCACAGCGTTCATATTGTTGCCTTCGGGCAACGCGTTAGAAGCCTTTTGTTCTATTTAAGTGGATTCCTCAGGCAATGGCAGACAGGCCAGACGTTAAGATGACAAGTTGCCTTTGTTTACGATCAATGCAACGCAGCAACGCTCCTACGAGTGGCAAGGTTATGGTTTTTAGTGTCGGGATGCCACCATGGCCTGAAAGCGCGGTTTCCATTGTTGTGGGTTACAGAAGCTGTACATCGTTTGCGACGTGGCTCTGTTTGTCATCGCCAACAAGAGCACAGCATGCCACCTGGAATCTCCCAAAGACCCCATCATACCATCCAAGTTCTTCCTCATCCAAGACAAGGTAGTACAAAACACGGCCACACAAAGACGTGTACCTCTTGACTTAATAGCTCAGCTGAGCTGGCAGTATAATTTGGGCCACCGCGGTTTAGTGACCGTACTCTGATGGAAGGTCTGTGTCCTCCTCACCAGGATTTCAAAAACGACAAGGACTACTTGTCAGCGGAGATGAGACAGATGCTGCTTACTGGGAAGGTATGGTTCTCTTCGACTTCAGCTGCTGTTTTATATTTCAGCCCTACGTTCCTGTAGTGATCCTGTTGTACCATTGTGAGACCTGTTTTACCAACGACAGGCTTTTATTTTGAAATATACAATTTAACTATGCAAGTCTAAACATGCTTACGGTTCTCAAAGTAACCTAAGTCTCAAAGCGCCTGAACAGTCCGACGGCCTGGTGGTACCACGTTCGCTTGATGTGCTCTTCTGTGTGCAGCCCAAGCCCAGCCCGGTGCTGGGGGCGGTGAACAAGCCTCTCACCGTACCAGGGAGGAGAGTCTTTGTCAAGACCAGCACCACGGGCTCGGACACAGCCAGCAACGCCAGCAGCAACTCCCAGAACAGCCCACAGACTCTGAACAAGAACAGGTAGACGCACGCACACACACCACCTGGGTTCCCTGTTGCTGACGTGAACGTGGAACTTCATGTCATGATGATCTTGTGTTGTTTCTCTCACAGTAACGCAGGAACAGAATCGACAGAGGCCGGCGCTCGGGAAAACAACGAGAATCCTGTGATCAAGAACGAAGACGGCAAGAAGGTGGGTTACAGCTGTACCCCTCCAGCCCCCCGCCTCACACCTGCCTCTCCATCCTCACGCCCCAGAACACTGTAACTGTGATGATGAGTCTCTTCTTACTGGCTCTTCTATCTCCTCCAGGCAGAGGCGGGTCAGAACGCGGTCCCCAGCGCCCCAACGGGGCCCCCTACACCCAAGCGGCGTGGACGGCCCCCCAAGTCGGCGACCGCCGCCTCTCCCGCCGCCGCAGAGAAGGAGGGAGGGGCGGCCGAGGCCGGGAGAGGCAGAAAGAGGCCGGCCGACGCCAACCCAGAAAGCATCAACATCAAGGGGGCCAAGCTGCAGACCAAGGAGGACGTGGCCAAGAGGCAGATCGACCTGCAGAGGTGAGGGGCGGTGGGGGGGTGGGGGGGAAGGATGGTGAGGATGATGAGGAAGGGAGCTGGTCCAAGGAAGACTCCAGCCCAGTGCAGATCAAAGATTTGTGAAGGCAGAGCATCGTCAGGGTGCGCCAAAGAATGCCCCAGAGCTGAAGCTGGTGAGTTACCTGGTCATCTGGCAGAGTGTGGCTTTAGAACGTATTGAATTATCTTCATCAGTAAACCTGGCGGACCATGGATCTCCCAACCGGTCACAATGACTTGTTTGCGTGACTGAATGTAACTTACTTTAGTTTGTACTTTTGAGGGAATGGGTGCAAAATGGACCAAATCAGAATGTTTACAAGTCTTTAATCTGAAAATGATTTGCAGGATAGACTGAAACCAAGGCCAGACCCCCCACTACCTTAGTCCATGTAGTTGTTGTAGCTGAACAGTCTGGGGGGCCCAGGAGAAGTGGGGAACACTGTTTGGTGTTCCACGATGTGTTGCAATTACACAATGTAATTCCTTCTGATGAGTTCCACGAGAACCCAATAGAAACCACCCAGCCGTGCTCTCGGCAGGAGGCCTCACCTGTCGAGGCCATGCAAGGATGCCGCGGTAGAGGGGGAGCGCTGCGACGAGAGAAAGCCAGTGTTGGCGCACAATCCTTTCCGCCTGGGTAGCGAGGGTGACGTGGAGAGAGAGCTGGAGTCCAGCCCAGAGGAGGCCAGGCGGCGCTCCAGGCCGCGATGTGACGAGAGCAGCTGACCCAGGCAGGCAGAGAGGGCCAGGCGGAGCGTG